>NEWO01000014.1:2036197-2064558 GCA_003013225.1 Phalaenopsis aphrodite
TGCATAAGATGGATTTATTGATGTGTATATAACCGAGTCTAAAATGACATGGTTAAAGCAAGACAAGACGTTAGAATGCTGTTGTTGTACCATTTCGATGTTAGTTGAAGATTGAATTTTATTTCAAACAGAGAAAGCACTTATGGGGTCCACGTCGGTGTTAGAGGCTATCTCTTTGATTCAGAGTTTTGCCAACTGCTTTGCTTTCTCCCCCACCTGAATTTGAAGCTGTACGGCGACGCCGCGGTGCAAGGGAAGTGCGGGTTTGCTGGGCGTCCTTGATACCATCCAGAACTGATTCAATAGCTGGTTTTCCTGCTGCTACCTAATCTTGAAGTTATCTTTATTTGAATTTAGGCCATGGTAAGCATGATTTACTGCTTGGGATGATGACCAAATTGCAATCATCTCCAACTTATCTTGTATAGCCTCTTTGAGTCCTCTAATATAGGGAGCCACAATTTCTTGATTGGATTCATGGAGCTCATTTCTTGCACTATGATGATAGAGTTCTTCAGTATAGGCGCAAATTGTGCGGTTTCCTTGAGCATCTCTCTAAAATTGAACATACAAAAATTTTTTCATAGTCTAATGGCAAAAAATGATTCCGTAGCAGCTGCTTCATTCTAGTCTAGCTCTTTAGTGGTCATCGCCCTTCTCTCCCACGGGATTGAACCAGTTGTTGCCACTATACTCCGACTCATCCTCAAGTCTACAAGAGACAAATCATACTTGCTTTTCAGTAGTCGCGTACATGCACTCAAAAAAGGCTTGAACAGCTTGCTCCCAATACAAATAGTATTTAATTTGTAAATGGCCGTCAAAGTTAGGAATATCAATTTTCACCTTGAATTCACCGTCAAATTCGTGCGTGGTGTAGCGAGTGCGTGAATTGCGGCGTTTGCGAGTAATCGAGTCACAAAGGGTTCACCTAAGGCTGTTTGATTCTATATGAACTCATTTTCGGGCCTTCTACATGTTGGTCCTTAGCCCTTGCAACTAGAAGTTGAGTGCTTGGAACCACTCATGCGAGTTCTTCACAAAAATGAGTCAAGAAGTGGTTTGAAGTTCTACGGGAGGTGGGCTCCATTACTAGTCTGCTAAAATGGTCAACAAGGAACTCCTAAGGCCAGATTTGGGGTTATGAGAGTAAGAAACTAAGACCTCACTAAAAATGAGGTCAACAGGTGATATCTATGTAAATGTTCATTTTTTGTATTTGAAACAAGCTTTAGTGCACTTTATTATTTGGTTTTTCCAGCTTTACTGTTTCTCTGGGATTATTTAAGTGGTTTGAATTTTGAAGGATGGAACATGTAATTACTCTAATTTTATGTCATTTCAAGGAGCTTGCTGATTTGGAATATAAGAGCCAACTTGATGGGAAAATGCATGCTTGTGGACATGATGCTCATGTTGCGATGCTTCTTGGTGCAGCAAAGTTGCTTCAACGTCTAAAGAGCAATCTAAAGGTATATTCAAAATTATTTTGGGCATTTGCATACATATCACCCAATTTTCTATTTACATATCTAATACCTAAACTTTACTTTTTAACATTTATACCACCCAAATCTTTCATATCACATAAAAAAATACCACTATTTTAACTTTTAAGAAGTGATATACACCTTTTCATGCTTAGGTAAGGTGGCATATATGTAAAAAATGAAGTTTAGGTGTTAGATATGTAAATACATAGGAATTAAGTGTAATGCATGTAAATCATATTATTTCATAAAAATGCATAGGAATCAAGTGGAATGCATGTAAAGAATATTATTTCAAATCATCCAATACTTAAATGTTTAGTCATTAGTAGCATGTAATCATAGGATTTGAGTTTTGAATTGATTTAAGTAAGTCAATTAATTTTATAAAATATTTTTAATTACTGATCCTGATTATTATGCATATAGAAGTATTCAGAATATTATTATAAGGATGCATTATGAAATATATTGAATATAAATGCGTCAATATCTCTACATAAAACCATTCTATTCGTTAGGTAATTATGAATATGTATATACAAGTGTGTGTATGTATTTTTACATTAAAAAATAGGAGCATTTACATTCATACCACACAATTTCGATGTATTTACATATCCAACGCCTAAACTTTGATTTTTATCTTCATAACACAGAATTTTTCACATCACATCAAAAATATCATAATTGCTATCTTTTAATAAGTGAAATACCCCTTTTCATGCACAGGTAAAGTGTCATAAATATAAAACAAATAAAAATCAAAGTTTGTGCTAGATATGTAAAGACACAGGAATTGAATTGTATCTATATTCTATATAAATCTTCCTAAATTCCTAAAAAATATGTGCATATGTTATAATCAAGCTTATTTTGGGTTGAATCGGATTTATTCGGATCAAGCCATCTTTCAGTTCAAGCATGTCAAATTCTATTTTAAATTGATTAAACTCTAGGCTATTTTCAAGAATGTTTCAAGTTTTAAACGTAATTACCATCCTTAATTGATCATATCAAGCACCAATTTATAACCAATTTCCATTGTAAAACTAAAATCAATTCTTGCAACGCACGAGTGCATTTTGATAGCTCAATATCCATGTTCTTTATGCTTCGGAATGCTGAGGGCTCTTCGATACGAATCCGTTTCTTGGATCTCAATTTTTGGCACTTCGATGATTTTGATTACTCCAAAATTAGGTGGGGGAGGATTAGAAAAGGGAAAATCAGATTGAGAAGAATAAATGACAGCCGCCGAAAACAGTGAAGGGGAGAAAGAAGAAGAAGAAAACAAAAAACATGAGAAGAACTAAACCACATTTTGATTCCATTCCCATTATATATTCTAATTTCTATTTTGTTCTTCCTCTTTCTTTTTGAAGGGCACCATAAAGCTTGTTTTCCAACCCGGTGAAGAAGGCTATGCAGGTGCCAATCATATGCTGGAAGAAGGTGCTTTGGATGATGTAGAGGCCATCTTTTGTGTCCATGTTGACCATACTCTTCCAACTGGTTCTATTTCTTCTAGTGCTGGAACTCTTCTTGGGTCCGCCGATACCTTTGAGGTTGTTATTAAAGGGAAAGGCGGCCATGCTGCTGCACCCCACAGAACCACAGATCCAGTTTTGGCTGCTTGTTCTGCCATTCTTAGCCTTCAACAGCTTATATCTCGAGAAACCGATCCTCTTGAGAGCAGGGTAAGCTTATTCATTGCCTCTGGATAACTATGTCTTTTAATTACTGATCAATTGCATTAGGCAATTGAATCTTATTATATGATTTAAGTCTATATTTTTCTAAAGTTATTTGGGTTGTCAAAAAAGCTTGTTGTTCGTGAGCAAATCGTGTTCAGCTCATATCTTTCGTTAAGCAAGCAAGCGTAACATGAAAAAAAAAAAATAGCTTGATTTATAAATGAATCGAATATGAATAAACTTTTGTTCAATGCTTGTTTTGGCTTGAATGAATTAAATAATTAATATTTTTGTAACATTTTTATGTTTTATTTTAAAAAGTTAAAATTTATTATTTCTTAATTCATTTGAGTTAATTTCGAGCTGAATTCGAGCTAAAATGAACAAATCAATTTGAATCGAGTCAAACACATGCTATTTATGAGTCATTTCAAACCTGAGCCTATTTTAAACTAAAAAAAATTTGAATGTTCTGAACACAAACAAGTATTGGGCTAGCTCAAGCTCAGCTTGTTTGCACCTCTAAAAACTAATCTATATTTTTTTGGTTGTGCGTACTGCATTGGTAAAGAAAAATGCTTCCTTTTTAAATTTTGTGTTGAGTTATGCTTATATCTTACGTCGCTGTTCGCGTTTCTTAGATTCCATCCAACCTTAACCAACAACTAGGCTTGGAATTTTGTGAGGAATAATCATCCTTTCAACTCTTAGTTAGGATCCAATTTAAACTGCCTTGGTATGCTTGTGAAGTAATATTCACATAGAAACTTAAGACCATGAGCCAACATAATCTTGCGGCAAGTGAATTCGTGAAGGAGGAAATGCTCAGCTTTGCAACGGCTGTTGGCATTTACATGCATATCACCTAATTCCTATTCATTTATATATCTAACATCCAAACTTTAATTTTGACATTTATGCCACCCAAATCTACCATCATTTTAACTTTAAAATTGTGAAATACACCTTTTTCATGCATAGTTAAGGCGGTATGTATGTAGAAATTGAAGTATAGGAGTAAGATATGTAAATACATAAGAATTGAGTGAGATGTATTTAAATCTTCCTTTCTTTTTAGTGTTAATAGATAGTGATCATAACATTTTTCCCCCTCAATCTGCAGATAATTACAGTTGGTTTCATGAAAGGTGGAGAAGCACACAATGTCATTCCAGAATCCGTCACCTTTGGTGGAACCTTTAGGAGCATGGATACTGAAGGTATCTATATCCTTAAACAACGGATCCGTGAGGTACCTGTATAATAATTCTCTTCTCCAATACAAAATAGTCGTAACTTTCTTCTCAACACTTCACCTAGTTTTGTCCTTCATTCATTTAGTTAAAATTAATTGTGAAAGTGACCAAAGATGAATTCAGAACAAATCAAGTTGAACCATTTTTTTTTAAAATTTTAAATTTGGTATCCAGAAGAGTTAGAAATACAAAAACTTTGGATTTGTTAGATTAGCACTCTATTTCTTACAAGTAAAAAAACATTTGGAAATTTACATAAGTTGCAAAAATCAAATTGAACCAAACCTTTTTTTAAAATTTTCAATTTGGCATCAAGAGGAGTCAGAAATACAAAAATTTTGGATCTGTTAGATCAGCACTATTTCTTACGAGTAAAAAAAAAGAATTGGAAGTGTACATAAGTTGCACAGAATTCCTATGTATTTTTATATCTCACACCCAAACTTTCATACTTTTATACATAGCATTTTGGTGCCTTAAATCTATGCATGAAAGATGTATTTCACTTATAAAATGTGGTAATAGCACTATTTTTTATGTGATATTAAAGATTTGAGGGCAATACGGGAGTCTGAATGTTTAGGTGTCAGATATGTAAATACATAAGAATTGTGTGCCTTGTATGAAAACGCTCCTTAAAAAAATATTTCTGAAGCCAACTTAGCCTAGTTGTTAGGTGTTTTTGTTTCCAACTAGTAAGTTTTGAGGTCAAGGCCGAGCATGAGCTGGTGTTTGTGTGAGTTAAAAAAAAGTAACATTTTTTTTGTTTTATTTTTTTATTTTGTATTATATGGATCAGTATATAATATGCAAAATATAGTTTTGTGTGATTCAGTTATATTCAATTTGTTAGAAAGTAGGAAGATTTACATACACACCATTCAGTTCCTATGTATTTACATATCTAACACCTAAACTTCAATTTTTACATACATGCCACCTTTTCTATGCATGAAAATGCATATTTTACTTTTTTATAAGTTAAATTGCAGGTCTTTTTTTATGTGATATGTAAGATTTTTGGTGGCATAGATCTGAAAGGTAAAATTTAGGTGTTAGACACGTAATACATAGGACTTTGGATGGTATGTATGTAGATTCCTCAAAGTAGGAAGAGTTACAACCTTACACCTGAACACCGAGCCAAAGGAAAATGAAACCCAACAAAATCAATACCAGGTCATAGAGGCCCAATCCGCCGTCCACCGGTGCACCGCAACAATCAAGTTCATGGATAACGCTTACCCTGCAACAATAAATGACGAGAAATTATACAACCTTGCGAGGAGCGTGGCTGTCAGCTTGGTCGGAGAAGCCAATGTCCACCCTTTCCCCCGCCTTATGGGCGCCGAGGACTTCAGCTTCTTTTCACAGAGAATGCCTGCAGTTCTTTTCACTGTTGGGATCAGAAATGAGTCTGTTGGATCAATCCACACCACACATTCTCCATATTTCATGATTGATGAGGAGGTTCTTCCTGTAGGAGCTGCCTTTCATGCAGGTGTGGCTCTAACTTATTTAGAGAGGAAGGTTTCGCAGCTCTAGAAGGCTCTTGGTCCGCATGAAGGAATATTCAGCCCCAATTTAAGAAAATTGAGGACTGATGAATCACTTCTATAAAATTTGAGACTAAAGATATGTCGTGCTTTGATTCTGCGAGGTATCTGAAAGGTAAAATGTGTTAAAATAGTCGTCGGACTCTTTGCAGGGGATCATTTAAGTCCCATGAATCTATAAAAATGTCAATTTAGTCGGCTGATTTTTGTAATATGAGCTGAAATGGTCTCCACGAATAACTATTTCAGCCCATATTTAAAGAGTGAGGATTAATTTAAAACTTTCAACTCAATGTAAATAGTCAAGGAACCATTTTGGTACTTTATGTTATCCGAAACAGTTTGTAAAGTGCCATTTTGTTGGAACTCAAGTCAGTTTTGAGAGATTTTAGTGATTTCTTGACATTTTATATGCTTAATATATTTTGAAATAAGACTGTTTCAGATAAAGCTTGTGTTTTTGAGTAGTTGGAAGAGTTTTATCATTTGTATCTGTTAAACTTTTTTTTTGTTTTGGGTCATTGGTTTGAGGTGTGGGATTTGATTTGCTTTGATTAGAGATTCTCTCTTCTGGGTTTTGGTTGGGTTGTCTGGACAGAATGTAAGGATGATGTTATATTAAAAGAGAAAAAAATATGGGAAATTGACATACATGCCATACAAATCTTATTTATTTACACACTTAACACTCAAGCGGTATGCTTGCAAATATAAATCATGAGATTTTTTACTGTCTATGACAATTGCTAGTTGCCGTCGACTGTTGTTCGTCTGCTAAGCTCTAGTCTTGGGTCAAATGAATGAGAAAATATAGCGGCTGGTGTCTGGTGCCTGGAGGTCGGTTTTTTAATTCCTCCATTTTCTCGGACATAATATTTTTTTTCCAAATGAAGGGGCATTAAGGTTAGAAGGTTTAGATTAGTCAAATAAAAGCTTTGGTATTTACAAAACATGCTATAAAAAGAAAATATTATGTAGCAATAAAAATTATGTCTCAAGAATTTCCTTTTATCTAACCTTAAGAGAAGTTCGACGTCATCTACGTCTTTATGAAATCAAGTTCTTTATATTAATAATTTCTTATGATCAATCAATCACATTATATAATCATAATAATCTAAGAAAACCATAAGATGAAAGATATAATTCCCCACATCAAGGAGATAATGGTACGTTCATTGTCCGCAGTCTAGATTGAACCATGTTTTGTCTGAGGATGGTGCGATTCACGGAGATGGCGCATATGGAATGAACCAGTTAAAGTCTTCCCTCTAATCAACTTTTGAGACCAAGGGCTTGGATCTCTGAGATATTTCCTTGGCATGGAGGCTGCTAGCTCAAAGAAAGGGATTGTGTTTCCCAACAAATATATGTTATTGCTCTTGTGAAGGCAATTGGGATGAGTGGTTGTAAGCTTGTAGACATTCCGGTTGATCCCAATTAGAAATGGAGAGATGGGAAGGAAGATGATCAAGTGAATACAACTCAACATCAAAAGTTGGTCAAAAAATGATATAATTATCACATTAACGGTCATATATCACTTTTGCTTTAAGTTTGTTAAGTAAATTTATGCATTCGCCTTGTGAGAAACATGTCGAAACAATCCAGTCTATCGAGCTAATATTTTCTCTACATCTAGTGCTGAAGATAACAAAGAAATATTAAATTTTATGATGCCAAAAGGGGTAGCTTAAATATAAAAAAAGATGTGTAGATGACGAAAAAATATTACATCCGGACTTCAGACGTAAAATTTGTGTCCACATTCCGGTGGTAGTGTGCCACATGCCAAGTGGACCCCACCCTTCTAAAAAACCTACTCATCCAGTGCATTACAATGGTCCTCACTTGCCATGTGACAATGTTCCACTGGACTTCAGACACAAATTTACGTCCAGAGTCCGTATGTAATATTTTCTCGTGTACGACACCAGAGTCATATTTTCTAAACTCTTTTAAAAAAAGCCTAATTTTACATTATAATTTTTCATTTTAAGATAAAAAAATCTTATTAATTATATTATTTAGAAGGAACATTTATATACATGCCATTCAATTCTCATGTATTTACATATCAAACATCTAAACTTAAAATTTTACATATATGTCATCTTACTTCTACATGAAAAGATGTATTTCACTTTATAAAAATTAAAATAATAATATTTTTTTAATATGATATGAAAGATTTGGAGGCTATAAATCTAAAAAGTTGAATTTAATTATTAGATATGTAAATTCATAAAAATCAAGTGGTATACATATAAATGCCCCAAAAATGAAAGAGAAATATCTCAAAGGATTATAACTATATTATTATTATTATTATTTTATTTTATTTCTATAACCAACTACAATTTGAACTAGAAAGCTCGGCGGCGATAACGATCACACGGAAGCCGGCCCATTTTCACGTGACAACAACGACGCCTCGGCGGCAACTCCTCCTCCCCCTCCTCCTCCTCTGCTTCTGTGAGACCGGTGGTTTCGTTAGGTTCTTTCATTGGCACTCGGTCCCTTAAGCCATGACCACCAGGAGGCGGACCTTGCTAAAGGTCATCGTTCTCGGGGACAGCGGGTGAGTTTTTTTTTTTTTTTTCCTTTTTTTTTTGCTTTCGATCATGGGTTCTGTACCCTATTCTCGCCACGGATCATCATTCTGTTCTAGTTCTTAGGAGTTTTCTTTTTGTTTTCCTTGGGGCTGACTGATTGTTCTTCGTTGCTTTGTTTTCGCGGTTTCCTAATTGTCGTGTTCTTGTTGAAAATCCAGAGTGGGGAAGACGTCGCTGATGAATCAGTATCCTTGAGCTTGAGCTATTTTGTTTGCATGATCTGTTAACTATGGCATGGATGCTATTTTCGTAGCATTGCAATGGACGCTGGATGTTCTAGGGTTTTAAATTTTTTGATCCGATTGTTGATATGGCTCTAATATTGGATGTGCTGGGTTATTTGTAGGGGTTTAATTGCCCTGTAAATCATGCAAAATTACTGAATTACTTTTGGTTTTCTTGTTTCGATAAAATGCTTTCGAGGTTTGAAAAACTTGACGTTTTTGGCTAATTTAATTATTTATAGGTACTGTAAAGTTATGTTCTGAAGAATTGTAATTACAGGCGGCTTCTCTGGGAATTATGTGTCCTGGAGCTTTTTTGACTTCAGGAATTAGGCATTGGCTTAGCTTCTTTGATGTTTGTATAGCAATCATCAAAGAATGATGGCCAATTTTCATGTGTTGTTGCATAGGGAGCATCCAGAGTACGGTGCTTGTATAATGGAACTGTGAAGGCAAGCTGTGCATTTTGTATTCCTTTGATGTGTAGGAGATTTCTCTATTTATGTCATCTCTTGTTTCTTTTACCTATCAATTAGATATGTACACAAGAAATTCACTCAACAGTACAAGGCTACGATAGGTGCAGATTTCGTCACCAAAGAGATCCAGATTGATGATAGACTTGTAACTTTGCAAGTAGGGTTTCTACCTTTCTAAATGAGATGCTGTATGAACTAACTGATGGTTTATCCTTTTGGGGCATTTACATAAATACCATCCAATTCTTATGTATTTACATATCTAATACCCTAAATTTAATATTTACATTTATACCACCCGAATCCTTCATTTGACATAAAAAATACCACCATTTTTAACTTTTAAAAAGTGAAATACGCCTTGTCATGCATAGGGAAGGTGGCATGTATGTAAAAAACTGAAGTTTAGGTGTTAGATATGTAAATACATAAGAATTGGGTGGTATGCGTGTAAATCTTCCTAACCTTTTTCTTAATGTCATTTTCTGCTAGATATGGGATACAGCAGGTCAGGAAAGATTTCAGAGTCTTGGTGTTGCATTCTACAGAGGAGCGGATTGCTGCATCCTAGTTTATGATGTTAATGTTCTTAGATCATTTGATACTCTTGACAATTGGCATGATGAATTTCTGAAACAGGTTTGTGAATTAAGTTTGCTTATGTACTGCTTGTATTCTTCTTCCTCGATTCCATTTTTATGAAGTAATATAATTTGCTATACCTGGTATGTTTGTTAATTTGACAGATTTTGTTGATGATAGTGAGAATTTGGTTGAGTTTCATTATACTAATGTTTTTCTTAATTATCTGAATTTAACTTTTGCGATTATTTTTTGCTTTTATTAGTGTCCTTAGAAACCTTTTGAGAAGCATTTAAAGATATTTTTACAATTTATTTTTTGCAAAAATGTTAAACATTTTGGATTGAAGAGAACCTTATATGAACTTATTCAATGCCGTTATACTGACAAAAACTCCCTTTAATCACTCACTTGATCCATTTTCTTGTTGATTTTTTTCATTGCTGTATGCTGAGATGGTCTCACATTTCATCGAAATGCTTGTACATAGTACAAAGCGATGCACCATCAATTTTTTAAGAAGAATTGAAATACCCCGCCCAATTCCTATGTATTCACATATCTAACACCTAAACTTTACTTTTTACATTTATACAACCCAAATCTTTCACATCACATAAAAATACTGCTGTTTTAATTTTTAAAAAGTGAAATCTAGCTTTTCATATGTAAAAATTGAAGTTTTGGTGTTTGATCATAGATATGTAAATATATAAGATTTGAGTGCTATTTCTGTGAATTTTCCAAATTTTGAATCATATTTTTGGGTTCAAATGCTATACGGACGTAAAACATTCAAAGTTTATGGGACTTAGAACATACAGAACTTGGCATATGGTATGCCAATTTGATTGGCATGAAAATAGATCAACCAATGATGATAGAAGATAAAATAATGCACAAATATACAAAGTTTAAAAGCCTTTTATTTACTGTGCATAAGATGGAGCTATCGATGTGTATATAACGAAGTCTAAAATTACTTGGTTAAAGTTAGACAAGCTGTCCGTTAGAATGCTTGTGGTTGTACCATTTTGATGTTAGTTGAAGTTTGAAATTTATTTAATACTAGTAAATCAAACTATATCATCTGCCTTTTAGTATTTAACAACAAATGAGGTATAGTGAAATTGATGATTTTTAGAATTCAAAAAGAATTATATTATTGATATGAAAAGGGGGTACAAATACCCTTACATGAATCCTAGAATTGGAAAGACAAGAAAAAGGAAATAGTTTGAAAGGAAAGATATAATACCTATATCTCAAATCAATCAATTCATAATAATTACTTGGAGATAAAAGGAACTACATAAAATAAAAAAGTCTATAATAAGAAAGGAAATAAATCCAATCATTATAACTTCTAACAGGGCTAAATTTTTTTCCTAATATAACTTGCAACCAACAGAAAAAAGTTGTAAGGTATGGCGTGCAGAAAAAAAGGAAAAACTCCGGAGGTAGGCCTTGTTGCAGGAAAGGCTCCAGAGGAGGGTTTGTTGTAGGAAGAATTCAGGTGGAGATCTGCTGCGGGAAAAGCTTCGGAGGAGAGCTTGATATGGAAAAAAGTTTCGGTGGAGGGCTTGATACATGAAAAGCTTTGGAGGAGGGCCTGCTATAGGAAAGATTCCGAGCAGAGCTTGATGCAGGAAAAGTTCTGAAGGAGGGTTTGATGCAGGAAAAGACTTTGTAGGAGAGCATGCTCCATGAAGAGTTCCTTTGGAGGACCTGCTACAGGAAAAACTCCAGAGGGGGGATTGATACAAAAAAAAAAAATAAAAAAAAAAAAAAAAAAAAAAAACTCTAAAGGAGGTCTGATGCAGAAAAAGCTTTGGAGGAAGGTCTACTGCAAGTAAAGCTCCGGAGGAAAGCTTGCTGCAGGAAAAAGGTTTCGGAGGTGGTTCTATTGCAGGAAAAGCTATGAAGGAGGGTTTGCTGCAGGAATAACTCCTAAGGAAGGCCTGGTGTAAGAAAAAGTTCAGGAGGAGACTTGCTGCCAGAAAACCTTTGATGATAAAGGAAAAAAATTGAGAAGGAACTGCATAGTGTTTTTTGGTAGTAGAGAAGAAACCGATGGAGAAGAGCGTGTAGTCAACTGCCGGTATTTCATTCAAGGATGCATATTGTCTCGCCTCTGTAATAATCTTCCTGAAGTCGTTTTGAAAGGAAACCAAAGATGAACTCGTCTATAACAAGCTTCTCGTTGTTTCTATAATACATGCATTTGTAAGGTATGCAGGGAAGTTTTTCGACCGACTGAGATGATTTTCGGCTGTTAGGGACTTGCAGGGAGAGCTTTGACAGTCTTGAGAGGAGGTTTATGTGATAGGTGTAGGTCCAACGACCGGTAGGTATGCATGAAAGTGGTCTAGTTGCCTGAAATCTGCATGGGAAAATTTGCTGAGGTAGTTTCGGCGGTGGGAAAGACTGCAGAAGGGAGTGCTAGCTGTGGAAATGGTTGCAGGTAGGTGCCCCAGCGGTTCTAGAAGGAGATTGGGAGGAAGTCCAACGGCTGGAAAATCCCGCAGGAAAGATCAGTGGAGATGGGAGAACAAATGGTGAGGAAAACAGGGAAAAGAGGTCCTCCTTTCTTTATTTTCACTGGAAAGTGTCACTAAATTCGGTGGGCAAACTGGGATTTCTGCTAGAGAGAGAATGTTGCCGCTTCCACAAGGTTGGGATTTCCATTAATGAGAGAAACTCTCGCTTGAGAATCGATATTTCCCCTGGAAATGAAAACTCTCGCTATCTGGAGGTTGGCAAAGTTGCAGCTCCCGACTCAGCAGACCTGGAAGGGAGAGAATCGTGCGAGATCACAAGAAAAAAGGAAGCAGTGATTCAGAGGGGCTTCAAGGATTTACTATGTCTACAAGGGCCTGTGGACAAGCTGTAGGGAGAGAGCATCCCTTGCTTCTTGCATGGAGGATGTTAGGAAGGTAATCTAGCTGCCCTAGAGGGAGGACCGTGGGCTAGGGTAGGAAATTTGACTCTGATAACATTTTGATTTTTAGAATTCAGTGGAATTATATTATTGATGTTAAAAGGGGCTATAAATACCCTTACATGAATCCTAGAATAAGAAATACAACAAAAAACAAATAACTCAAAGGGAAATATATAACATCTATATCTCCAATTAAACAAATCATAATAATTAGTTGAAGATAAATGAAACGACATAAAATAGGAAAGGAAATAAATTCAATTCAAGGTAATAAATTCAATCCTCATAACTTCTAACAGTAATAAATTATTTCATAATATAACTTCTAACAAAACTTATATTATGTTAAAATATTTAAAAAAAAAAGTATTTTTGGAATTGAAGGTGGTAATAGTTCTTTAATGACACTCATCTAACATCAGTTTGAAAACAAAGAAATTGAACAAGACTGGTAAGACATCCGACTTTTATGTTTTGAACTTTAAAATTTAGATATATGAATAACGCAGTATAACCCACTAATGCTGGTCTTGCCTTAGAAAGGTTTTTGTATTTATATATCTCATACCTAAACACATAACACTTAAATCTTTAATATCGCATCAAAATTAGCACCTCTATCATTTTTTAAGAGTGAAGTTCCTCTATCATTTTTTAAGAGTGAAGTGCACATTTTCATACACAGGTTTAAAGCATCAAATTACTATGTAAATATGGAAGTTTAGGTGTGAGATATGTAAATACATAAGAATCGTGCGCTACGTATAAATTTCCCTTTTCTTAATACTTTTTTTCTTTCCCTTTCACATTAACTGTTAGGTTGCACCATATGCATTATACTTTTTATTATGGATTTGGTAGTTATGTTTTATGTTGCTTGGCAAACTTATCTCATCATTATTAATTGTTATCCATCTCATTGTATTCCAGGCTAGTCCTTCTGATCCTGGTACATTTCCATTTATTCTCGTTGGAAACAAGGTGGATGTTGATGGCGGGAACAGCAGGGTGGTAAGGATCTGGAATTTCTTCTTCTTTATAACATATTCTTGGGGGCATTTACACGCATACCTCTCAAATCCTTTGTATTTACATATCCAACACGTAAACTTCACTTTTTACATTTACACTTTCCAAACTTTCATATGCCATCAAAAGTACCATCATTTTAAATTTTAAAAAGTGACTACACCTTTTTCATAGATTGGTAAGGGGACAGGTTTGTAAAAATTAAAGTTTAGGTGTTAGATATGTAAATACATAGGAATTGAGTGGTATGTAAATCTTCCAATATTCTTTATTTTTTATTCCTAGTCTTTTTTAATTCTTCAAGCTCATCTAGGTTTCTGAGAAGAAAGCAAAAGAATGGTGTGCTTCCCGTGGGAATATACCTTACTTTGAGACGTCTGCAAAGGAAGACTACAATGTTGATTCAGCTTTTCTTCGCATTGCAAAAATGGCACTTGAGAAAAACCGTGATCATGATATGTAAGTTTACTCTAATTTTAATCATGATGAAGCAATGCCCCTTTTCTAATGAAAATCTTTTTTCTTTGCAACCCATGATTTTTCTCATGTTATATTCTCGATTGTTATTGAAGCTTTTTTAGCAAACACTAAAACATTTTTTTTTCCAGTTAGGGATATGGTTGACCTTTACTAGGGAAATGAAAGTGAATTAAGGGTGCGTTTGGGGCAGCTTATTGGCTACGGCGGCGTTTTGAAAATGCCGCGCCGCCTCACAGTTTGGATAGTGTGTTTCGAAAACTTATATGAAAATGGAGTTTTTATTTTACATTAAACGCCCGCCGCGGGTCAGACCTTGAGGTCCGCGTTTGCCAAAAATTTTGGCGAGGCTGCCTTGTCCCCGAACGCGAAGCTCTCGCTGCCGGCAGAGACCACCGAAGGGATTGCTGCCTGCAAAGCCACCGAAGCTCTCGCGAGCCCTTCCTCTCTAAGCTCACGATCGAGCTGTGCTGGAAATGAGAAGGGATGGTTGTCTGCAGAGACCACCGAAACTCCCATCCTTCTCATTCCTCCGCTCTGCTCCGACCAAAAACCATCGAAGAAGGTAAGGATTTTCTCCTCCAATCCCCCACCAACCTCTCCGCCATTCCTCACCTCCGCCATCTCTTATCCAAGGCTTCTCACGCGCTATCACATAGCCAAACCCTCTCCTCCCCTTCCACCATCCTCTCCCCAATCATCCCCCAAAACGCCGACCACCTCATATGATTATCCATCAGAACTCCCCCGGTCCAAGTCCTCACTGACATGGACACCGGCAGCGACCTCACGTGGCTTCGTTGCCTCCCCTATTTTGACTGCCTAATCCGCAAAGTTCATCTTTTAAACCCATTTCTCTTTTCCTCCTTCCAATTCCCCCCCCCCGCCCGGCGCAACCCCCATTCTGTTCCTACGAATATTGCTACGGAGAAGGATCGTTCTCCTCTGGAATCCTCTCCACTGAAACTCTCACCTTCGAATCCACTAACGGCGGACCAATCTCCATCCTGGAGATAAAGCAGATGTTGATTCAAGGTTTTAAATTAACAATATTTTTTAGCAACTTGAACTTTCTCCCACAAGATATTATGTTTGTCTCTAGAATTTGTTTTTGGAAGTTTTACATACACACAACTCTAACTCTTTTGTATTTTCATGTTTCTGATTGGGAAATGAGTAAATTTTTGGGTGCTATGTTTGTGTCGAATGAGTCTGATGGGGTATAATTGATTCTAAAATATCTAAGGGATAGATATTGCAGTTTTGTATATAATATTACAAATTTTGCGTGCCAGATTGTTAGTTTAACTAAAGAAATCTGCAAATAAGTTGTTTACAAAATGCACAAATCAAACAGCTTATCAGAAACAGGGGCATAATGGTTATTTATTCAGGATCAGCTATTTTCTAAACTCACAAACCAAACAGACAGACATGTTATCCGGATTAGCTGTTTATCACCAGCTTATCAGGATAAACTGATTATCTGGATAAGCTGCAGCTGCCCTAAACAGACCCTTAGACTTGACAAAATAACGACCATTTTAAATTTAAAAAAGTGAAATACGCCTTTTATGCACAGGCAAGGTGGTATATTTGTAAAAAATTAACTTCAAGTGTTAGATATGTAAATACATAGGTGGCATGCATGTAAAACTTTAAATTTAACTGTTAGATATGTAAATACATAGGAATTGAGTGTTATGTATGTAAATCTTCCTAAAACGTAATGTTTCAGTTTATATTTATATTGCAGAATAATGAGTTTTAAGAAATTAAAGCAATGTAGCGTCAAGGGGATGAAGACAAGATGCCACTATCTTTTGTTGAAGGCATTAAAATGAAGAATAATAGCTCAAATTGGAGGTCTTCTTAGAACATGAATAAAATTCTTCTTAGGTAATGGCTTAATTCAGGCAATAAGAAGTATGGATTTAGTAAGGATGACCTTTTATTTGTAGAGTCCAAATAGTGCTATATAATAGGGTTGTTGGGCCAAAGTACTGCATGGAAATATTGATTAAATATGTCCTGGTTTTGACGGTAACCTTGTTACTGGCTTCCTGCACTAAATCTTCTACCTGCAAGCCATGTTGGAGTGAAGTACAATATGCAACATGGTAAATGTTGATAATATGAAGAGGAACATTGTTAACTTGTCTCAAAGTAGAGTGTACTTTGATGCAAGGCGTCTTGCATCAGGTGTAATGTTGGGCTGAATGAAGAAAGTATTTGGCAGTAGTAAAATTCTAGGAATATGTAAATCATACTGTTTCTATAACATTGCACCATCCTTCTGGGGTAGTTGACGCTTGAATTTTGCGGAAATTTAGACCGAACAGACCCTCGGCAAATAAGAATTGGAAGAACTCATTAAACACAAAAAAATGTAAAATGAAGGAAATAAAATGCAAAATTAAGAACAAAATGATATGCTTAAATTGTCATTCAAATTGGTCTAAAAGAATAAGATTTTGAACAGAAAATAAACACATTACTAGACAATAAGGGATTAACAGCTCGTCAACGAGCACAGACAGAACTTGTGATGAAATTTTTGTTCACTTGCGTGTATGAACATGAGTTTTCAAATGAATGGTTTGACTGTCGAACTTCATTTTAGAGGAACTAAAGACGACCTAAATTGAACACGTTATTGAATAACAAAGGGGCTTGCAATGAATTTGTAGCTCTCTTTTGAGCAAGTGCATAACTTGATCGCCATCTTACGAGCAAGATTAAGACCCAACAGCTTGTATACGAGGATGAAGAAGATCTCCTTTTTGATATTCAAAACTTAGTAAACCTTGGGCTGCAAACAATAAAACCTACTGCTTTGAACAGTGAACATGATTCCAATTTGTCTTTATCCTATCAAATCCGCAAAATGAGTTAACAAGCATACTTCCAAATGAAGTTCTGGCACGTATCAGGATATTGGAGATCTTGCATATGCTTCGTGAGACATTCTTGAAATATATCACTTCAAAAGACATGCAATTTATCTTGAATTGCAAGTCTTCTAAAACATAGTAAAGTTTCCAAAGTTTACGTGCGTGTATGTGATCCAACCTACTGAATGCTCAAATATATGATCTAAGAATATAGTGTGGCCTAAAATAAAATAAAGTCACTTTAAAATTCCTCGCATATAGAAGCTTGCAATAATCTAGAAAAACATGCAAATGCTTTAAATATAATTAAATCTCTCTTTTGTGATCAGAAAAACTTGCAAGTGCTCTAAATTATTTTAGCTTATTTATTAACTTTGAAATACTTGTTCAATTAAAGTAGATGAGACAAGTACAAATCAAGTATAATTGTTAAAAAATTTAAACAAGCCAAGTATTAAAATACATGTGAAAGCTTGGATCGAGCTCGAGTCGAATATGAACTTATAATATAACCAAGACAAGTTCAATCCATGACACATTTGGCTCAACTTAGCTCGATCATGAAGAGAACTTCCATTTCCCAGGCAAAGGAAATTTTGTCATAATGATTTTGATACCGGAGAAGGATTGAAGCCCAAATTACAAAAGAAATACAAATATTATTATTGAAATTGAAATAGGATACAACGATGAGTCTTCAACATAAAATAAATGATAACAATATAAAACATATGACGACACAATCAAACACATTGAAAGTGTATCCCATAGGCAGTGGAGGTTGGTTTGGTGTATCTGGAGGCATAGGACAACAAGGGTGAAGGCAAGAGAGGGGCCGATAGGGGTTGGAAGGTGAACTGGAAGAGGGCAGCAGGGTAGAGTGGCGGGAAGGTTTGTTGGGTGACTAGGAGGTAGGTTGGATGGTGAGGTAGCGAGCTGGGAATGCGAGACAGTAGATTGGAAGGCTCTCCGGCACTTTAGGAGGGTGCATAGTGAGCGGGAAAGTGCAGGTAGCAATGGGAAAGACCATGGGAGTGCTGCTGGTGAGGGAAAACAGCGGCCGGAAAAACTGGCAGCAAGCCAGCAGCTAAGGGGGAGGAGAGGATAAGGATTGGGGAAGGTGAAAGAGAAGGATACAATGCCACCTTGGAGTAGGTTACAACCGGAGCACCACCATCTTTCAAGGATTCAAGCTCTAGAAAGGGGAAAACAGGTCCATGAAGGAAATCTGAAAGAAGACTACACACAACATAACCCTAAACTCTGAAAACAGCAAATAATTACTCCTACAGGAAGGGTAAGCAGAAAAGGAATGAGGAGAGGGGCGGGAGTTCTTCCTAGGCTGGCCCTCAACTGGACCGGTCGGCTCGATGAGTGTATTGCACCCGGGTCAGATTTAGAGGAGGTGGGGCTGTTGATGGGCTATTTGTAGGTGAAATTGCTACCTTAAGAAAATCCTGTGACTACCCATTGCTGGTATTGGAGAACTGTTGAAATGATCAAAAAGAAAGAAAAAAAAAAAACGTAAGAGCAATTTCTTGCTGGCTTTTTGCATGTTTATAAAATCAAGATGTCCATGGCCAAGATTGTGATTGAAAAGTTCTTCAGTAAAATGATTTCAGGCTTTCAGCCTTTGGAAGCTGAAAATGAAGATACTTCTTATGCACCAAGGCTTGAATTCAGCTTTATCAGAATAAGTAATCCTAAAAGTTGAAGAAAGATTACTTGGAGAATTGTCACTAAAGTTGTTGATGAAAGAATTGTTATGGACGTATGGATAAAGTTATAACTCTTCAGAATTCTTCGGTGAACTATCTGTCTCCAGAAGAAATTTTATGCATTAAATGGCATAAAAGGATGATAAGGATAAGATTTTCTACCTGAACATTTCGATTAAACAGTTTATTGTTTGTGATATTGTAGACCATGGTAATGTAAGACTCTAGTTTATGCAACCATAGTTAATGATTAGGCCTAGACATCATACACCATGCAAGTCATTACACCTTGGGTTATTTATTTATTTAATCATTGTCTTCTTGGGTTGTAATAAAAGAACTCTGAATTAGGTTTGATGGACAATGTCCTGAAAAATTCGACTGGGCAGCACATTTATATTTACCTATCATTTTACTACCATATAAATCTTAGCAGCGATCCAGAATCCTTGCATGCATGTCAAAACCAAGAGCAGTTCTTATTGTCTCGATGCTTTAAGAAACAACAACAACAACAACAACAAAGCCTTAATCCCCCTACGACACTCTAAGAA
Source organism: Phalaenopsis aphrodite (assembly GCA_003013225.1). NCBI lineage: Eukaryota > Viridiplantae > Streptophyta > Magnoliopsida > Asparagales > Orchidaceae > Phalaenopsis > Phalaenopsis aphrodite. Next base: position 2,055,713 of record NEWO01000014.1, read on the forward strand.
ACATGAATTAAAATTTTAAAAAAAAAGTTAACGAATAAATTATAAATTGTGTTTATATTTCTTTTTAATCATAAATAATATAAACTAAAATACGCTACCTAATCTATGGATGAAAAGCTGTATATTCATATTGTAAAAGTTAAAATAATGGAATTTTTGATGTGATATGAAAGATTTGGGTGGTGTTAATGTTAAAATAAAATTTAGGTGTTAGATATGTAATTGCGCAGGAATTGAATGCCCCTTAATTTAAACCAACAACTTTTGTTTTGCTCTTGTCGCAGCGTTCTCCGTTGTAGTGGGCCATAACCTGTAGAAACCATAGAGTATAATACTAGTGGACCCAATATATTATGCAACTTCAAGAGCTAATGCATTAATGCTTTTTTATATGTATATTGGCCTTTGGTTTAGATTTTGTCTAATTTAAATCAATATTTGCCTTTAGTATCTTGGGAAATGATTCTTATAATCTATTAGGAGTGTCAAAAATTGATTCGATGCGCCAACTCAAACCAAACTCGGCTAAATAAATCCAGGTTTGAGTTGGCCTGAATAATTTTTAGGTTGGTTTGGGTTATTAATACGAGCCTGTTTAATTTTTTGGTTACGTTTTGGTTGACCTATCAACTTAAAATCGACCTGCTAACCCAAAATTGACTCAAAACTGACCTGCTACCTTAATTTGACTTAATCAAACTGAATTTTACTCAAAATTGACATGAATTGTTATTATGCCTTATGGTAAATATGTTATATGGGCTGGATTCTAGTTGTATTTTGAGACACATTTAATATTTGAGTCGGGTTCGGGTCAAGCGATTTCAACTGAGATCAATTTTGTGTCGAGATGGGAAACTAAGCCGCAAGCCCAATTTGACACTCATATAATCTATAATGTGCTCCAATCCACTACAAAATTCATTTCAGGCTAGGTAGAACAATTTCAAACATTTTCTATAGCATATGGAGACGGTAGAGGTTGACCACTAATTTATCTGGTTTTTATTAGGCATATCTGGAGAAGGAAATGGTTGTACTTTATAATGGTTGGTTCCTTTTAATCATGAGGGGTTGATATGGCTGTCAAAATATCTTACTAGATGGATGTTGAAGGTAGGGTTGTAAATGAGCCAAGTTTGATCGAGCTCAGAATTGGCTCGTGTTCAGAATTGCTCGTGAATAGTGTGTTCATGTTCGACTTGATTTGCATATTCTTGTTTGTGTTCGGATTGATCGTTTAAATTAATTAGAAAAATAGATTTAGGGTGTTGGATTCGAACTTACACCTAATAGGTGCAATAGTTGGCACAAAACCGTATGATCACATGATCTGTTATGATTTAAACTTATATATATATATATATATATATATATATATATATATATATATATATATATATATATATTATACATATAATTTTTTTTGAGATAAAACGAGTCGAACGCGATCGAACAAAAGATTGATATTGTTCGACTCATTTGTAATTCAAGCTCAAAAAATTGTATCCATGTTCGACTCGTTTTCTTAACGAACGAATTGAACACGAGCTACTTAACGAACCGAGCACGAGTTATTCACGAATGAGCTTTTTTGACAGCCCTAGTTGAAGGGCCATTTGATCAGTGAGAGCCAGTGGGAGTGCTATATAAGAAAAATTAGAGTCCTTGGATTCCTTACTGCTAAATACCATTCCCAATGATTCATATAAAAAAAAAAAAAAAAAGAAAAAAAAAAGTTATGGATTGCTCTCTGTCATCAGTCAGTAATCCCTAAATAGATCAGACTACAGGATAACTAGGGGTGACTTTTGTATTTGTTATTGTAATTATTTTCTTCATTTTTTAATGCAATTTTGTATATAAATAGGTCTCCCGCATACTCATATAAAAAAGTGAAAAAAAAGGGTTAAGGATTGCTCTCTTGTTGTGGATCAGGAATCCACAACAGATCAAACAACGGGATAACAAGGGCGTGGTTCTTTGTATTTGTTGTTCTAATTATTTATTTCACTTTTTTTTGCATTTGTATCTTAGGATGTGATTGTAACACTCAAGCGTAAGGTAAGTAACTATCAAAGTTTAGATGTTAGATATGTAAATACATAATATTTGTATGGTATGTATCTAAATCTCCAATAATTTCTCACATGCAATGTCATTGCCAACACTCGCAGATATTTCCAGAACATTCCGGAACCAGTTTCAGAACCTGAGCCTGGGAGAGGATGCGCATGTTAGTGGCTGCCACAAATTATTAGGTGCAAATTTCTTACCAGCACCTCTTTTGTGTATGCAATACCAGAGTACATAGTGAGAAACATAATTTTGTACTCCCATCATCACCATCAAATATAATTGCGTATATAACCCCCGCACATTAATTATTTTTCATTAATTTGCGTCGCATTTTGCAGTCGAAATATATGTCTAGCCAGCTCTCAATTGATTATATTATTATTATTATTTTTATTATTATACATGCATACCACTCAGTTCTTATGTATTTACATATCAAGCGCCTAAACTTCTTATATGCTGCCTAACTTGATGCATGAAAATGTGTATTTTACTTAAAATAGTGGTATTTTTGATGTGATATGAAAGATTTGGGTGATTTAAATGTAAAAAAAGAAAAGTTTTGGTGTTAGTTTTGTAAATACATAGGAATTGGAGGGTATGTATGTAAATGCCATATTTATTTTACCAATCAGGCTGCTCCTGCGCCATGATCCCATGCTTTGGTTTGTGATGAGATCTGATTTTTTCTCTAGCCTTTGATTGCATTTTTGGCTGCTGAAAATCTGCTTATCTGATATTTACATACATACCACACAAATCCTATGTATTTATATATCTGACATAAAAAAAAAATTTATATTTATATTTATAACACTTTGGTGTTATAAAATTATGTATGAGCACATGTATTTCACATTTAGAAAGCAATAATGATATTTTTGAAGTAATATTAAATATTTGACTGTTATGTGTGTAAATATGAAAGTTTAGGTGTTTGATATTGTAAATACATAAGAATAATGTGGTATATATGTAAATGGTTTTGAAATTTTTAATAGTGAGAATAAATTTATTATTATTATTATTATTCATTATAATTTTGAAAAATTTTATTCTCTCCATAATAATTTTATAATAAATTACAAAAAAAAAGAATGTTGCAATCTCTTCAAAAGGATCATGCTATCATACTTGACTGTACACGAGGAGAAAATTTTGCATTCGTAAGACGTACGCAACGCTGCGTATGTCAGGATGTTATACAGATGATATTGGGGGGTTATATCCGCGTCATAACTTTTGTAACCTCTCTGTAACCTATTTGTAACGTACAAATATATGAAAACGAAGTGCGAAATTTATTTGTAGGTTATAGATAGGTTACAAGGAAGTTACAAACAGTATAATACTGATATATGCCCTCAATGTCCTCTAAATAATCTTACTAACGTACATAACTATGAACTCAGTACTGTCTCCGTAATCAGACTTGTTCAGCACAAACTTTCTTCTTCTCATCCCCAACCTCCGCCGGCAAACCGTACAGCGTCAGACCATATAAACCGCCAATGACAATAGAGAGAACGACGACCAGAACCCAAACCGCTTCCCGCGTCGGCAAAATCACGGCCATCCAACACACCACGCCCGCGCTAAGCGCGGTGGCCAGCCCCCAAACCGCCGCCTTTATCCCCGCCGCCCCCTCCCCTGCCTCCTCCCGCTTCTCCCACCACCACTTGCACGCCAGCAGCGCTGCATGCGTCGCGTAGACAAACACCACGAAGCCGAAATTCAGCGGATTGCGCCGCACGTTGTAGACAGTTGCCGCCGCGCAGGCAACGAGAAAGAGAAGGCTGAGTTTGGAGACGATTTTTGATGCTGAGGTCTTCTGCGAGCTCTTCATCTTGTTTGGTTTTTCAGTTCTGATCCAGCTTCTGATTTATACTGAAGATTGGTGTGAAGTGCAAGTTCTTGGTTGCTTCTTTTTCTTTTTTTTTTTTGGAATTTACATAATTAAGACTCAATTCGGTCGAAGAAAGAGTTTAGTCATAGTTATAGCTGACGAAAAAGGGGAACTTTGAGACTTTCTGAGCAACTTCGCTGCAGATTCCATGCAGCAGAGCACCCTTGACCTCCGAGTCTCCATCATATATAAAAGTAAGATTAGAGAAATATAACGTGAGTACTGATTTGTCTGTTAATCTCATCTTAGGGAATAGAGAGTAAGATAAGAAGAGAGAGATATTAAGAAGAGTGCATAGTGATAAATAGTAAAATGGGATAATTGTGGTTTTTTCGGTCCTATGAGACATCTTATTCATAGAATGATCTTCTATTTATAGGAGTTGGTACAATCTAGTGATATTATATATTTAACCATACTTAGTTGAGGGCGTTATAAAATATTTTTGGTATTTAATTTGTTTAATATATCCGATTAGCTTTGTGAGCCTTGGTTCATTTGAATGAATATGGTCGGCTTTGTGAGCCTTGGAGCCTTTTGTTGTTGAATCTTCCTTTGTCGTTATCGTCTCATATACATCGTTAGATTTATTTAAGAACATATTTAGTTCCTTGATTTTGTTACTTCTTGAGAGTGAAACTATGATGAGAATAAATGAATTTTAATTCAATTTTTTTTATTATATTTAATGACTCAATAATTGAACTCCCATGATTTTTGTGTCTTTTGTGTTGCTCTGTTTCGATGGCTCTGAAGTATTGTCACATTGTCTTCAAGATGGTAGGATTGGTTCGATCAACGTTGTTGGTTAGCCGAGCTTGGTTGACTTTGGTTTTATCTGTAATTAATAGAAATTTTCTTTTTCTTTTTGAGTATTTGTATAGAAACATGTTGGAAATAAAGTGAAGTTATGAGTTGGTTTTCACCGGAGTTTTTCACAATTTTCTTTTATTGGCTATTTTCTTTTTCTCGTGATATATGTTTGATTTGTGAGGTTTGATGAGTCAGCTTTTTTAAGAATATCTTTGGTCGGTTTTGTTGAGTTACTGTCATGTTCAGGTCTTACACTTCCTATGTTTTGATTGGTCGGACAAGTTGTCGCCTTATATGGCTCGCACCTTTCGTCATGCATATTAAGCGGATATTGTTGCAGCCTTCGCACGGCAATTGCCAAGACTTGTTGTCAAGGGAATTCATACGCTACCCGTTGCATATCTTGTCACTCACGAGTAGGGAATTGCTGCTAGAGCTTGAACCGTTTTGAGTTAAGAGAGATAGATTTTTACTATGTGTGACGATGCTTGAGCATTGAAAGCCGGTTCTTGTGAATTTTGTTGATTTGAAAAAATTCGCCATTGTCTGACTTTTAAGAAGATTGAATCAATCAGATTTTGAGTGTTGTTGTCGATTTTGTTTGTTTAAATGAACTATTACTAACGAGTCAACCCGAGTTCCCCGAGTGTCAATCGATTCCTGGAAGAACCATTACATGAACTCCCCAAGTTTCCAGGTATCAATCGAACCAAAGATTATGTGTACAATTAGGAAAATTTTTTATTTTTTATGAACTTGAAAATAGAATAATAGATTTGTAATGATAGCATGTTTTTATCACTAGTCACGATATCGGTCCTCAATCCCTCAGTGGTACACTTTGTCAGTCATTTGGTCATTTGAGTATCATTGTGAGTCTTCAAGGCGAGCTCGAGCTGAGTGGTAAGGATCGTGCCTCAGTTCCCTCCTTTCTTCATGGGTGGTTCTTTTAGGTGAATGGCGGTTGGCTCGCTCAGTTCTTAATACATGGGAGTTGCGTTCCTCTGTTGTGATTGTTGGCTAGTTCCAACTGCTTGGCTAGAGTCTCCAGTCACTACAGTCCCAACGCATAAAAGAACGGTCCTTCCTTTAGCTCTTGAGTCAGGGCAGCATGGGCTACTGCGGGCTCCAAGTCCCATACTTCCAACATCTCGTTCTAGAAGCATGTGATGAACTAGTGGAGGCTCTGCTCTGTTCTTGTTGAATCTGCAGGATGACCTGCAAACTTTTATGAGGCTTTCAAGCGTAGCAAATTGTGCCACAAATATTCACTTTAAGTCGGCGAATGATGTGATCATTCTTGGTGGTAAGGTGTTGAAACATCTGAGGGTCAACCCCACCCCCCCCAACATGGCGAAGAGAAGATGCACTTTTGTGCATCATCAGTCCTCAACAGACACACTGTCCACTCAAGTGAGGCTATATAGTTGGTTGCATCAGTTATGCCTTTGTAGGACTCTACTGTCGAGATCTTGAACCTCGTTGGTGGCTCGATTTCGAAGATTTGTCGAGAGAATGCATTCTCTAGCTTTCAGGGCGCCTCAATGTGCCGGAGCTGATGTTGATCGTCAAATGGTCGATTGGTGTCGACCAGGCACTACCATCGACACTACCAAAGTATTAATGTTGTTTGATCAGTATTGGCCCTTCCTCTCTGAGGTACCACTCTCTTCCCCAATCCAGCGCATGTCAAATGACATCCAATAATTGATCATTCAACTCTTGTATTAGTTGGTTCACAAATTCTCAGGTGCACTCCATGTTGTTGTTGTTTTTGTTGTCGTTTTTTTGTCCGTGTCTGCTTCTCTTCTTGTTTGTGATATGATCCACATTCACTACACAGTTTAAGATATTGAATCTTGATTTATCTTTGAATCACGACTTAAGAAAATAGAGCATAAGAGAAAAGAAAACAGAAAGAGATAATGATTGCGTCTTCCCAGGCCTCTTGACTTATCTTATTCATTGAAAATCTCCTATGTTATTCATAGAATGATCTTTTATTTATTTGTATAACCTACTTCAATGAGGGCGTCACAAAATACTCCTGGTATTTTATAAGTGCAGTATATCCGGTCGACTTTGTGAGTCTTTAGGCCTTATTTCGGTGGGCATTCCATTATTGTTCTGTCTCCTCTGGACTACCAGATTCCTACAGGATCAATGTGATCATATTTTTCATATACATAAAACTTAGTTTATTTTTTTGAGAAAATAGACATAAACTTGAGTTTTTACATATATGCCATGAGAATTGCATTTCACTTCTTGATGGTCAAAATTATGGTATTATTTATATGAAACTAAATATTTGAGTGGTATAAATGTAAAAAGTAAAGTTTAGGTGTTACATATGTAAATAAATAGGAATTGTGCATGTGTATGTAGATGCCCCTAATTTTAATAGACTATACATGTCTCATTAGTCATTTAGGGAGAGAATATTCCGTCTGGGCACCGCACTTTCGGACGGTCGACCACTGGTGACATACACGTCATCGACCGCGGAAGTGGCCGCTGATAGTTGGTCATCTGGATGTCTAGAGACGGAATATTTTTTCTCTTTTTGGGTTGTAAGAATCATGTCGATTCATGAGCTAGCTCAAGCTTGACTCTAGTGGCTCGTGAACTAAGCTCAAAAAGCTAACAAGCAAAGCTCAAGCGAGCCCCGACTAAACTAGTTAGCTTGTGAGCCAGTTCGCTTAAAAAATAATTAATAAAATGATACTAAATTATATTAAAATTTAAGATTTTTTTTAATATTAAAATATTTTAAAAAATAATATTTTTAATTTTATAGGAAGTTATTTCTTATTAAATATATTTTATATTTCATTGAATTATTATTATTTTTTCTTATTAAACAAGCCTGTTCAGGCTTGATTTGACTTGTTTACACCTATAACTTATTATTCTCTTGGAAAAGTACTTTTTTTGGGATCAAAATAACCTATTTATGGTTGTTAATACTAATAATAACAACATCAACAACAATCATAATAATAATTGATACGTTAAAAACAAATTTTTATCATCTGACATGAATCTTGAAACATAACACAAATCTCAAGACGATATTTTAAGTAAGAAATATTTAAATTTTGATAAAAAAATTATCCAAAGCTCTGATTTGAGCAAACTTATAGCCAAACTGGCCGACTCGATGAGACAGACCTAATGATTTGAAAACTAGTCCAATCCGAGTCAAATCAAGCTTAGAGCAAGTCATTAAACCACAATTGGAAGATTTCTGGATATATTTGGAAGGTCAAGTCCAACATCATCTCTGTCATCGTCGATTGCCGTCAACCACGACCGACCGTCGTCGACCACCGCCGATCACCGCGGACCTCTGTCGACCACCGCCGACCGTCATCGATCACCGCCGAGCAACATCAACGGTCAACGACCACCACTGACATCTATCGATTACCGTCAGCAATCGTCGGCCACCCCTCATCGTCGCTGACCTCCGTTGGCCACTGCCGATCTTCATCAACTGTCGTTGACCACCGCTAACCAGACGTCTTCAACCAACGTTGTATCTTGAAAAATCTTGTAACTCTTTCCCGCCTATGGGACAAGGGGCTTCTATAATCATTAACTGATATTGTAATTTTTATAACAGTGGTCAGACCCCGTAGTTTTTTCCCTTTACAGGTTTTCCATGTAAAAACTTCTGGTGTCATCACAGGTTGTTTCTCTTTCATTTGAGTCTGTGATGAATCCTCGTGCAAAGCTAAGACGATAATTCATTACTCAACCATCACGAATTTTCTAGCACGCATCAATAATAATAACTAAAGAGAAATTAGGTTATATATGTCCCATAACAGTAGAAATTAGAGAAATATGATTGTATATCGAGAATGTATCAATATGAATCTTCAGAAGATCCAAAAGTTTATAATGAAGAACAGTACAACTAAAGAGGATCCGCCAAACACGAAGACTCATTTATCTAACCAGACGATGTTGTCTAAACCAAAGCCTAGGCCAATGTCAATCGGATGCAACCATCCAAGCTAGAATTGACAAGACTAAAGGC
>NEWO01000014.1:2064942-2080808 GCA_003013225.1 Phalaenopsis aphrodite
ATGCCTAAGAATTTATTTTGGATAAAAATATATTTATTTTAATTGCAAAGTAAATAATTAATGTTTGCTTTAGACAATAAAATTTTAATTTTCATCGAATATTATAAAAATATTATTTAAATCAGATATACACGAATTAAAAATTATAATAAAGGAGTAATATGCAATTTGAAATAATAGTAATCAAATCTCTCGGCTGCAGTCTAGCAAGAATAGGGCTATCAAAAAAGCCCATTGTTCACGAACAGTTCGTGTTTAGTTCGTCAATGAGTTCGTGTTCAATTCGTTCGATAAGTAAACGAGATGAACGCGAACAAATTTTTTTTTCGTTTGGTTAGTTAAACGAACCAAACACGAACATTGATGCGTTCGCTCGTGTTCGATTCGCTATTGTTCAAAATATAAAATAATTTAAAATAATTATATACAAAAAAATTATGATATTTTAAAAAATTAAATTTTATAAATTGTAATATATAATAAATTAATAATAATAATATATTAATATACTATCTTAGTAATATACTAGTATAAATATTATATATTTATATAATATAAGATATATAATTAATATAATATATTATTTATATATATTAATATTAGGGATATCAAACTTGCTCATTTTTTACGAACAACTAGTGTTCAACTCGTTCGTTATGAAACGAACACGAACAGTGACTTCACAAATAATTTCGAACACGAGTTTATTTACAAACATACTAATTTAAAATGAACTGTACACGAACACAAATTCTGATCGTTCGTGTACATGTACACCCCTAATGAAGAAGCATGCTCTAATAATATCTCATAATTATACAATTATGTTCAGTAAAAAAGCTGTCGCATTAAACGTAAAATGAAAATAAAATGGAAGCAAATTATTTATTATATTTGCACCGAATGTCCCGAATATAAATATTTTAATTAAGTTCCGATTAAGTGTGATTTAAAAGCAAAAGAAAAAGCTTTTTCGCCGTTGCCGGGGATCGAACCCGGGTCACCCGCGTGACAGGCGGGAATACTCACCACTATACTACAACGACTGTGTTGTTAGGTCTCTTTTGTCATAATATTAAACATTATTGCAAAGTTTGATTTTTTTTTTCTTCTAAGACTCAATCAATAATTTTTTCAGTGATACATTCTTGTACATGTTATATATATGTATGATTTTGTTATTTTCTTTGTTTTAATTGATTTCTTTTATTTATTTATTATTTATTATTTATTCTTATAATATAGGCATCATAAAGTATCTTTTGATGCATTATCAATAATTTCTTTTTATCAAGCATGAATCACTTACCTACTGAGACTGTCCTGCCTATCGAGACACAGAAGGCAATGCGCATGCAGATGACAAACTTGAGGGTACACATTGCGCACTCAAATTGTTCGGTGGATCTGAGGCGTGACCCGGATTGAGCACACATGTATTGAAGTGATACGATTGTCACTAGAGAGAATCACACTTTCGGTAGGATTGAAATGCAAATCATCCTTGAAGAAGACACATGAGTCTCGTGGTGAATTTATGAGAAGCGACGACTCTGACAAGACACTTGAGAGTATTGAGCATGCAAAATGCTATACGGGCAAATCTTGCAGGGGTGCGCAAGCAAAAGTGCGAACACATGCAACATGTAAGTGCCGTTGATTGGGCCTTAATGGCCGATCGAAACAAAGTTGTTTGGTTTTGTGTAGAGCTTTAGTGTTGGTCGAACCAAGAGATTAGTTTTGTGATCGAGCCTTGGTAATCGATCGAACTGAAGTGGTTCGGTTTTGTTACCGAGTCTTGGCGGTTAGTTGAACCCGAAGTCGTTTGGTTTTGTGACCGAGCCATAAAGGTCAATTGCAACCTTTACCAAATGATTTTGTTCAAACATACATGCATATGCAAACATGCGTGCTCAATTGCAANTTTGTTCAAACATACATGCATATGCAAACATGCGTGCTCAATTGCAAGCTTTACTCATACTAATAATCTCATGAGAAAACTCTAAAGGTAATTGATATGTCAAAGCGGGCGTTGCTACAAAGCGGGCGTTGCTACAAAGCGACCGGTGACCACTTTTATCAGTCAGGTGCGAAAGATTTTTGTTGGGGAAAGCATTCGTGGCGTAGGGGATGTCAAAGTCTTGAGCCTTTATGTTATCTGCGCCCAAATGGTGGAATTCACTCTTCTCGTAATTTGAAGCTATAAAAGTGCTGACCTCATAGTCTGTATTTGGTGACTATAATATCGTTAGTTGGTCACATATATTATAGTTGATGACTACAATAACATTAGTTAGCCACAAAGGTCGTAGTTAGTGACTCTTAGAACGTTATCTTAGTTGGTGACTGCGATATTATCAGTTGGCCACATAGGATCTAGTTAATGACTGCAATAACGTTAGTTAGCTTTATATGGAGAGTGAAATATCATTAGTTGGCCATAGAGACCGTAGTTTGAAGCAATAATAGTAATAGTTGGTCACATAGGTCTTGGTCGATGGTTACAAGTGCAACAGTCGAACATAAAGGTTGTACTTGAAGTACAATGGTTGCAAAAATGGGTCTTCAAGGGCCAGTGGTCAGCGAGGGGGGTCAATGATGACCATTGGTGATTGACGATGGTCAATGGTGGTCGACGACTACAAAGATAAAATTTACTGTCAGGTCTTCAGTAAATATTTTATATGCTATAGCCAAATTTAGGATATAACGTTTACAAGCAGCGATCGCCATCAACCAGAGGTCAGCATCTATAGAGGTAAAAAGTTATTGTGGGGTCTTCAATATAATCGTTATAGGTTATAATTGTATTTGAAGTACAATTTTCGCAAATAAAGATCGCCGACGACAAGAGGTTGGTGGTGGCAAGCATGGACAGCAGGCAGTGATCGACAAATGACTGACATGCTATGGTCGACCTTGGTCAGCTGCTACAGAGACCAGAAGTTATCACCGAGTCTATTTATAACATATATGGGAGGAGTATTTTGATATTTTGGAGAAGAACTTTCGAACAACTTGATCAGACAATCTTTATTGATCCCCGTTAATTATAAAGAATCTTTTTTATCGTGTTAAACTTCTTCGTAATGTTAGAATTCATTGAGATCCATTTTATTTGAAGAATTTTTGATAACATATCACCCATTATTTTTAAATTTACATCAATTTGATAATCATAATAATAATTCAAACCATCCCTAAATGTTACTCTAATCTTTATACAAAGTCATGATAATGACAATAGGATAATATATAACCAAAGCCAACAAGTTTTGAACTATTGGTGACCAAGAGCAATTTGTACGGCCCGATGATGATCTCCCCAAACCGCCATTATCGGACGGTAGAGAAGAGAGAATCAGTATAAAAGTGGCAAGAAGCCATTAGTCGCTTGCTTGCCTGAAGAAGAAGAAAGCTCTAGTCGTCTATGTTTTGAATCTTCTCTCTGCGCTCTTCGTGGAGGTGGGAGAGGATTGGCCCAGTGGAGATGGTGGACGGAGAGACGGCCGGCGATGAGGGAGAGGGATTGCGAAAGATGAGGCAGAAGATCGCAGACCAATCGAGGGTATTGTTGCTGTTCTTTTTTTTTGTTTGGATTTGGTTCTCAGCTGGGGTACATTATTCTTTATATGATATTTAGAGAGTGGCGGAAACGAAGGTGAAATTGTCGAAGCAGGCGGAGCAGACTAAAGAGATCTTATCGAAGCAAGCTGATAAGATCGCCAAGCGAGCAGAGGAGCATGAGAGATTTATAACGAAGGTCGCATATGGTCTCTCTTTCTTGTTGTTGTATTTCCATCGATTTTATTTATTTATTTTTTAAATTTCTTTTTCTATTTCGTCATTTATAGTGGTTTAGGGATTTGCTTTATTGAAGTATACTGCGTTTGGAGTGATTGCTTATGTCGGACACGTAATTTTGTTAATAAATATGAACTTCGCTTGTTTTTTGATAATCCAGGTGACGTATTTGTTGAGTGTTCTTGGATTTGGCGGATTTTGTTACATCTTGGGAGCTAGTAAGTCATACTCATATAGTATTTTCCAAGAGTTTGAACTTTGTTGTCTTACACTATTCATGATTTTGTTTTCCAGGGCCACAGGATGTTCCATATGTTTACTGTTTGTTTTATGTTACTTTCGTTCCTCTTAGATGGATATACTATCGCTATAAGAAATGGCACTATTATCTCCTGGTAAGCTACTATTCACTGCATTTTCATTTTCTCATAACAGCAGAAACAGCTGGGCAGCCCATCTCTTTCTAGTTGTGATTTGAAATTTGAGAGTGTTAATTAAACTTTGCTACAAGTTTGGTATTCCATGCTCTGTTTAAATGCTGTTGCTTAAATCTGGTTTGAATTTTATTACTTTTCGTCTTCCTTCATTTGATAAACAGGATGATCTTCAGCTTCTTCAAGAAATATATTTTCTATATGAATATGCATGATTAGTCCCGCCCTTATGTTTTGGTGAACTGATTGCCACATTTAACCTTCCAAGGCTCCCATGTCTCACTTGCCCTTTTTTCAAACCTGAGGTTGCATTTTGTCATATGTGCAACTAGATTCACTTTTACAACTCTAGGCATTTCATTTTTCAAAGCTTTATGCATTTTCGATTCTGTTTTATTGGTTAGGTATTTATGAAACGATACTTTTTGCTGCTTACTTATGAGCACACATTTCATCAATTAATTTTTCACTTGATGCGTATCTGATATACCATGCGGTGATAGTCACAATATAGTAGACACGGCGGCATGATAACGTTAGAAAATGTAGGCCACGCCACACTATAGACTTAATGTTATATTTTATAAATTAGTTATATAAAATATCTGATCTTCAATGCTTTTCATTAAATGCAATTATGATATCATTTACATATACTTAAAATATAATAATAGAAGAAAAATATGCCCCGCCAATTATTAATAATAAAAAAAATGTTTTATCATATGTGACAATTTTCATTTAGCACAAAAGAACTTGGAAATTTCTTTTGTTGATAAAGTTATAACTTAACTGTAAAATAAATAAGGCAAATTATATATTATCAGTTTTTATTTAGTTGCATTACTGAGACAATGTGCTGGAGTTGCTAGCTGTTTAGGATGTTGTTGGAACAAAAATCAATAGCTAACAGTTACGCTAATTAGTGGTAAATTTGCTACTTAATCAGCTTCAATGTTAACAACTTTTCTATTAAGTTCATTTAGTTAATAAATAGAGCAGAAAAAATATTTTGATTTTATTTTACTGGTGTTGTAAGCAATCTATGCAAAAAAAAAAAAAAACTTACAATTTTCAATGAGAAAACATCAACAATAAGCGGCTTTTAAACAAGAAACTTCAGTGGGCAACTAAGAACCTCTAACTCAAAGTACAAGTAAACATGGATGATATTAACAATTTAATAAGCTTAGCTTCTACGCCGTAGTTATACAGTGAAGACTAAGGAGCTGAATCATTGACTGCTATTGAAACTTTGTGTGTGCTCGTCGAAGGGGAGACACTCTGAAAAGGGGAGACAATCTGAAAAGAAATGAAGAGCAAGGTAGGTTGATGGCCGAGCAAGCTTTGTCAAAGGACTGAAAAGCTTGTCTGAGGGCCATCAAGGGAGAGTTGTTGTTGCATGCTACATAGAATGAAGAGAAATAAAGCATGGGAAGGGCACAATAAAGCTAGGAATGAAACAGTAATACTTAAAATGCACATGCAATATATCTCTTTGACCATTAAACATCTCCAGTGTATCGATCCTATGGACATTTGATATAGGACTATGTCTTTGCCACGTCAAAACTTTATTTTAGCTAGGCATGTTAAAGATATGTTTATGTCAAACATGTATCAGATATATGAAAGTCTTTAAAGCTTTATTGTTTCCTAGATTGTGACTTTGCATTGTCAAAATCATTTTATCATGTAGTCAAACATATAGTAATGTTGATTTGCTTTATTGGTTGAATGCTAAGTTATTTTTTAAAAGGAATGTATTCAAAGAGTACTTCCAATCTGTTTTCTCAATAGCTCATATTTGAGTCTACCTTACTATTATTGTTTTTTATTTTTGCGGATAAAGAGTTTAATTATTTAGTACTTGAGCTATGTTTTTGAGGGATAATATAGGTTGTTGCATATTTGAATTGCTTTGAGAAGATTGTTATAGAACTTTTAGAAGTTAAAGCAATAAATTAGAAACAAGTGAAGTTTTTGGTGGAGCAAAAAGTGCAAAAGATTTCTTAGGGCAATGAAATGTACTGTTAGGAAATGGCAAAAAAGGTACTATTAGGAAATGGCGAAAAGGTCCACAGATGGTTGTAAGCAAGCAAAAACTATTTATATATATATATATATTTATATTTATATTTATATCACTGTTTAAGCACTAATGGATGATGAAAATGAAATCTATGACATAGCTAAGGCAAGAGATGAAAGCTAATGGCTTTTATCAACTTTGATTTATTAAAGTAATAATAATAAGATGTTGGCGAAGGACGAAGATACCAAGGAAAATTCATATCTTATCTTGAAGGACATTCTTGTTAATAGCATAAAATTAAAGTTAGCTCATAGCATTGCAACGTATACTTCAGGCACTATTTCTATTGCTAGTTGCAAACAATCAAAATAGATTGTGCTTTTAGTGCATTAAGTAAGCTATGATGCATTGCACTAGGTGCAAATGCTTTTTTTATTTGTTCATAAGATATGATGAGGATTAGGTCATTGGTTGAAGAGGATAAGGGTGATGAATATTATAATGTGAAAGATGATAATAATGAATAAATTGTGGCTATTTTGTTTTACGATGATAATTCTAAGGATGTAGCTTTTTTTTAAAATTTATTATTGATGTCTATTTTTTAATTTTAATATGTGAAGTTTGATGGTTGCTAATCTATATTTTCATAAGTGTTACCAGGCTTCAAAAGCTTAGGTACATTAGATCTATTCTACCAATGAAACTTGATGTTGATGAGCATATGATATCTAACGTTAAAAAGGCTGTTGTTAAAATAAAGTGTCTTGGGGCTGCTATGTGACGAGAATGTATCTTTAAGAAAGAAAAAACTTATAAAGCTACAATTAGACTGGTTATGCTATATAGACCTGGGAGCTGTGTTAAATAAGTCTTTGATGGCCAACCTTTTATTGTGGAAGGGATGAAAAAATTAGTTGTATTTGTCATAAATTTAGAAAAGATAGATTGAGAAATGGTTATTTAGAGAGACTGCACCTACTGAAAACAGATTAAAAAAAACCATTGTGATTTAATACACTTTAAAGGATGGTAGACGAAAGACGATATTACTAATAAAATGAGCATATACAATTGATGTGGATGATTTAAGGAACAAAATGAGTAGACCAAAATAAGATGAGTGGTACTGCTGCGAAAAAGATTTGTGCAAAGTAGATTCAACACCTTATGTATCACTCATCTAGAATGATTGGTGAGAAAATGTATGTAAAACCAATCCACTTATTTGTGACAAGGCTAATGATGATAATAATGATGGTGTCCTTTGTATTAGGCATTCTTTTACTTATCTATAGCATGCAATGTAGTAATTGGTAATCTATCCTTCATTTTCTCATGTTATTGCTCATATCTTATAAATGATTGGGAATTTTACTTTGCTCAATTCTTATGGTACAAATTTCTTCTCTGATAAGAAACTTTTATTTATTTATTTGGTAAAAGTTAATCATCCTACTTTGTTTCATTCATGTAGCCATGCTATTGAGCACTTATTGTGAAGGCTGCACGCTTATTTTTTTCTTTTTTCAAAAAAAGCCTTCAGACTCCAGCTCTATATTTGCGTAGGATGTGTTTATTGATATTTTAAACTAACTAGACTTGATATGCTGCAGGATTTCTGCTATTATGCGAACACAATCTTCTTGGTTATGTTACTCATGTTTCCAAAGAATGAGAAATTTTTTATGGTTTGCTTTTCATTTGCAGAAGTAAGCAGATATTTCTTTTTGTTAGTCATATAATTTTTTTCCTCTTATTTTCTGTTGACCAAATCATTTATCTCAAATTATCAATTTATTTGCTATAGGGTCCATTAGCTTGGGCTTTGATTGTTTGGCGCTGTAGCCTAGTTTTCAGTTCGTTTGACAAGATTGTCAGTGTTCTCATACATCTTTTACCTGGTAAGCTAATATTGCTGTGAATTTTGTGATGATATGTGTTCATACAGACCATTTAAGTATTTAAGCATGCATTTGATATTTTCATGACGGTTATTTTTTTGACTAATTGAATTTTAATGTCCAATTTTGTTTTTTATTTTTTATTTGGAATTTACATACATGCCACTCAATTTTTATACCTTTACATTTCTAGGACCTAAACTTCAATTTTTACATATATGCATATCGCCTTTCTTATGCACGAAAAGGTGTATTTCACATTTTAAAAGTTAAAATGTCGGTATTTTTTAAAGATTCGGGTGATATGAATGAATTTTAGATGTTAGATATGTAAATACATAGGAATTGAGTGGTATGTATGATAGTGCCCTTTTAATTTTTTTTAATTATTTTTTTAGACGTAAGCAGATGCATATTTTTTGTCACTTTAATTTATTGTAGGAAATGTAATTTTGTAACAGAACTTTTGTCTTTTTACTAATTATCTACTAATATGATCTTTGATGACCCTTCTTTTACCATATATTGGTGCTTGGTATGTTTACTTGGTTTTGCAACTCTAAAAAAGATATGTTGAAGTGCAAAAGTGCTGTTATTGGGAACAGTTATTCTTTTGGCAGAGCTTTCTTTCACTTGTGTGTGATAGCTTTGTAAGCTTGAGTGCACGTCTGTGCGCTTGGGGTTGTGCTGATGGTTTTGTGTGGTTGGCTTGAAGTGCCTAATACTAGTTATTTTCTTTGAAAGACTAACATCTATGTATAATGTATAAATTGTTTTCAATTGAATTTTCAGGACCCACCTTTTTAGTTGCTTCTGCAGTGAGTACTTTGTTGTATAATAATCGGCGATGACCATTTATTATTGTCTTTAGCTTTCTTAATATCCTTAATTCTTGCTGTGCTCGATTCTTATTAGCAAGATTTTGAAAATTGGTTTGGCCATGGAACTGAAAGGAGGGATTCAAGATTTAATTGTTGAATAGGATGATGTAATAAATATTAAAATTATTTTAATATAATTTAAATGATGCAATAATATAAATACGTGATAAAATAAACATAATTTAAACACAAGTTACGTCTTCAACAACTATAAATTTAGAATATATATACAAATTTAGAATATATATATATATATATATATATATATATATATATATATATATTTATATTTATATATATATATATATAAATTAGTTTTGCAACTTGAGCATCTAAGTCACCAAGGTGTTAGGTATACCATGGATTAAGTTCTTTGAGCTCAGATTAATTGGAGTTTGGGGGACCAGCTTGGTCTTGCCTCTACCTATGGTTCTAGGAGCAGAGACAACTAACAAATTGTTGAGTGTCGTTCCATTACCCGAAATTACTAGAGTATCATCCATTAAGTTCCCAAGTTGGGGTGAGCCTCCATTCTTCTTTTTATTTCTAGATGTGTATATCGTCATTCCTCATCCGAGGACTGATTTATCTGATCGGTGTGGTCAACAAATTGTTGGGCATGTAGGAGAGAATGAGACCCCAACTCCTAACTAGCAGTAATAACATTCTGATTCTGAAGAGATGGTAAGCATGTCTCTTCAACACCTGATGCATTCTGGGGATGTGGAGCTTTAATACTATCCTGATTATTAGACCCAAGTAAATCATCTACCAATATATCAGTCGGAAGGACAGAGACAATATTGTCTCCGGTAGTGGGAGGGGGAGGTGGCATCGTTTCAACCGGTGTTCAATAGTCTGTGGAATGCTCTCAGGAGTGGAGGAGGGACATGTATGAGGTGGGGCAGATCCAGAAGCGTTTTTACTTGAAGGTTTTAAATTCAGATGCAGCTGATAACATTGAGAAGGAGAATCTCCAAACATACGACAGTGGGTACAATAAAGTAATATCTGTTCAAGTTCTGTTTGCTGCCAAAATCCCTGATGTTTTGTGTCAATCCATATTTCTCCTGGAAAAAGGTAAAGTAATATCCTTTTCTATCAAAATTTTGGCTTCTGAAAGCCAAGTCAGATTCACTGTAGACGTGTCAGCTTTGAGGAGTTTACCGTATACCATCGCTAAAGCGAAGATAAACTCTTGATAAAAAAATGGATCTTCAAACTTGAGAAGCGCAACCAAACAAGAATGGTAGGAAGTTCAGTACGGGAGTCAAAATCCACCGTCCATTTTAAAACCTTCATCACTTGGTTTTCTATTCGAAGAAGTTTTCTCGCAAAAAAATGGGTGTAGTCTTCATCATTTGATAATTGAATAAGAATGTGACAACCATCAAATTTACCGATCTTCCAACCCCTTTCAACTTCATTTGCTCAAAGTCATTTTGAATTAGCTCAAGTTTAGGGTTTCCATAAAGAAACTTACCTACTAAGAACAGTCGGCAGGGCGCAATTAGGGTGGAGGTCAGTGAGAAAGATTGCAGGTTTGCCGTTTTTACAGGAAGTTTTTTTGAGAAATTTGGTTTCAATGCCAAGAGCAAAATTGTTGTGGTATCGTTGTGAAAACATATTCAAAAGAGGAGCGGAGACGGGGTTATCACTGGCGAGGGAGACGACGTAGGAACACTCAGAAGCAATTTCTTCAGCAAGTTGTCGATCGACACAGACAACACAAGAAGCCGTGAACTCTGACGAGTGAGCGCAGCTGAGGACTCACGACGAAGAAGTTGGGAGAGCCAAACGAAGCCGGGAGCGAGGCGTAGCTGACAGATGCGCGACAGTTCGAGCGTGACCGCAGGGCGAAGAAATCAACGCCACACGACAGACGTGAGCCGCAGAAGCGCAACCGCAGGGCTGACAAACGCGCGTAATAGTGCGCGACGAAGAAATCAACGCCAAATGACGCGGATGAAGCGTGATGGAGAAGAGATACAACGAACTGCAATCGACGAGGAGACCAGGTTTCACCATGATGGCGAAACCTTAGCAGAAAGAAATCGACATATCCTGATGTCGAGATATTGTATCATATATATATATATATAGAAAAAACTAATTTTGTAACTTGAGCTTCTAAGTCACCTAGGTGTTAGGTATACTATGGATTAAGTTGTTTGAGCTCAAGATTAATTGGATTTTGGGTTTTTAAATCTATGACTGTGAGTTTAATGTAACTTAATCTATAGAATTTAATTTTATAGGAAAACTTTTAACCATTTGATTTAGAATTAGAGTCGATTAAAATGTTATTTGGATCGACTCATTTTATATAATCGGTATCAGTGGAGCAGTTCGCCGGTTTGGCCGGCGATTCACGCTGGGTTTTTCCAGTTTGATATGGAAACAGTTCTTAATGTTACCCGGACCATCTGTATGCCTGATTCATGGTTGAACCGATCAGTTCGGTCCGATTTTAAAATATTGGGTATTACTACGTAATCTAATGCAAGGCTTTACAAACCTTTGTAGCTTCTTATGGGAGCTCATGTATGTTTTCTTTTTTCCCATTTGACCTCATATTCTGGTCTCATCAACTTCCTTTTCAACGCATCCTACATTTGTACCCTTGCTTACATCAATATTTTCAGCTGTCAAATTTTCCGTTCCCGCACACATTAACGTTATTTTTAGTTATCTCATCCTATCTTCTGATGACAAGTTTGCTAGGTAGCATGGTTAAACCAACTTGCTTCTTCCTCCGCACTCATCTTCTTCCTTGTCTATCCTTCAAACCACACAGTAATCAGGAGAAAAGTTCTGTGAATGTTTTCCTTGTTTTAGTACGTTAGATGCCATTGTGCTGTATCAAGTTAGGAAAGAAGGTTGCTTATTGGTTGGCATAGCTGTTTTATAATAGAGAAATTTACATACCACATAATTCTTATGTATTTACATATCTACTACCTAAACATTCATATTTAAATGCACGCCTTTTAATTCTTTAACATCATATGAAAAATATCACCATTACTACAATTTTAAAAGTGAAGTACACCTTTTTAATGCATAGGTTTATGACACCAAGTTGTTATAAATGTAAATATCAAACTTTGGGTGTTAGATATACAAATATTACATTAGAATTGTGTGGTATGTAGGTAAAATTCCCTTTATAATATAAGTTGCAGTCTTTTCTGCTATTATTTATGTTTAGCAGCAATGATTTTTTTCATATCAACTATCCATAATTGTAATTATTTTCCTGCTGATGTCAAGTATCTGGCTTAACTTTTCTTGACTTGAGTAGGAACAAATGAGCGAGTCTGGATTTTAGGATTTTACTGGCTTAAAAAATAGACTTGTATTTATTTTGGTCGACTAAATACGAAATCCATCTTCAACTAGAGGAGAAATTAGATCTCACGTAGCCATGAGTGTGTCAAAATATGATGAAATTGGAGTTGTTATGTAAATATTTTGTAGCCTAAATTTTCTATAAATTTATTCGTGATGTATCTTATTTATATATATGTTATGTTGGCCTAAGGTCATTTATGACGAAATCCATCTTTTGTTTTTTTATTTTTTGTTTTAATTTTTACTTTTATTTTAAAAATATGTTTGTTTAGTATATTTTTTATATATTTTTATATTTTATTTAAAAATATAAATTAACTTAGTTTTTAAAAATACTCAAAACATTATTTTGAGTGTTCTTAAAAATAACTAAATATGTAAATACATACCAAATATATTTTATTTCAAATAAAAATATATATATAAAAAAAAATCAAGAGCGAACCTAAACGGCCCCAAAATTCTCAAAGATAATTAAATACTCTACCAAAACAACCCATAGGTACTTCTAGTTGTAAGAAAATATAGTGCATGTAATTTCTTATAATTAACAAGTGCTTACATTAATAAATATCACGTTTCCTTAAGTTGATACATGATCTATTGTATGCTTTCTCTATGCCATCCAAATGTTTATTGGTTTAAATTTTGAGTCCCCAATCTCATTGTTTCTGCCCCATACATGCCATCCAATTCTTATGTACTTTGCTTTTTTACATTTATACCAACCAAATTATTCATATCACATAAAGGAAACCACCATTTTAACATTCAAAATGTGCAATGCACCTTTTCATGCATATAGATATAGATAAACTGGTATATATCTAAAAATTGAACTTTGGATGTTAGATATGTAAATTCATAAGAAGAATCGAGTGAGATGCTTCTAAATCTTTCTAATTATCATTATGAGTTTCTTTTCAAACTAAAATAAAGTTTTGCAAGTCTTGTCCTGCTCATGAAAGCTACTGGATTTCAGGTATAGTGTATTTTACTATCAGATGGTGGAACCCAGAAACCTTTGCTGCCATGCACCCAGCGGGCACAACTGCTAGAGTTTCATGGCCTTATGTGGAGGATAACAAGTCCTACCTCTGGATCTGGCTATTCCTTGTTCCTCTGGTTGCTTACACTCTCTGGCAACTGCTTTATTTTCTCATCGTCGACGTCCTCCGCCGCCAGCGACTCCTGCAAGACCCCGAAGTCATGACTTCTTACAGGCCTGTCTTTATATCCATTTGTCCTCTTTTTCGTCCTTTTTCATTACGTTGAAGTAATAAAATTCAAATTCTACACATATATGGGCATTTACATACATAGCACTCAATTTCTATGTATTTACATGGCTTAACGTGTAAACTTTGTTTTTTACACTAATATAGCCCTACTCTTTTGTATCACATAAAAAATACCAGTATTTTAACTTGAAGTGAGATGCATCTTTTCATGCATAGGTAAAGTAATATATATATATATAAATTGAAGTTTAGGTGTTAGATACATAGTTACATAAGAATTGAGTGGGTATGTATGTAAATCTTTCTTATTTGGGGCATTTACATACGTACCACTCAATTTTTATGTATTTACATGTCTACCACCTAAAATTTGATTATTTACGTCAAGACCACCCAATTCTTTCTTGTCACATAAAAAATACTACTATTTTAACTTTTTAAAAGTGAAATACATCTTTTCCCACGTAAGTTAAGTGTTATATATGTAAAAATTGAAGTTTAGATGTTAAGTATCTAATTAGACAAGAATTATTAAATGGTATGTATGTAAATCTTCTTTATTTCAGGCATTTATATACACACCACTTTGTATTTAACCCGACCTTGGATTTCTAAATTAATACCACCTAAATCTTACATATCGCATAAAAAATATCACTATTTTAACTTTTAAAAAGTGAAATACATCTTTCCATGCACCAATAAAGTGGAGTGTGTGTTATTTGTTGTTTAGGTGTTAGATTTGTAATTACATAAGAATTAAGTGGTGTGTATGTAGCTTCCTCATTGAGGACATTTAAATATATATCACTTAATTTCTATGTATTTACATATCGAACTCCTAAACATTCTTTTTACATATATATCCACCAAATATTTCATATCACATAAAAAATACACTATATATCCACCAAATATTTCATATCACATAAAAAATACACTCTCATAACTTTCAGCAAGTGATGCATAGGTGAACCGGCATATTTGTAATTAACTTGAAGTTTAATTGTTAGCTATATAATTACATAAAACTCAAGTGGTATGAATGTAAATCTCGCAGGGAGCTGTCCAAGAAGGCACAGAAGGCGGACAACATCTGGTGGCGGCTGAGCGGAATGCTCGGCGACAACAACCGTCCGATCATGTATATCATGCTCCAAGCCGTCTTCACCGTCGCGACGATGGCTCTAACAGTCCCCATCTTCCTCTCCTATCGAATGCACGTAATCTTCCAGGTGCTGAAGGTCACCGCCGCCGTCTGGAACGGCGGGAACTTCCTCATCGATGTCATGCCAAGACAGGTCATTCTCAAGGAGAAGAAGAAGCAGGAAATGAAACCCATTCCTGAGATTCCACCCTCAGCTGCTTCTTCAGTTCCAAACAACAATGAGGTAACCAACTCGAACAAAATTTCCTGATTACTATTTACAAATGTATTCTTACCTGCACCTGCATGGTTTTTAGAAATGGTGAATATTGTTTTCTACTGCATTGAAATTAATTTAGTAGTTTTATAGTTGTGTTTACCGATTTCATCACCTTTAATGGCTTATTGTGATGATATTTAGAGCAGTTGAGGATTTTAAAACTTGACCGAGGGTCTTTTTTTGTTGTATATGAATGATATAAACTTAATAGGGGCATTTATTTACATATATATACTACTCATTTCCTATGCATTTATAAACTTAATAGGGGCATTTATTTACATATATATACTACTCATTTCCTATGCATTTATAAACTTAATAGGGGCATTTATTTACATATACATACTACCCATTTCCTATGCATTTACATTCGAACACCTTCAACTTTTTTACATTTATACCATCATTATTACATTAGCTTTTAAAAAATGAAAAGCTGCACGGATAAGATGACAGATAAAAACGTTGAAGTTTAGTTAGATGTGCAAAAACATAGGATGAAATATGATAATAACATTTTTCAGTACATTTAATAATTTATTGGTAAAATAAATGTGCTTATAAAATGATTAAATTGTGATTTTAAATTTACTTATTATTATTATGAGAAATGGATTTAGCCCATAAATGCTGATATGAATTGTTGAATACAAACATAGGATTATGTACAATTATTAAATTAATATCAAGGCATTTAAATAATGTTTAGCAATATATTAGGGGTGAATGAGTTAAGTAGGCTCAAGCTTGGCTAGTTAAAGAGCTCACGAGTTGAGCTTA
>NEWO01000014.1:2086767-2166014 GCA_003013225.1 Phalaenopsis aphrodite
ATTTATGTAACACTCAATTCTTATGTATTTAAATATCTAACACCTAAAATTCAATTTTAACTTGTCATTTTATCTATGCATGGATGCAAGATGGTATAAATGTTAAAAAAATAGAGTTTAGGTGTTAGATATGTAAATAAATAAAATTGGGTGGCATGTATGTAAATTGAAGTTTTTTTGTAATAGTTGAGGTTTGATGTGATATGAGTGATTTGGGTGGAATTAAAGTTAAATTACATAAAATTGATGGTTGCTGGGTATACGTGTCGTTGCAGTATACGTGTCGTTGCAGTATACGTGTCGTTGCAGTATGATTCCCTTTTTCAAATAAATCATTGTCTCAGTTCATATGAATGATCCAGAAATGAGAGAAATCATACAAGACGGGATATACGATGAAAATAAAATAAACAAAATTTTAAAAAGAAACATAGGGCTTATGTATACGTCCGAACATAATCGGTTCGAAATACCTCGAAACACGGTATCCACGAAGAAAACCGCCACATAAGTTACACATAACCAGAAAGCGAAAATGAATATACCCATTTGATTAATTACATGTTGGGGGATACCCAAAAATACTCTCGATAAAATGAGTATTGCTTTCACTACATGATCAGTAAATAGATCGCCAGAAGGATGGTTATCTCATAGAAACAACCCGATTCTTTCAAAACTCTCGCTAAACCACATGACAGAGAGTGAATCACTCAAATCCCAAATGGGTAGCGGCTCATTGTCATACGAGAGGCCTACAAAATAACCTCTGATTAGTCAGTCTCTAGTCAGCTGGTCTTCAATCGGTTAAACTTTGATCGGTCGGTCTCAGGTCATTTGTGTGTGACTGTCCTCCTTCGAATGTCCATACATTCTTTTCATGACGAGCGTTATATTCTCTTCTTTAAAATATCTCATGTTCACTTATCAATTGCCTCCTCAAATACATTTATCTCAATATTCATTTTAACAATACATAATATTTATATATCATTTACACCACAAAATAATATCTTAAATTTTCAACTTCATTTTTTTAGAAATTAATTTAAATTTATTTTGGACATTTTTAAAATATTATTTAACTTGAAACTCAAAACCAAATTTTGAATTACTTAAGCTTCGACTAAAATAAAACTTATATAAATTAAATTAAAAAAAATATTTAAATTTCTCATTTATATTTATAATTAGCCAAATTATATTTTGGACCCATATAAAATCTTATATTTTCAAGAAAAAAAATACAAATTAGTGTTAAACCTATGATTAATAGAGTAAATAAATCATACATTTTAACTTATTCATCATGATATGAGATTGTTTTCTTCTTATTTGAGTCACGAGCGAGCGGACGTACGAATGACGGCGTGAATCTCATCATGCAGCTGAACGTACGGTCAAATGTGGTCCACGTCGTCGTTGGTACGTCGAGCAAACCCAACATATTATTTTCTCAAAGATAAAATATAGTTGATGAAATAATGATGACATGGCAAGGTGATTTCCATGCGTGGAGACATTTTTGTAGGGGGTTTTATTTATTATTTATTTATTTATTGAAAATTTTACAAACATATCCCACAACTTTCATGTATTCGCATGTTGTAACACGTGAAATTTGATATTTACATTTATAACGCCTTCATGTCATAAATTTGTATGAAAATGTGTATTTCACTTTTAAAAATATTTTATGTGAATTTAAAAATTTTAGTATCCATATAAATGTGATTGTTTATGTTAAATATGTACAGATAAAAATTTTATGGTATATTTGTAATTTGTAAATGCTCGATATTTAATATTTTTTATGGTAAATCTGTAAATCCCCGACATTTGTTTTATTAATTTTATTTATTTATTTTTGTTTAAACATCTTTTTTTAATATCATTAGCAATTTCAGTTTGAAATGCAAAAAATATATTTTACATAATTCATGCATATATATATTCATAAAGGGATTCACTTCGTCCATTTCGGTCGAAACTCAGGTGTGCTTTAATTGATCCGAAAAGTCCGCGCCACAGGATTCGAACCCCGGACCCAAAAGACTTGTGTCAAAGGCCACACCAATGAGCCGGGACGTGGAACACTCATGCATATTATACCAACCAAATACTTCACATCACCTCAGAAAAATATCACTATTTTGACTTGCAAAATTTAAAATATACCTTTTAATACAGAGGTAAGGTGGCCAAGTGGCATATATGTAAAAATTGAAGTTTAGGTGTTGGTATGTATGTAAATTTTCCTTAATATTATTGTTATAGAGGAACCTGACATTAGAGAGGAAAAAATCCTAGCTAACAACACGGTTTGTGGCTAAACATTTACGCAAATAACAGAAACCTCAGGTCTATCTGAAGCAGCTGCAACTTATTAAAAAATAGTTGTGAAACTGCTGCAAAAATAATTCTGATGTTCAAAAAAGTTACGATGGCAATTACTTTTTTCTTAAAAAAAATAAAAAAAAAAGTCAGACGCAGTTAGAAAGCTGCCGTCGTTACACCAAACCAAGACAGGTGGGAAAACGCAGATTTCAGCGGCAACTTTTTGAAAAAACTATAAAAACACAATTTACCTATACAGACAAAACTGTCGTGCAGTACCGCACCGCCACCGCATCACCTCCCCCAAACAGACCCTTCAACTGACAATCTCAACTTGACCATATGTCTAACGATGATAGGTTGTGGAAAGTAAAATTTTCATTACCGCGAACTTTCGATAAAAATATTCCAAAACTAGCTCATGAACCAAACATCTCGATCTAACAAGTCTCCAGTTAATCCATACTGACGTGCTATTTAACACTGAAGTGATAATCGACCGTTAAAAAGCTTATAGCATTGCATCAAATGCGTCATTTTCAAAAATTGACTAACAACAACTATGTAAATATGTTAACCCTAAGAGACCTGCATAAAGCATTCAATCTATAACCAACAGGGCAAAATTTTAATTCACAGTTTAACCCACTCAAGTAAAATTTTAAGTTCAATGTATAAATATTCATGAAATAATCAAATCATCTAAAATATTACACCCACAGACAATAAACATAACTATCATACCTACCAAAAACAGAAAAATTGGTACATCTGTAAAAATTGAAGTTTTAAGTGTTAAATATGTGAAGTGTGGCAAAACCTCCTCACATTGCAACTTTACTCTTGAGAAAACTCAATTGCATAAGAGAGAGAGAGATAAAGAAACTACTTGAGCATTTTAACCAGAGCAGAAAATCAGAGGTTAATGTGAGGTTAGATTAACCTGAGGTAGATTTGGAAGACTTTGACTTCTTTGCAGGTCTATTTTCAAAATTGTGGATGTATGATTCAGCATTGATATTGCCTTGATCTTCATGCTTTTTAAATTCCTTTGTTTTTTCCTGCATTTGACGCAAGTCAGACTAACTGTAAGAAACTTTGGGTTGAGCAGGCATGTTAAAAAAAAAGGGGGGGCATTTACATGAATACCACCAAATTCCTATGTATTTGCATATCTAGCACCTAAACTTTGATTCTTACATCTATACCACCAATATCTTCCACATCACATAAAAAATACCACCATTTTTAACTTGAAATACATCTTTTCATGCATAGGTAAGGCGGCATTTACGTAAAAATTGTGGTTTTGGAGTTAGATATGTAAATACACAAGAATTAAGAGGTATGTATGTAAATCTCCCATAAAACATACATAACACCTTCAAAAGGTTTGAAGTAGACAGTAAGCAAACAAAAGCAGCTAAAATTTGTAAAAATGAAGCGTTCTAGAGCGGAATTGTAATCCACTGACTTTCTCTTCTTAAAAATTAAATTTTTATAATTACTAATTATAGGTGGAGTTATAAAGCCCACTAAATATAGTTATAAAATTTACATACATAGCACACAATTCTTATGTATTTAAATATGTCGCAGCTAAACTTTCATACTTACACTCCTAGCACTCAAAACTTCAATATTAGCACTATTACCACTTTTTAAAAGTGAAATCCACCCTTTTTCATGCATAAGCACCAAAGTGCTATTCGTGCAAATATGAAAGTTTACGTGTGAGATATGTAAATACATAGAAATTATGTGCTACTAATGTAAATTTCCCTTTATATTTTACCTATCCTGCTTTGATTACTTAGATTGTTATTTCCGATGGTCTCTGGTAACTACTACATAGTAAATTGACTTGGAAAAAAAAAGGGGCATTGCATACATACCTCCTAATTCTTATATATTTACATATCGGACACCTAAACTTTACTTTTTACCTTTACACCACCCAAATCTCTCATTTCACATAAAAAATAAGGCATTTTAACTTTTAAAAAGTAAAATACACCTATGTTAAAATTGAAGTGTAGGTGTTAGATATGTAAATAGATAAAAATTAAGTGGCAAGAATGGTTGTAAATCTTGCAAAAAAAGAGACGCTCAGAAACCTTTAAAGACTTGGCTATAACAGCCACATCATGCTTCTCATTAGCTTCCTTCTTATCATTAATGGTGAGTTCCTGCAACACAATAGAAAGAGACTTGGAATTAATTTCTGCAAGAAGAATAAAATTGCACTTTTGACAATTTAAAAAACTTCTCATAAATGCCTGAACCTTAGGAGGGATAAATGCGGCCGCTCTCTTTCTCTTGTTTTCGGCAGTCATCTCCGCCTGCTTCACCTGTTTCTCTTGCCACTTCTTGGCAAATTTCTTTTTGTCGCTCAAGAAATACTCGCCGCTCTCAAGTTGCAGGTCAATCTGTAACAAAATAGTTCAATTAAAAACTATATTCATATTTATAATGGCATTTTAGTCCGAGAGTCTATACAAGTGCTAGAGGATGATTGTCAACAAATTGCTGCACTCTTGAATAGCAAATTATTAATAATAATAAAAAAAGTTTAAATAGATTATGTCGACTAAGTTTTAATAAAATTTCATAAATTATTTATTACAAATGAGCACAAAATGATTGAACACTCATTAGTTTCCCGAAAAGCTAAAGAACAAGATGAGAGGTATCCCAAGATTTGCAAATATTTGCATTTGATTAAACAAGTAGGAAAGATAATACTGCAAATCTCCTTAAAATGACTTTAACAATTAGAAAAGAAGATTAGCAAAGGCGAAGGAATCATATAAAGCTGAATGGCGCAGACTGGATTTATTGGCCAAAACCGAAAAATCGAATTGAACCGAACCGAACAAGTTAGGTTGATTTCGTTCAATTTCAAAAAAGTATATCGATGTTTGGTTGAAACATTAATGTTCGGTTGATATGCGAATGTGTATGTATGAGGAGGGATGTTTGGTGTGCTTTAATGTAAAAATTGAAATTTAGGAGTTGATATGCGAGTGTGTATGTAAATTTCCTATATTTTAATTGCACGAAAAAAACCAAAGAATATTGTATATGCAATATTTGATTAAAATAAAAGGGTGATTCGTGAAATTAAATTGTTATACATTTAAGATATATAATTTGTAACGTTTGTTCATAATAAAACTCTAACAAACAATTAAATTTCATCTTATTCATAACCAAATAGTTTAAACTGAATTAAACTTTGGTTCGGCCGATTGGTTTTTATCAAACTTTTGAATGGTTCGGTTTTGCAAATTTTGGATTTTACCAATTTGCTAACAGATTCATCAAAACCGACAAAATACTCACTCCTACACAGTTGAGATAAGATTGGCAACACTAATTAATTTTTAATTGAATAAAATTATTTACAATGAGAGATACCAAAATGGAAATCGGCAATTTCAGAAGAAGAGTTGAAACTTTCAAGTAAATCCATTTTACTCCATCTAACAAAAAAGAAAGAAGAAAAAACAAAGCATGGGAAGCAATCAAAAAAGAAAAAAAGAAAGCATGGGAAGCAATCATTTAACCTTGCTTGGTTGTTGGGGAGGAGGGAAAGGAGTATAAGGTTTCTTCTCCTTGCTCTTCACCTTTTTTTGCTTAACATTCTTCCTGCCAAAAAAAATAAAAAAAGAAAGTTCGAAAAAATAAAGTTGTTTGAAATAATTTTTTTTTAAAAAATAAACGAGTAAATTGCCAAAATAGCCCCCCAATTATTTATATGGCGTCATTTTAGTCTGAGTCCATAAATATGTCAAATTCATCTACAGACTTCTTTAATTTGAGATAAAGTCATCTAGGGACTAAATTGACACTGGTATAAACTCTAGAACAAAAATGACCCCCTACCATGAATCAATGGACTAGTTTGTCATTTCTTTCAAAAAGAGGAAATATTTACATACATACCACTCAATTCTTATGTGTTTGCATATTTAACCCCTAAACTTCAATATTTACATATATGCCACCTCATCTATACATGAAAACGTAAATTGCACTTTTTGAAATTTAAAATAGTGGGTACTTCTGATGTGATATGAAAGATTTGGTGGTAAAAATGTAAAATGTAAAACTTAGGTGTCAGATATGAAAATATATAAGAATTGCGCCGTTAAGTGTTCTAAAAAACAAGTTGGAGTGTTTCGAGTGCATAAGAGCCACTTAAGTCCGTACTTCTTGAACTTCGGGAGAAACCGATCCCAATTCTCATTGGCAAGAGCAGGATTTTTGGCAAGTTCACGTTTCATTAAAAGAGTCTGTCTTCGGAAACAAAAAAAAACATTCAACAATAGTGAAATTTCATACCGCACCATTTCAGTAACAAAATAGTCCAAAGTTTCACCTTAATGTGGTAGACAGGATGCAGAGCATTCTGAATACAGTCTTCTACAATCCTTCGAACCTGTTTGAGACCCTTAAATGAACCCATAGCTGCCACTGTATTCCCCTATAAAATTCAGAAGCGCAATCAAACTCCCCAAAATCACAAACTATATATATATATACATATGTAGCACAAAATTCTTATGCATTTACATATCTCACCGAAACTTGGGTTTTTTAAATCTATGTATGAAAATGTGTATTTTCACTTTTAAAAAGTGGTAAGTATTACATTTTATGTTATATTAAACATTTGATTGCTTTGTGTGTAAATATGAATATTTAGGAGTGAGCTATGCAAACATATATGAATTGTGTGCTATGTATGTAAATGCCCCAAAAGAATATGCTAAAGAAATACCTGGACTAGAACATAGCACCCAGTTAAAATCTCAATGGCCTGAAGCATATGCATTAGTAAAATGAGAAATACAAATAGAACATTTAAGCTAAACAAATTGCATGAACAGAAATAAAATATAATATGTTACGAACTATGGCAGCATTGAAACAAGTGGCACACCTTGAGTGTGGAAAGGTTAGGGCCTAAAAGGCGCTCCCGTCGTCTGACAAATCGTTCCTGTAAGGAAAAAGATTAAATGCAACTTTTTCTTTAATTACAACACTATCTACCTTTTCAAGACCTAAAACACCCCATGCACCCTTCAGTAATATAATCAATCTATCTAAATATAATTAATAAAAATGTAATTAACTATGAAAACGTGTGCAAAACGAGCAACACTGTATACGCTATAATAAAAAGGGACACCAATAAACATTGGTGTCATTATTGAATAAAAAGGTAATTAAATATGAAAGCTCGTGCAAAACAAGCAGCACTAAATATACTCTGATTCAAAGGGATGCCATTAAACACGTAACACATTTGAATTTTTATTGGCTAACTAAGAAATTATTCAAGGCTTGTTTGTCTTGATAAAATGGGAGTACAGTGCAAAAAAACATGCTGTGTAAAATAAATGTAAGGTGGATGTAATTGCTTCGAAGAAAACACTATAAATGAATGAATTTGACATAAATAAATCATAAATTGCATAAATAAAAATATAATAATAAATTACAATAATAACATAACTTGCCATAATGATATAAAGACAAAAAATGACATCAGATGAATATCACATTTTTTTCTGAATATCAAATAAAAATGACATTTAATGAGTATTCTCAAAATCAAATAACAAATGATATTAAAGTTTGCCGATAAATATAAGCATCAATCAATAAAACCTAAATATTCTCTTTACAAAAGCCTAAACCTAAGCTGCAAATATCAGTCCACTGAACCAGATTGTCAGAAGTGAAAGAAAGGAGAGGACAAGCCGTAGTTGTTCTTCAGTTCAGGATGAAGTCACTCTTTACTTTAGAATGATTGTAAATCAAGAACTCTATTTATAATCATGTTGATGGCTTATTCTCAACAGAGTTTGATATTCACAAAAGAGATGAGATATCTCCATGTAAAATTAATTGAAGCTTCAATATAATTTTGAATTTTTTATTGATTAAAGATTTTTCTTAAACAAAACATTATAATTTTAACATGGCGGAAAATTGAGAGATGTATAAGGCATTAGCCCCAATTTTACAAAAAATGGCTATCAAAATTACAAGATTGATTTGTAATGCTATTGGATGTGAAAGAAAATAGAGTTTCTTCGATAAGGTTAATTTCTTATTTTTAAATATAAAAAATAATTCATATATTTTATGCATTTTATTTTTTTATAAATTCAAACAAATAAGATAATTTTGATCGATCAAAAGCACTTAAATAACGTTCATGAAGTATGACCAGTTTGTAAAAGAAAATTTAATTTGAAATATGTTAATAATACAATTAGTTTGGATTCTATTGATACAAAATTTAAGTAGAAAATAGGAGAAATAGAGGATGTTGGTGGGCAACTATTTATCAATAAAGATCCCACTTAGAGATAAATTGAGAAGGCGTAACAAAAAGTTGAGAGAAGGTGAGCTATAAAGCTTAATAATATAAAAAAAGGGGGTTCATCCACAATGAAAATTAGTTCAACTCTATCTGAATGCACATCAATTGATCAAGTACAAAAAAAATGAGAATGACTCGCAAAAAGAACAAAAAGAAGAAGATGATGATTTTGAAGAAGAAAAAGTTCTACTTCTAGGAGAGAGAGAATATGTGAATGAAAATACTGATGATGACAAATGAATTCGCATTAGTTCGCTTTATGAAACTTGATAATTTATTTAATTAAATTTAGCCTTTTTATGAATAACATCGTTTTTATGCTATCTTAAATTTTTAATTTCTTATAGAAACCTATCATTGTAATTTTAAACTTTAATAATTTATTAATTCCTATAATAATAAAAATAGATAGAAGTTTCAACTGCTGGTTCACCTTTGAGGTTTGTCAATAAGTTAGATAAATACATGACATTTTTTTTCTATTTGATATCAAGGTTTAAGTAATCTAATAAATACTCCATATTTTATACTTGTCAATATAAATATCATTATATTAATAATTTTATAGAAGTTACGAGTGATTTAACTGATAAACGTATTGCTTGGCTTTACACATTCCGCATAGAAGAAAAAAATACTTTGTTTGCAATGCATTTTATTGATGTCATTCTATGACAAATGATGAATAAATATTCTTTGATATGGAAAAAAAAAATCTTTAGATTCAAATTGCAAAGCATGAATACCACAATGGATTATGCGTCAATTGGATCTTCCCCATTTCACATTATTTTGGTCTATCTTTTCATTTATTTTACAAATTCCTAGCAATGTAATATCTTTCTATTCAACTTATTTCTACATAAAGACGTTTTCTTGATCCATAAAATACTGCCACACTGCTATCCAGCATTATAAAAACTTTCAATCCACTTGTACATGCATAGTGAGGTTGTCTGCCTCTCTAGATCATAGAAGTTCTAAGTAGTGTCCTCGCCTACTAACAACTTAAAATAGTAGGCAACCTACACTGCCCTTTTAATCAAGCCCAACTTATTTGTAGAAATTGAATTCAAGAGCTTCAATTTGCTCCATTTATTTGAGGTTGGTATGATTTATTTATTCTCTAAATTTATTTTAATAAACAATGTCACCCTCAATCATTTGAGACCAATGTATCAGATCCATTAATCATAAAATTAATTATTAGAAGATTTTAAACCATTGCAAGTTCCTCTCTTTGCCAAATCAACGTGCAACTTTATTAGCAATACAAGCATGAAGAAACAAAGTAATACTGAGGACTTCAACGAAAAAATGTCATAAATTCCAGCAAACATCAAATTTTGATTAAAATTTAATTTTACAAAGCAGTTAAGTTCATTTCAATGACTCCTCGCCATCCATGAAATCTGAATATGCATGCTCATCAAGAGGCCTTTAATATCAAGACAATATAAACTCATCAAATTTGTTGATTATAAGATTTTAGTAGTATGGTGAAGTTCCTAATGGGCCTGTCAAAATAATTGTGATTTTTATGCATACAAAAATGAAATTGAAAATACCATTTAGAAACAAATCAAATTTTCACAATGGATATATCAAAAAATATTGAAAAATAAAAATAATTTGCATTCTATGAATTTCTATAAGAAGACAAATAAAGTACCTTGTTCCTTACAAGGTTTCCAATCTTAATGATGTCACAGTTCATTTCATCGTTCAGTATTTTAATGGCCTGCAATAATAGAATTTTGGTTTTAACACCAATGAGCATAAATAAATTTTAAAAAATTAGCATACAATACCAAAATAACCATAAAATCCCAAACAAGAAAATTTTTTAGCAATGGAATAAGAAAATATATACAAATTTCAAAAAAAATACAAATTTAAAATACCTGGGGTGCAGGAACACTTCGTGATAAAAGCTTGAGAAGATCCCTAGCTTTGACAATAATGTATGGATCCCTGGTCTTCCGAGTTGTTGATACAGTCATCGAACCCTCAACCTGAAGAAAACAATTTCAAATTGGAACGTTAAATAACAAAAGTTGTATAACATTAAGAAATTAGGATCCTAGTATTACATATGTTGTGCATAAGAAACATTACTTCAAATAAATTTTAAATAAATTAAATTGAAGGCAATAAAACTAGATTAAAACGTCAAAATGAACTGCAAAAATTGGAAACTCTATATAGAAGAAACAACAATAAACCTTCAATTAAAACTGAGCCAACTTACCAAATTGAGCTCACACGCAATGTCATACTCTTTCAAAGCACGTTTAACAATGGGCCATGCCTCTTGCAAGTATTTCTCTGAAAAAAGTAACTTAAATATAATCTTAGATATAAAATTGACAAAGCCAAAGTTGTTATAACAGTAGCAGAGTAGCCTGACATAATAAAGAATGAAATGTAAAACAGTAAATTAGATTCACGGAATTGAACTAAAGTTTTAATACAAGAAAGGTCTACCCTAGTGATTAGTAAGTGGAATAAATTAACAGCTAAAAATCCTTCAAAACAAGAAACAAACCATGCAAAGTGCTGTGTAGATTAGCAGAGTTGCAAGCTAAGAATAGATCAGCAAAAGACACTTGAGACATGAAAGAAATTCTAAAATGTGGACTAAAGTCAACTATAGAACACTCCACTTAAACTTAAAAGAACAAGAAATTGAAAAAAAACTATGTTGTGGTCAAACAATTTCTTTTCGCAGAGCGAAAGATTATAGCATACAATACTCTACGGGCTAATACAGCCAAAATTTATTCAGTAAAATGTAGAGCAATTAATAAATCTTATTGACAACTCATTATGAGTAATATAAACAAGAGCAAGCCCCCATCAGTTTTACTCATTGCATCACATAGCTTAAAAGATGCAAGAAGAACTTGCAAAAAAATCAAAACACACTTTTACAGGTTAATGGAAGAGGGGCATTTACATACACACCACCCAATTCTGACGTATTTACAAATCAAACACCTAAACTTTACTTTTTACATTCATACCACCAAAATCCTTCATATCACATCAAAAATACCACTATTTTAACTTTAAAAAGTGAAATACAGCATTTCAAGCATAAACAAGGTAGCATAGATTTAAAAATTGAAGTTTAAGTGCACACAAGTAAATATATAAGAATTGAATGGTGTGAATGTGAATCCCCCCAGTGGAGAAATAATGGTGACCCTACTAATAGCATTCCATGCTGTAACATGAGATAGCTATAATCCTTTTAGATAACAAAAAAAGCAAATCAACATGGTTAGGGAAAAGATGAAAATTAAAGATGAAGGGGCTGCAAGTTAAATCCAGATAAATTAAATCCAAGGGGAGTTAAATCATGAAAACTATTTGGCCAATCTGAAAAAAAAAAAAAAAACCTGAAAAGCTATCTGACATTCTTTTCAGGATACAGAATTTAAATGAATATGAAATTTAACCAGGAACCTGCTTTATCATGGATCATTAATTTACTCTAATTAGTTCAACTAATCACTCTTTCACTTGAGCATTGCAATTTGGTTTGATTATTCTCCTATTAATTATTAACAAATAATCAATCATTTATCTATAAAAATCTCAATTAGTTTATCACTCATTGCATTGATTAATGCTATAATAATAATAATTAAATGGATAATTACCCTAATTGCATTAACTATTTCCTCGCTTCTTTCTTCCACTTCTGTCATTTCCATCGAGCCAATCACTTGTCATCTCGTCTCTTGCCCACTCATTCTCTTTGTCCCTTTCGAGAATCTTAAAATGCAACTAACACAATCATTTATCTAAAAAAAATCAATCATCTGTATATGAAAATCTATACAAATAATTAATCATTTATCTATCAATTATTAACAAATAATCAATCATTTATGTATAAAAATCTCAATCAATCTATCACTCAATGCATTGATTAATGATATAATGATAATAATGACCCTAATTGCATTAAACATTTCCTCACTTCCTTTTTCCACTTCTTTCATTTCCCTCTAATCAACTGCTCGTTATCTCATCTTTCGCTCTCGCTCACGCTCTGTGTCCCTCTCGAGAAAATTAAGATGCAACTAACACTACCCAATTCTTCATTTTGCGGCCTACTTGCTTTTTTATCCTATTCAAAG
Organism: Phalaenopsis aphrodite; assembly: GCA_003013225.1. Taxonomy (NCBI): domain Eukaryota; kingdom Viridiplantae; phylum Streptophyta; class Magnoliopsida; order Asparagales; family Orchidaceae; genus Phalaenopsis; species Phalaenopsis aphrodite. Next base: position 2,099,656 of record NEWO01000014.1, read on the forward strand.
TTTCTTTAATCCACATCATAAGAGAGACTTAGCATTCCCTTATTTTCCTTGAAAATCGATTTGTATCAAACATGCATGATATTTCTATTTTACTTTTATGATGTGTTATTTTATATTTTTTCAAGATATTTGTAATTATATATGCAGTGTACATGTGATTAGCCAACTTGGGGAGCAAAATGTAACCGACACTCAGGCATCAATTATGGGCAACCAGGCACTCAGAACCAGAGAACAAGATGCTTACGCGCTTGGAACTAGAGGATCGGAAGCCTAAGCACCCGGAACAAGAGAAGCATGCACTTTGGCACCAATTCTGGGCATTCGGATCCAAAGGTTGGAGCGTCATTTCTGGGCACCCTATGCGCCAATTCACACACTCCCATTCACGTCGTTTCGCATCAAAGGGGCTAAAAATTTTCTCATACGAACCACAGAGGAAGGAGGAGAGGATTGAAGACCAACTACAAAGAGGAGTACTCGAGAGCAGTAGGAGCATTTCAAATGAGGAACACGAAGAAGTGTTGTCGGTGTGAGCCAGTATTCTCCTAAGTAAGGACAAGTGTAAGTGTAAGTGTGTATCCATTTATGTACTCAAAATGGTGTAAAACTCGGGGATTCCATTGTAATTTCTTGTCAATCAGTGAAGAACAATAGTGAGATCATCTAACTTTTTAAAACTTCGATTTTGCAATGAAATTTAGGTTGTGTTCAACCAGGATGAGTATGACATAAACTTCTCCCTCCTTTGAATAGGATTACATGCAATTGGTGAAGTCTTTGTTATGTGATTGCATGTAATTTATTTATAAGTTGATTGTTTAACAATCAACCTGTACTTTTCTCATAAATTGACCATTTAGGTTATTAAAAGGTATTGTGATTTAATACTACGAAAGACTAATGAAACAATTAGGTTAACATGCACCACTCTAGAAGAATAGAAATATTGTTGTTAAGGTAGTGCAATCGTGTAATATTGTTGTTAAGGTGGTGTAATCGTGTAGAAAAATTTGCAAACACTGAGATTTTTGCATGATTGGGGGGCTAAGTGTAATATAAAACCCCATTTTTTCTAATGACCACCAAATGAAGCTAAGAAAAACTGTTCCTAATTGTCAACATCATTAGAGCCACATGGACATGGCTAAATTGCTAGTTACAATTCATGGGAGATTTTCTCACTTGATTAAAAACCTAAAACCTAAATAATAGGTTTCAACTCTTTACAAAAATTAGGTTAGTCACTTTCGAGAATTCACACAACCTTAATTCTTTAAGTTAGACTTAAGATAACTCTTTACAAAAATTAGGTTAGTCACTTTCGAGAATTCACGCAACCTTAATTCTTTAAGTTAGACTTAAGATAAGTATATTGTAACTTCTCCAAATTTGAAAATTAAACAGGCTCCACGAACTCTAAGTTATTTTGTGGTTGAAAATTCACGCACATATATTTGTGTGGTTGTTGGTGCTTCAATATGCAGGATATTTCTAAGTTATTTTTATATTACTTGTTTCTTTTTTATATTTTTACATGATATTTGTGTTTGTATATGCAGTGTAGAGGCGATTATACAACTTTGAGAGCAAAAGAACTCAAAACGAGTTGAATCGACACCCAAGCATCAAGTCTAAGCGCCCGGAACTAGAGAAACAGACACCTAGGTGCCAGTTCTGAGCGCCCAAGCGCCGGTTCGAGCGCCTAGACTCCCATAAGAGCGGGATTTTTGTTTGGACACCTCCATTCGCATTGTTTTGTGCAAAGGGGTTAAAAATTGCCTAATACGAACCACAGAGGAAGGAGAGGGTCGAAGAAAAATGACAGGGAGAAAGAGAAAACTTGGGAACAATTAGAACATTTCAAAGAAGGAATCCAGAGAAGTGTTGTGAGTGTGGCGAGTGTAATCCTAAGTGAGAAAAAACTTGGGAACAGTCAGAACATTTCAAAGAAGGAATCCAAAGAAGTGTTGTGAGTGTGGCGAGTGTAATCCTAAGTGAGAAGTTTAAGTGTGCGTTTGTATTCAATTAAGTACTCAAAATAATGTAAAACTCAGGGATTTCATTGCAATTTCATGTGAATCAATGGAGAACATTAGTGAGATCGTTCTAACTATGTTATAACTTTGATTTTGCAATGAAATTTATGTTGTGTTCAACCTTAATGAATATGATTTAAACTTCTCTATTCCTTTAAATGAATTATATGCAATTGGTGAAATCCTTGTTATGTGATTGTGTGTAATTTATTTATAAGTTAATAGTTTAACATTCTGCTTATAATTTACTATAAATTGACAACTTGGGTTGTTAAATTAGGTTGCGATCTAGTTGCATGGGAGCTAGCTAGTGAAGCAATTAGGTTAACCTAAACTGCTCTATGAGAATAAAAAATATTGTTATTAGATGATGCAATCGTGTAGAAAAATTTATAAATACTAGGATTTTTGCATGTTGAGTAGACTAATTGTAATATGAAACACCCTCCATCATTCAATTTTTACATAAATAACACCTGAACTTCAAGTTTTACATACATGTCACCTAACCTATGCATGAAATGGTGCATCTCAAAATTTTGAAAGTAAAAAGGGGGATTACTTTGATGTAGTAAGTAAGATTTCGGTCGTATAAATGTAAAAAAGTAAGGTTTAGGTGTAAGAAATGTAAAAACATACAAAAGATTTAATGACTTTAAAAAAATTAATTGGCAAGATTAAAGTTAAAACTTGCTGGAAACTAGCTGCCAAACAGACCGAGAAAGAGTGTTAGCAACGAACTAAATGATATCGAAAATACCAACCCACTAACGACCACTGCAATTAAACGATAGACAGCAGAGAGCACAAAATCACACTAGGAAAAACAAAATACAACTTTTTTTCTCTCAATAACAAAAGATGAGTATAGCATTCTACCTCTGTACTGAGGGAAGAGCGTAGAGAAAGAACTAACTTCAAGCATCCCAGTCTCATTCCACGATGGATCAAACTTCTCAACCTTCCAGTGATCGATATTAGGGTCCTCATCCCACGGCTTCGGCTTGTCGTGCTTTCCCTTGTGTTTCTTCCCCTTCTTCTCTGCCTCAAGTCCATCGCCGCCGCCTTCCATTGCAGTACAAAAGTGGTGTTTTTGGAATCAAGGGCCTAAATGGCAACAGATTAGATTTAAGCTGTTTGGTAACCGGTTTTAAGCAGGATTTAAGCTAAATGCTGTCAAACAGTAACAAGCGCCTCCGTAAATCCCAAAAAACCGATTAATGATAAATCCTGTTAATCGGTGGATTTAGTAAATCCGCGACAAGCGGAGGGGAAGCGTGGCGGGAACAAGCTTACCTTCGTCGATGCTTTCTGGTGGGAGCGGAGAGGAATGATGAGAAAGATGGGGTGTTTCGGTGGTCTCTGTAAGCCGCAATCTCGTCGTTGCCTTCACAGCTAGCTCTCGTGGCGACTGTATCACGAAGGCGATGGTTTCGAGCGAAACCGGTAGAGGGGGAGGAGGGAGGCGAGGGTTTTGGGCTTTTAATTTATTTTTATTTAAATTAATTTAATTGACTAATAATTAATAATTGATATTTAATGCATATTTTATGAAATTAATTGTAATTAGATAAATTTAAATGTTATTTTTTTAGTTTTTAATTAACTAATATAAATATATTTAAAATAAAATTTATTTAATAAAAAAATAAGTAATTCTTAAATTATATAAATAACAATTAATTAAAGTTAATTTATTGCTTAATAGGTAATTATTTTACAAAAAACTATTCATTATTAATTGATTTAAATAATTATTAATTAATGTAAATATACATTTTTCGACTTTAAGGCTTTGGTGCTAGTTTATATTTTTTCCTTATTTAATTTTTTTTAATTTAGATATTTACTTGAATAAATCTTGTTAAATCTTTCTATGACTATCAAACAGTTTCTCAGGATTCACCAAAACTTATTTATGATAAAACCTACTTGCAACCAAACAACCACGTATGTTAGTAGGATTTAGTAAATCCTTTAAATCTCAAATTTAATAAATCCTGAAAGAGCTAAATCTTAAAAAATATTTGACAACGAATCTAATAAATTCAATTAAGACACGTGAAACAGCTTGATAAATTATGTGAGAATTAAAAAGTTTATTATGTTTGTTATAATAAAAAATTATTACTACATTTTGATTATTTTATTATTATGATAAAAATTGATTAATTAATTTAATTCACTTTAATATAAATTTTACAAATATTTACTGCACTGCTATTTATGCTCGTTGTATAAAAAATGGGTGGCTCCCTCTATGTAATCACGTTTAATCCCTATTCTTATTTATGAAGGGCCCTTAGTGTGTTGGGGGTGACTTCAATGTCATCACTAATGCCTTTGAAATGCTTGGGGGTGCCTCCTAATGTCAATGCCATGAAATATTTTAATGAGACTACTTTGGATTGTAGGTTATCTAATGTAGGTTTTATAGACCCTCCTTTCACTTGGTCGAATAAAGTGATATGCCAAGGATTAGATCGCTTTCTGTTCAACACTGAATGATTTCCATTTTTGCCCTCGACATTGGTTTAAAATCTTAGTAGAACTCACTTTGATGATGTTCCCCTTCTTATATCTATAAAAAATAATCTAACTTCGATCACTCCTTCAGGTTCCAAAACATGTGGATCAAACCCTCGTATTTTTTTTTTATATTGTCACTATCAACTGGAATGCTCCTCTTTTTCCTAATAATAATATCAAGAGGACGAATAAACTTGACTTAAAAGGCTTAAAATGACTCTTAAATAACAATATTTTAAAAATCTCTTCTTTAACATAGAAGAAGTTGAAGTAAAAGTAATTAATTTGGAAACTGAATGCCAAGCAAAAGAAAAGTTAATTCAAACCTAAATTAACTTAATGCTTTGATCCGCTTGAGCTCTCTTCAAGATATGGAGGAAACTTTCTAGAAACAAAAAGCTAATTGTAACTTTTTGAAAGTTGAACATAAAAATAACAAATATTTTCATTCTCTTGTTTAAAAAAAAAAAGAGCTTCCAATGTTATACTCAAAATTAAGAATTATGAAGAAAATAGTTGATTGAGGAGGATACTGAATTAGCTTCTCTTTTCATTGATTACTTCTCCTCTTTCCTTTGGAAGGAAGGCGTCCATGCCCCTATACTTGAATCTCATAGTAGCACTTCTATTATATCGACAAAAGATAATTTCTCCATCTGGAATCCCTCTGAGGAAGATGAAATTAAGAACTATATTTTCTCTATGAATGCAAATTCTGTTGTTGGCCTTGATGGCTAAGCTGTTAAACTTTTCCATAAATGTTGGACTATCATTAAGGCTAACTTGTAAGATGTTGTTTTGGAGGTTCTTTTAACCTTTACCAAATTCTTTTTCTGCCACTTCCTTTGTCCTAATCCCTAAAAATCTCTAACCCAGAACAATAAAGCAATCTTCAAACCTATCAATCTTTACTGGGTGTTTAATAAAATAATCTCTAAGCTTCTATCTTCCAAATTTGCCATCTTGCTCCTCAATATCATCTCTCCAAATCAAATTGGCTTTGTGAAAGATAGATATGTTATTGAAAATAATTTGCTGGTTAAGGAGCTCGTGAATGATCTTGACTAAAAATATAAAATGGCACAATTTAATTCTTGAATTAGATATATCTAAAGCTTATAATTACCTAAATTGAGGCTTTCCTCAACAAATTCTCAATCCCTTTGGATTTGAATAAGGTGGTTAACATTTTCTCTAATTGCTTAAATGACAACAACTTCTTTGTAATTATTAATGGTAAACCTAAGGGCTTATTGACAAGGAGAGCCATTATCTTCAAGTATGTTTGTCATAGCCATGGAATTTCTATCTGGGGATCTCAATAAGCTCTTCATTGAGAATTCTAATTTCTTTTTTTGAACCTGGAGTGAAACACAAAGTCCCCACCCACTTGGGATTCTCTGATGATTTTTATTATCTTTTGTGATAATCATCCAACTCCCTAACTCAAATACAAGACTTTCTTCAATATTTTCAAAATATTAGTGGGCTTAACATTAATAAATTTAAAAGCAACTCCATTTGTGACAAATTCTTCCCTCTCTTCTCAATTATTTGCATAAAAAACATTTTCTCTTTCCTACCACAATCCCTCTCTTTTAAATATTTAGGGACCCCGATTTACAAAGGTAAGAAATAAATCTTCTTATTTGATGACATTATTGTTCATATCAGGAGCTATCTGTCAAGTTGGGAACAAACCTTTTTCTCTATGGGCGGAGGTCTTACTTTAATTAAAGTTGTCATATATTCATGCCATGTCTAAATTAATTAATGATTTTAGCAAATTTAAGGCTTAAATCAAACTTATACCAATCAAAATTAAAATATCAACTTAAATAAATTAATTCAAAAGTAAACATAACTAAACTATAATCTAATTAAGTCACAAATTAAATCCTAATTAATCCATAATTCACCCAAATTTAAAATAAGCTCAATTTAATCAATATCTTAAATAATAAATTAATTTAGAATTTTAATTTAACTCACATCCAAAATTTTAATGTAAAAGCCTACACACACACAAACATTATATATATATATATATATCGAACACGAACAAACAAACATATGTTCATGTTTGGCTTGTCTGCAAATTGAGTTTAAAAAAGTTTTCGTGTTCGACTTGTTTACTTAATGAACAAATCAAACAAAAGCTATTTAAGAAAGAAAACATGAATAGTTCATGAATAATGAACTATTTTGACAGCTCTAGTTTTAAAAGAAGTATTTTGGAGAGTTCTAGAAAAGAGAGATATTGATATTGTTTGTATTCATATCATTAAAGATATGTATACAATTTTTGTTATATGTTCGAATATAAGGAGGATTGACTAAATATTTTGTTCTTAATTTTAGTTGAATTACATCAGGGATGGGCTTTAAGCTCGTATCTTTTGCTTTAGTCATGATGAACATTTGCAAGAGGATGTATTTTGGTGTATGTTTTTGGCTGATAACATCCTTCCTATGGATAAGTCCACAGAGAGAGTTCGTGAAAAACATGAATTATGGATGTCAACTTTAAAGTCTAAATGCTTTCATTTAAATAGATCTAAAAAGAAAATGCGAAACAAATACATCTACGAAATGGTTGGAGTAACTCTAGCGGTAGACATGATTAGAGAGCCGCCTTGATGGTTTGGTCATATTAAACATCTAATGACCCAATTAAGAGAACATATATTTTAGATTTGACTTATGTTTAGAAATGTACACATACATCACAACATACATGGGCATGTTATATAAAAAATGATCTTAATTTATTAAAATTAAGTAAAAATATAACACTCAATCAAACACAATGGAGAAAAAATGATTCATGCTGCCGATCCACCTTAGTGGTATAAAGACTTTTTGTTGTAGACATGAAAATACATAAGAATTGACTGGTATGTATGTAGATCTTTCTATTCATCTAAGTACAGAGAGAGAGAGAGAGAGAGAGAGAGAGAGAGAGAGAGAGAGAGAGAGAAGGATGTCTTCTTCACACAATACAATCCACACAAAATATTTAATAAAAAAAGCATGAAATATTTCCATAAGAGATCATAAACATGAAAGTTAAATTGATATTAAACATAATGCCTCACAGGGCCTTAAACCCGGAGGCCTTAGCATAATACAATCTAGCAGAGAGAGGAAGGTAAGCAGTTAAGTATATATCATCCTCTCCAACCAGTTAAAAAAAGCCCAGAATTGAGCTCAAATTTACATTCCCAGCACTTACAACTATCAGCTCCAAGAACAGAAATTCAAGAGTTTCACCATTTTTAAAGCACAAAATACATATACTTAATACAGTCACCCATATAGCCCAATTGACCAAAAACAAATGGGCACAGTCAACCGATTCTCCCCCTGCTTCCTCCTCTTCTTCTTCCTCGTTGCCGCCATCATCACCGTCATCGTCATCATCGTGGTCTTCTCATTTCAGCGAATTCCCAAAGTTCAGATTTTTGGCTTGAACTTCCTGTGCGATTTGAGATCAATAACGATGACGGTAATGTTGTCTTTGCTTCCTTTCTGTAAGGCAAGCTTCGAGAGGTACTCTGCGGCGGATTGGGCAGCGGGATCTGGGCCGAATCCTCGCTGAGAAGGATCGGAAACTGCGTTCTTTTTGTGCCAGAGGAGAAGTCGCCGGCGAGCGGCCTCACAGGCCTCTTCATTCGACATGACGTCCCATAAGCCATCACTAGCGAGGATGAGACATTCATCCTCCTTGGTTCTGGAAATGATCCTGACTTCTGGTTCTGGGATAATCCATGGCTTCAGATATCTATCGCCTGTGCGGAGCGCAGAAGAGTTTGTCATTATCAAGATCAATACATACCACTCAATTCCTATCCATTTACATATCTAACACAACTCAACTTATACTTTTACATACACATCACCTTAAGCATAAAAATGTGAATTTCACTTTTAAAACTTAAAAAGACAGTTTTTGATGTGATACGAAAGATTTGTATGGTATATATGCAAAAAGTAAAATTTCAAGTAAATAGGAATGGCATGCATGTAAATGCCCCATGATTAAAATGATTCTTATGTAAGAATTGTGAGCTGCGTATGTACATTTCCCAAACTAAAAATAAGTAAATTTGAGCCTTCTACAGACTGATACCATTTGCTGAAATGGTTATGCAGAAGAACCGATGCTGCGAAAATGTGGGTAGAATTGTAATATAAATTGCAAAAACATTCGCAACTACTCTGACAAATATGTTCCCCTCCTAATCTATAAAAAATATATATTTACATATCTAACACCAACTTTTTTATTTTTTACATTTATATCACTCGAATATTTCATATCACACAAAAAAAAAATCACTAATTAGACTTTTAAAATTTAAAATACGCCTATTCATGCAGAGGTAATGTGGCATATAAGTAAAAATTGAAGTTTAGATGTTAGATATGTATATACATAAGAATTCAGTGGTACATATGTAAATCCTCCAAAAATAAAAAACAATTGCGTCGACTTAATAATGTAGTAAAAATACTCATCGCATGAGATTACACTAAGAAATAACACGAGTTCGAATCTTTCGGTATGAGTTATAGAGATGCTTATGAAATATATGGAATGCAACAAACAAATTTACATAATAGTGCACAAAACAAAAGAAATATTGCATGAAATTATGCTATTTAACAATTATCATGAAAAGGTCAAAATTATAAACAATTTATAATATTTTAAGCCAAATATTAACAAGAAAAAAAAAATATATCATTAACCAATAAGCAATAAAGCAAAATGATGTTAACTCATCGTTGAACTAGTCTTATTAAACCAAGTCAACTCTAAATTGAATACAACTATATGCATTTATACATAAATACATGTGAAGATGTGTGCACATATTAGTATTATAACACCAAGGGACATTTACATACATACCACCCAATTCTTATATATTTACATATCAAACACCAAAACTTCGTTCTTTTACATTTATACCACACAAATCTTTCAACTCGCATCAAAAGTACCAATATTTAACTTAAAAAAAAAAATGAAATACACCTTCTCATACATAGTTAAGATGGCATATATGTAAGATATGAGCTTTACATGGTAGATATGTAAATGCATAAGAACTGAGTGGTATGCATGTAAACCTTCCTAACAAAAAATATGGCTGGAACAAAAAATATGGCTGGAAGATTGAAAATCAATTCACTTTTTGGTATGAACCAAAGTAAAGTTTAGTTCAATCTTAGAGAGGAGCCTACTTAGATGGAGATCAATCAACCATGAACCAAACTTAAATCTCATGTTGGGTTGGGTTGACTCAGCATAAAACAGTAAGACTTTCTTCTCAAATTTGCATACATACCATTTCATATTGTATTTACATGTCTAACACCTACACTTTGATTTTTACATATATGCCACCTTACCAATGCATGCAAATGAGTATTTCACTTTTAAAAAGTTAAAATAGTGGCATTTATTATGTGATATGAAAGACTTGGTGGAATAAATGTTAAAAAAAAAGAGTATAAGTAAATACCAAGGACTTGGATGTATAAGTTCTATTACTGCACTCGCATTACGAAAAAAAAATGCGTAAAAGCTATTTCTATGCCTCAAACCCATGACTTGCTTCATATAGGCCATCAAACTAAGGCCGCAGTCTACCTTCGTGACACAATAAAGCGTCAAAAAACATGTAAGACGGCTAATGAATAGACAAATACAATTTCGTAACGCAAAACAAATTGGGGCATTTTGCAGGCATACCACACAATTCTTATGTAGTAACATATCTAAAGCAAACATACATATTTACATGCATATCACTCAAATATGTAACATCACATAAAAAAATAACCACCATCATTATCTTTTTAAAAGTGAAATGCACCTTTTTATGCACGGATTTATGACACCAAGGTGCTACGTGTAAATATCAAACTTTGGGTGTTAGATATGTAAATACATAAGAATTGTGTGGTATGCATGTAAATTTCCCAAACAAATAAAGCAAACAAACCGGTACAAGGATTTGAAGCAAAAAAGGACAGCCAAGAGAACCAAGGCAGTCCATCGAACGAACTATGCAACATATATAGAAATTTACTTTCAAGTAAAAAAATTTCTTTTCCGTACGAAGAAAACATCAAATAGAAAAAACGTCGACTTATGAGAAAATACAGTTTGAAGAACTAAAAATGTTTATGAAAGCGAATCCAGAGCATGGCATAAATGCTGCAACAAAAAGAAAGTCTTCAAACAAACTTAAAGATGTAATAAGGCGATAAGAAGAAAAATAAAGGGGAAATTTGTGAAGTGTGAGCCTCAACCACTTGTTTTGGAAAGTATATCATAAAATGTGCATAAATATTTATCTAAAAAAGCAAAATATATTCAACCAAAGCATTTCAGAATAGCCAAGAAAGCTGAAATGATGTAAAACATAAAACCCCCTAATAAATAAAGAAATGACAAATCTGACATGTTTAACAACTTAACATTCATATTTACATGCATGCCCCCCATACCTCTAAAATCACGTAAAAAATATCACCATAAGTACATTTTTAAAAGTGAATACATCTTTTTCATTCATAGGTTTATGACAGCAAGGTGTTATAAGAGTAAATATAAAACTTTGGGCATTAGTTATGTAAATAAATAAGAATTATATGGTAAGTATATAAATTTCCCAAAAGAATATTGACATTTTTACCACAAAGTTTGTCCTAAACAAATTATCTATACTCAATATAATTCGTCTCCATAGACTTCTAAGATCTATGGTTTCTTACGCGACACTTAATTTGTTCAACATCTTTGACACACCTGGGGTTGTTGAAAAAAAGCAAAAATTGCATGCCAATAAAAAAATTATCTTGCTTCATAAACATAAAGTAATCTAAGTTATAATGCTAACTGAAATTTTTGTGAATTTCATGAAAGAGATTACGGTTTCATGAGTTCACTATTTAAATCATGGTAAATTTACACATGTATGACACAATTCTTATGTATTTACATATCTCATGACTAAACTTTCATATTTATATACATGTCACTTTGTTGCTTTAAATCAACGCATGTAAAGGTGTATTTCAATTTTGAATAAGTAATAATAGTGCTATTTTTTTTTACGTGACAATAAAGATTTGAGTGCTATCTGTGTAAATAGTTTAGGAATGAGATATGCAAATACATAAGACTTGTGTGCTATGTATGCTAATGTCCCTTAAATCATTTATGATACAAACCCTTGCATGCCTGGTAATGTATTTGTTTGTATTTACAGATTATTTGAATTATTTCTTTATATACCCAGGAGTTTGTTCAACATGCATAAATTGCCTGCCTATATAATAAATCATCTTGCTTCAAAAATTGAAAATAAGATAAGCTACCATCTAATGCTAGTTTAGGGCATTTACATGCATAGCACACACTTTTAATGTTGTTATATGTCTAACACCTAAACTTTGTTTTTTTTTACATTTATACCACCCAAATCTTTCATATCATATCAAAAATGCCACTATTTTTAACTTCTAAATAATGAAATGCACCTTCCCATGCACAAGTGAGGTGGAATATTTGTAAAAATTGAACTTTAGGTGTTAGGTATTTAAATACATAAGAATTAAGTGGAATGTATGTAAATGCCACTTAAAACTTATGTGAATTTCATGAAGGAGATTATGTTTTTATGCATTAACATATCCAACACCCAAAGTTCTTTTATGGCACTTCTGTTCCATAAATCTATGCATGAGAAAAATGTATTTCACTTTTAAAAAGATAGTGATGGTCCTTTTTCATGCAATGTTAAAGATTTAAGTGATATGCATGTAAATATGAGAGTTTAGGTGATAGATATGTAAATACATAAGAACTATGTGGTTTCTATGTAAATGCCCCTTATCAATTAAAGCACTAATCTTGTAAAGCACTTCTTCGCGAGAGGAAATGACTGAGCAAATCAACAATATAAAGCATCATATCATTCTTACTTAGCAAATCACTATAATTGCTAATAGAATATTACTTAATTTAGTTTCATTCTATAATAAAAAGGGTTTTGCCATTTTATCGAATTCTTTCATGATGATGTTGGCTATTGGTTAACATGAAAAACTAAAGAAAGATTTACATACATATCACTCAATTCATATGCATTTACATGTCTAACACCTAAACTTCAATATTTACATAACACCTTACTTATGCATGAAAAGATGTATTTCACTTTTAAAAGTTAAAATGATAATATTTTTGATGTGATATGAAAGATTTGGGTAGTACAAACGTAATGAGCAAATTTTTTATGTACGATATGTAAATATGTGAGCACGATGGTTGCCCAGTTGTTGGGCATTTCCTCCCACACCGAGACGTCACATGCTGAAATGATAACCAGCTCCAAAAAAAAAAAAAACATATGTAAATACATAGAAATTGGGTCGTATGTATGTAAACGTTCCAAAAACTTAATTTCTCGTTCTTAATTTTCTACCTTCCTTCACTCACACTCTCTCTCTGTGGGTTCAGAATCCTGACTCCATGTCCCAACTAACATAAAAAGAGCTCATTATAGTAATTTTAAATTAAACATTAAAAAAAAATTACCAATGCAATTTTAGGGCGCCTCAACGATAAACAAGATAGCACATTAACAGAAATGACACAAAAAACAAAATAAGGTCATACTTGCAAATATGTACCAAAAATTTAACAAACAAAATATTTAAAAATAAACACTCAAACAAAGGCCAAAATTACTTTATACAACAAAGCCTTCATTTTTGCACATTCAACCAACACAAAATAGGTGGGAGCATCATATAACAGCAGCTAATTACAGAAATATGCCTACGTCCTAAACTATAAATTTATTAATATACCAAGGGTGGATCCATCAAAATTATTTTTCTAACAAAGCTTCTACAAATAAAATAATATGCATATTCATTCACCCTTTAATTTGTGTATCATCTTAACACAAACAGAACAAATTCATTCTTCTTATAATGTTACACTGGAGATAATTTTAATGTGAACTGAGCCTAATTTTTATTTAGATGCCTTGGTGCTTTACAATTAGCTATTCCCCTCTTTTGCCTTCATCTAATTTTGTGAAATCATGCTCATTTAACATATCAAAGGGTACATTACTATAAGAAAAGGGTGAATAGAATATATGGCTATCACTGTTTCATAAATAGTAACTTAACATAAACTTTAACTTCCCATGCGAGTTCCTATACTAATATTAATTAGAGGCATTTTTACATACAAACCACCCAATTCCTATCTATTTGCATATCTAACATGTAAACTTTACATTTTACATTTATATCGCCCAAATCTTTAATAAGTACCCACTATTTTAACTTTGAAAAAGAGAAATAAACCTTTTCATGCATGGTTAAGTTAGCGTATATGTAAATTGAATCTTAAGTGTTAGATACGTAAATACATTGAAATTGAGTGGCATGTATGTAAATCTTACTATTTATTATGGACAAGCAGGCTGAAGAGAAATTAAGAATTACAATACACGTCTCTCACAGTTTTTCTAAGTACTTTGAGTTGAATTCTCTTTCCATAAAACCTTTATTTGCCATCTACTCTCTACACTTTCTCGTTCACTTAGCCTGTCCACAATGAAAATTTGCTTTGGATAAGGTGCAACATGCAAAGTTTTGGTTGCCGCATAATACTTCTCATAACACAGTCAAAACTTATCACAACAAAGTCAAAACTTTTCATAACAGAGTCAAATCTTATCATAAAAGAGTCAAAACTTCTCATAACAGAGTCAAAACTTATCCACCACTCAACAAAGGTGAATGGAGGAGAAGGATCCATAAATCTGGCATAAATGATTAATAAAAAAACTTCTTATTTCTGCATCACCATGTAATTAAAAAAATATAGGTAGGACCAACTATCATCATTTTGGTCAAACCAATCATTGTCAAACTTAATAACACAATTAATCCCATAGATAAGGCTATTGATGTATGCATAGTGTATGTGACAATTCCCACGTCTCGAAGAAAATAATATTAAAATTTAGAAATTTCAAATCCTTAAAATTATGTAGCAATATATAAGAGCATGCAGTATTAGGCATTTTCACTTCGGACCAACGCCAATGCATCTCAAAGAAAACAATGTAAAAAAAATTGACATTTCAAACTCCTGAAAATATATAGAAAAAGGGGTATTATGATGTATTGATTTCATCATATTAGTTGAGGCAAAAAATAAAAAAACATATTACAATTAATGGCACAAGTCACTTGAACTATTAATAATTTATACAAGGAAGAATTGAAAATATACTAAAGGATGGATAAAAGGTCTGAAAAACATAAGCAATTGATTGTAAAATGAACTAAGACACATTGATTGATGATAAAGCATCAATCTTCAACTAACAATGTGATTTCTTTACTTTAGTAGAGAATTTTGGTTTTGGAAAGAGCGTGTGATTACCTCTGGTGTATAACTACATGTAAACTAATAATTACATTATATTAGATGTTCTTTTAACAATACATTTGAAGGCGCAAGCGAATTCCAATATTTTGTGCATTGAAAAATTAAGAGTGCTAGAGGAACCATGGTATCAAAAAACATGACCAATTAATTGCAGGAAGAACTAAGACACATTGCTTGATGAAAAAAAATTAAATTTCATCCAACAAGTTGATTTCTTCAATTTATTTAGACAGCTTTGGTTTTAAAATATTGTATGAATGCTTCAAGTGGACTAGATACATACAAAATAATAATTACATTGCGTTGGAAGCTCCTTGATGGTCAAAATTTAAAGAGAATTGGGGACATTCTAAAAGAGTTAATAAGTGTGATGGTTGATAATAGAAAAAACTAATGTCAAACAAATCATATTCATATCACTCGTCATGTAAAACAAAGAAAACGAGTCTAAAACCATAAAAAGAAGAATGCAAAATGTCTAAACATTAAGCCTAGTAGAAAAAAAGTGACTAATATATGATTGAAATAATAAAAAATGTAACTCTCTCGTAGAAGAGGACAAATTCAATTCGAAATTTAGTGACATGCATGTAAATTTTCCATTTAAAAAAACATTCTGCTTCCTCCTCCAAAAGCTAATGGAAGAAGTGAGCACATAGCAGTCATATGAAAGATGAACTTGCACTCAAAACAATGAATCTTTCAGTCATGCAAAAGCAAATCTCAAGAGTCAGAAATATCAACACCTCAATGGCATTAGTTTTTATTTTTTTCATTTTTCTAAGGCAAACAAAGAAAATAAACTGAAATTGCAATCATAGTTGAACTTCTAATTCCCAATAATAATATACATACCAATTGACCTAGACATTGCAAGAACACCGAATACACGATATCCATTCCACTGAATGACTTTGCCTCCTGCGGCTTCAATCCGTGCATATTCATCTTCCCTATTGGGCTGAAGCATAACAAAAATGTAAATAGGAAGATTTACATACATACCACTCAATTCCTATGTATTTACACATCAAAAATCCAAACTTCAATTATTGCATATATGCATGCCAACTTCCACATTTTAAAAGTTAAAATGACGATCCTTTTTATGTGGTATGAAAGAATTGGGTAGTATAAATGTAAAAAGTGAAGTTTAAAGAAATTGTAGTCATACTTTATGATCCACTGATAGAGGCATGGCTTGCTTTCCCCTACAAAGAACAGCCCTCGAGTCACCACAATTAGCTACAATTATATGAGAGGAACAGATAATGGAAACGACAGCGGTAGAACCAACAGTTTCCGGTGCAACGGGATCGGATCTGGTGCTAAAACCAAGACTGCCTCTTCCGCCACCACCTTCAGATGAGCTTTCTAAACACACCCTGCTAACCTTCCCCCCAACTTCATCATCAATCTTCGTGAAACAATCACTGAAAGCTCTCTCCCACTGCTTCTGCCAATCAATCCCTTCCAAACCTTCCTTGGAACGAGCTAATTTATCCGCCAAAGCAAGATGGATCCTTTCCTGGCAGTAATTGGCGACCTGCAAGCAAGCACACCGAATCCAAAGTCAGCATACTGTAATTCAGTAAAAAATGCCATCTTTTCCAAAACCTTTGTACCTGTACGCCACCATGACCGTCATAGACTCCAAAGAAGTGGGAAGGCAAGCTAATCTTACTCGGAGAAAGCCCATCCATGGCACAATCACCTATCAACATCCAGAGTGGGATATCGTAGAATCTCGGAGCAGCCTTAAATGCATCTTCCATTTCTGGTCTCCTCCCACAGATGGAGATCCAGCCCCAAAGCGGTACACATTCTTTCAGAAACAGGCGTCTCAGCCCAGCAGCCCTTGCGCTCTGAACCTCCATCTGATCAACAGAAGTTGGAGGCTTCATCTCATCATATTCCACACCAATACCCAAACCATCAACACTCAATTCCTCAACCACGGGAGCAGCTAAGATCTCAAAAGTCTTTGCAGCATCCGCATCCATGGAGTTAGGCAGACCGAGCTCAAAACCCAGATCGAAGTTTCCTAAGTCATCCAAAGCGCCGGCGATGCTGCTGGTATCACTGGCAATCGATGGTTCCGGCCCAACGGAAGCTGCATCGTCGTCCTCATCGCTGCCAGGAGCCACAGCTCCCAACATCTCAGAATCCGGCCCGGCGGATATCAAATTACCACCCTCGGTTTCCTCCACCATAGCTGCAGCTGCTGCAGCTGCTGCATCAGAGGGTTCGAGCTGGAAACCGGTGGCCGTATCAGTTATCAGCTTAAGCCGCGTGACCTCCATTGGTCGGTTCTCACAAAGCGAGTTGCCTAACCGAAATGGCAGAGCAACAGCCGTGGATCCATCCTCCATAGACTCGTCCTCCACCTCCAGAGCTGTCGTCGCGGTGCGGGCAGCAGCGTGCACAGTGTCTGTACGAGCAATAGGGCTACAGGAGCCGTCGTTATCAAAATTCATGGATAAAAATCGTATCTTGGTCTCACCGGAAGCATCCTCCGCGCTTTCTTCATCGCTCTGGAACTGCGCCGGCCACGGTTCACGGGATCCCTTAAAAATCGGCCCGTTTATGGAAGTTTCCAAGATCCTAGCTATCAGGTAGAAGAAGATGAATCAATCGGTCTAGAAATAGGATATTACCGAGTGACCACGGGCACTGTTCAAACTCAGAGAAGAAGCGTCGGATCTAATTTAAATGGCACACCAAGTCAATCAAAACCCTAGTTTTGAAATCTACAAACTCTTATCCTGACAAAGAAGAAAGCGCGGAGCGGTTAGTGGACGAGGGTCGATGTACCTGGGAAAGTGAAGTATATAGAAATCACAGGAAAACACACCTAAATACCTAAATGAGTAGCCTTTCTACTCCGAGTTCCCTGGATCTCAAGGAATCCATCACGACCTCTAACATAAAAGAAAACCCTAAATAGCATTCTCCAATCCCTCTCATAAACAGGTAAAATTGATGGCAGAAATTACAAGAAAGAGAACTCTTTTTGCAGAGGGAGGTGCTTCGATCCACTACTGGAAGGGGGAAAAAAGGCAAAATTCGACCCAGAAAGGGGACAATTAATGCGAAGTTAGGAGAAACCCTAAAGAACTCACCGCGGAGAACTTCTCTCCCGCGGTGTGGGGTGGGGAAGAGAAGAGAGAAGAGGTGGAAGGAGGAGCAGATGGACGCGTGTCGAATGAATAGTGTCCTGACGGCTGTTCGGTGATTGGCACCCAACCTTTTAAAGCGGGCCCACATGGTGCACCGAACAGCAATTAGTTTCCCGTGTGGGGCCAGTACGAAAAAGAGGAGTTTTATTGGCCCATGGCCGACACGTCGGCTGCAGGAGATGTAAATTAAAATAGAAAAATGCGATGTGTCATTAATTATTTTTGTCTGTACTTCTAAATTTATTTGGGCACTTACAAACAAAGCACAAAACTATCATTTATTTATTAGGCTGGATCGGCCGTAGAGGGAAGCTGTAGATAATTTGCTCATAAATTAGATGCGGTAGTTATTACAAATTTTTTTTTTTTTTTAGAAAAGTCAAATCATTCTCAATTAGCTCTCACTGCACATAGATAGGTGTGGTGTGAAAACGTTGTCTTCTGCGTTTTGAAAATGCATAAGCTGTCAAAACGAAGTTTATCCAAACAGACCAGCTGTGATTTCAAAACGCCGCCGCACTAAATAAGCTGCCCCAAACAGGCCCTAAGTAAGGTGAGATTGTAGCATAGAATAAATAATGAAAAATAATGATGAATTGTTTCTTATTCAAAAATTAATTCTCTTATTTACATAGAAAATGATACATAATGAGGATATTGTATTTTTGCTTGCATTTTAAAGGGGTCTGCACTAGGGTATAACAATAACAACAAACATTTATCTCACAAAGTGGGGTCTGTACTATAGTATTTATAGTATTTTATATGTATGAGCTTGTCGTCTGACTACTTTCTAACGAGTCGGCTTCGGTTAGCGGGTCGGCTAGGTCGGCTGAACTGAGTTGGTCATAAAGGTCAAGCCGGGAGTCCGAAGTGGTTTGGTTGTTCAATCTAGGTTAATCGTTCCGGTTTTTGTCGTTTAGGTTGGATCATTCGTGTTGGTTTTGTCATCCATGATGGGACAATCACAAAGGTTGTGTTGATCGTTCAAGTAGAGTTGTTCAGGTTGGGTCGTTTTTTTATGATGGTTCGTTTAGACTGGGTCGGTTGTCCATGATAGGTCGATCATCCAGGCTGCGTCATCTTTCTGAGATATTCAGTTTGACATATATTTGTTATGTATATTTTAGTTTCTTAATTAAATCTCTTATCTCTTTGAAAGAGAATTAGGAAAAGAATGAAAGAATTACACAAATGAAATTAGCATTTCTCGTATCTCCAAATACAAATCAAAGTACATAATGATTATATTATATTTTCCCTCCTTACTTTCTAGGGGGTCTATACTACGGTATTTACAGTATTTAACATGTATTAGCTTGTCTTCTAATATCTTTCTTGCTCGACTGGCTAAGCTTAATTGGCTTCGAGTCAGGATGGCTAGCTCAATTGGGTAAACTGAGCAAATCATCCAGGTCATACCGGTTGGAGGACAGGCCAATCATCTATAATGGGTCGGTCGTGACACTTGATTGCGGGGTCATTAGGGGTAGGGGTGCAAATGAGCCGAACATGAGTAAGCCCGAGCTCAGGTTGAGTTGGGCTCATTAAAAAATACCACTATTCGTGTTCCAATCATTTATATATTGAACTCAAAATTTTTTTTTCTCATTCAACTAGTTTGCTCAGCGAGCTGAATATGAGCTGTTCGCAAACAACGAACCATTCTGATAGCTCTAGTCATGCAACCATAAAATGTTAAGGGTACGTGGGCGACATTTAAATCTTCTTATTTATATTAAAATTTTCATTTAAATAGAATTTAACAAATATTTACTCAATTTTTTAATTAATAGTTTTACTTGATTATAAATTTTGTAGCCTTGCAGTCATTTAAAATTTTGTTTGTATTCGGCTCGTTTATTCAAAGAACAAATCGAACACGAGCCACTAAACAAATTGAACACGAGTTATACACGAACAACGAGCCGCTTTGACACCTTAATTGAGAAGAAAAGAATGACTTCCCTTAGTCAGCCTCTGCATGTCGACATAGTATATATTTTACACTAGCTAAATTACATTATTGATATTTTTATATGATTAAAAAAATCAAGATATTGTAAATTAAATTATTTTGTGTGGTTATGAGAATATGAAAAGTTTATAATTATGTAAAAAAAATAGCAATAAGATTTTATTTTAACATGAGTATAATATATGAAGGAATTATATCACACTTGTCTCAAGGTGGAATATTCATAATAATATATGATGAAATTTAATGCACGAATGAATAAAACAAAAATTTTACATAAATATCCAAAATTTTTTATTTGCAAAAACTTTTAAATAAAAAAATATATAATACAATTGAAGTGATCCGTTAAGCAAATAATATTAAAAAACTCTACTTTTCCACTCACTTGAGAGAGAAACATTTGCATATATAAGACGTACGCAGAGTTACATACATATTAAGTTATTCGGATGATACATATAGGTTATCTTAACACTTAAGTTACAAGAAGAATTACAAGGGGTATAACTTAAGTGTAAACTACATGTACCCTTCTAATAACCTAATATGTACACAAGTCTGCGTACGTCTTACGTACGCAAATATTTCTCCACCTGAGAAAATGAATACCAACAAGTTCAAAACACAATTTGGTTCTTGTCACATTTATATTAAAATTCTTGGAAGATTTATATACGTACCCCTCGATGCCTTTGTATTTACATAACAAACCCCAAAAACTTTGATTTTTTACTTATATGCCCTAAAATTTTGTGAAGAAATAGTAGAAGATGATTGAAGTTATCAGATGATGATAGTTAAGAGATGACGGGCTACTCATTGCTCTACTTGTTTAGAATTCATTTATGATCATTTAATTAATTAAACATATAAATTTAAATACGAACAACCATAAGCTCTTAAATAAGAAAATAAACCCTTATTGCATAACCTAGAAAGACGTACAAGATTTCTCCAAGTAAAATATTCATATTTCAAAAGATTCATTGCACAACGATCCAAAGTAGTGGAGGCTAGAAGTTATTACTCGGTCTTTAGTACGCTGCTTTTGGAGTACGTTAGTGCGCAGTATTTAGAAGATTACATTACTTCTAGACTCCTTCACCTCATATAGTACTTCTTCACTCCACAACATGTGTTGTTACAATGCATTATACTTCATTACTCTGCAAGGTGCATCATCACTCATCATCGTACTTCATTACTCCGTAAAGTCCACCAAATAAACTGATTTGACTCAAATTAGATCAATTTTAGCATCATCAGGTTCCCCTCGCCCGTCAATTTGACCATAAGTATGAATTTTAATATGAATCAAAATTTTCCGGGACTTCTATTGATAAAAAAAAAATTCAAAGTGTTAGCGAGCGGCAAATTCAGCAGTGTTTATGTTGTGTGTAAACAATTTTTTTAAAATTTAAAAATTATTCTCCTTGAAACAACATCAATTTCAATCAGATCCAATCATCAAATAAAACATATAAAATCATTTCAATCTTATTTTTTAATCCTTGATATTGACATCTAAAATAAATAATTCAAATTAAAAAAAAGGACAAGAAAGGGGCATTTACAAGAAAAATACAGCATGAAGAGTCCTGATAGAAATACATCATGACTTCAACGAAATTGCGCCACGTGTTCTCAAGTGGCGGACCACAAATTAAAATAAAGATTTTTTTTTATTTATTTAGTAGGTCTCTCGTGTAACATGACGCAATTTCATTAGAGTTGTGATGCAGTTCTGCATCATGACTTCTAATGTAATATTTTTTCGTCATTTACATATACACCGCTTAACCCTTACATATTTATAAATGTAACACCTAAATTTCGATTTTTAAGTCTATACCAACTTACCTATCCATGAAAAGTACATAAATGTAAAAATTAAAGTTTGTTAGATATATAAATACACCATTAGAAAATAAATTAGCGATTTATTGGTTAATAGAATCTTATTCCTTGATTAATTAACTACCGAGTTAATGATTATTTAAAGATTAACATAAAAATAATTCATTAAATTAAACTAAAACGTTCATAATTACATTATTAAATAATATTAAAACTTATCTGAACAAAATACTTACATTTTTAAATAAACAGTAACCTAATTCATAAATAGTTAATCGAATTTAATCTCTATTAAACCAAATAATTTCCAAAATTTAACTAAATTATAATTTATAAAAATAATAAATTTGTGTTTGTTTAAATAATTTGTGTTTGTTTAATAAAATAATTTCCAAAATCCAAGCTGAGCTTGAGCAAACTTGGCTCGTGTTCGACTAATTCGAAACTGCTTGTGTTCGAAAACAGCTCGTGTTCGAAATAGACTCATGAACAGTGTGTTTGTTTTCGACTCGAAATTGGCTTGTTAAAATTAAATTGAAAAAAAAAAAGATGGAAAATGTTGGATTCAAACCTGGACCAAATATATGAAAAAAAAAAATACACATAACCACATTACCACGTGAGCTATTACGATTTAAACTTAGATATAAATAAATATAATATATTATTGTATAAATAATTATACAATTTTTTTTTAGCTAAAACGAGCCAAACACAAGCGAAGAAAGAGTTATTCATGTTCAGATCATTTATAACTCGAGCTTTAAAAACTTGCTCATTTTCGGCTCGTTTACTTAACGAAAGAGCCAAACACAAGTTATACGTGAACAACGAGTTTTTTTGACAACCCTAGGTCTTCGTGCATGATAATGTTGGAAGATTTACATTCATATAACACAATAATCATGTATTTACATGCCCGAAACTAATTTTACATCTTCAAAACTTCTAACCATGCCTAAAAAGATGCGTTTCACTTCTTAAAAGTTAATAATAGTGAAAGATTTGAGTGCTATAAAGATATATATATAAAAAAAAGGTGTTAGATATATAAATAAATAAAAACTGTGGTATACATGTAAATGCTCTAATAATGTTGCACTAGAGTAAATGAGTAATACTTCACTCTAAAAAGACAAAACCGTCAGATTCAAAGTGAATTTTCTTTCAACTTATAGTCAATGTAAGGATACAGTACTTAACCGTTTTTTTGACATTTGTGTTAATATAAATATCTAGTTTTAGGGTTTAATTAAGCCACATAAAATAAATACATTTAATAAAAAAAGAAAAAATTACAAACATACCAAAATGATTCTTATGCATTCACATATCTAACAACCAAAGTTTGATTTTTACACAAAATCATGGTGTCATGAACTTGAGCATGAAAAACTGCATTTCATTTGTAAATAATAGTGATTGCGATGTCTTTGATGTATGTTAAAAGATTTGAGTGGTATGCGTGTAAATATGAACGTTTAGGTGTCAGTTAAGTAAATATATAAAAATAAGAAGCAAAATAAGAATTTGCAAGTTAAAAACAACAAAAGTAATAGTTGCAGAAAACAGCTTACCAATAGGAACTTGTAATATCTTGTTTCATGAACTGCTTTGAGATTCGGGCTTTGTTCCGGTGCCGCTCTGATCAAAATTTGAATTATTCAGAGCTTCGCCATCAACAATGGCTGACTTTTCTTCCATCATTGCATCGCCATTTTCAGCAGCTTTGATCGTTTCAGCATTATCTGAGGATTTTTTAAATCCTCTGTTGGAGGAGACCGTTAAGAGTTGGCTTACACCATCGAATGAGCTCCTTCTTTCTGTAATGAGCGCAGTTCCATTGGGATAGCAGCGACCGAAGCAAGTTGCGCAGTAGGGACAAGCCACCTGTAGAAACATCAAATATATATATATAAATATATATTACATATATAACCCCTAAAATTTGATATTTATGTGGATCAATATCTATGCATGAAAAAGAGTTTCAATTTGAAATATTTTTTTATGTGAAGTTAATGTTCCAAGTGCCGTATATTCAAATATTAGAATGGGGGATTTACATACATAGCACACAATTCTAATGTATTTACATATTTCACACCTAAACTTTCATATTTATGCACATAACACTTAATTCTTTAATATCACATAAAAAATAGCACTATTATCACTTTTTAAAAGAGAGATACATCATTTCATACATAAGTTTAAAGCAGAAAAGCGCTATGTATGTAAATATGAAAGTATAGGTGTGATATATATAAATACATAAGAATGGTGTGCTAGGTATGTAAGATTTTTAGGTGTAGGATATCTAAATAAATAAGAAGTGTGTGGTATGTGCATAAATCCCCCACAATAAATATTGATTTTAAGGGTGTGCTCCAACACAGATCAAATTGGTTTAAAACAAAGTAATATATATATATATATATATATATATATATATATATATATATATATATATATATATATATATATTAGATATCTACCACCTAAATTTGATATTTATGAAGATGATACTACGTTAAAATTCAAGTGTTGGATATCTAAATAAATAAGAACTATGTGGTATATATGTAAATCAACCAGAAAACGGAGAAAGGATAAGAAACCTCGACAAAAGCTTGACAGAGTGAAAGGAAAAGAGACGATTCGTTTCCCCGGAGCACTCGAACGGAGTTATAATGAATTAGAGAGTTAGAAACAGCCTGTAGGCCATTAACAAGCTCTTGAGCTAATAGATGTTTTAGACTCAGCGGAGCGCAGGGCCTCAGTTCATTCATGGCGGCTGAAACACCTGTAATAGACAAATCAAAGAAAGGGATGAGAAAATAAGCATTTTGAGTTGGTCATATAAGTAATAGACACCACCAAAATTCTATGTACTTATATTTCTAGCACCTGAATTTTACTTTTTACATTTATACCACCTAAATCTTTCATATCACATTAAAAATACCATTATTTTAACTTTTAAAAAATGAAATACATCTTTTTCATGTATATGCAAGGTGGAATATTTATGTGTGTAAAAATTAAAGTTTGGGTGTTAGATATGTAAATACATAAGAATTAAGAGGTATGTCTGTAAGTCATTCTAAAACAAAATATGAAAGGCTTTTGCATTATATATAATAATAATAATAATAATTAATAATAAATAAAAATCAAAACAACGTCAAGGGTTCGTTTCCGTTATAACAGTTTCGTTGTTAGTAGAGGCTCTCCTTTCAAACCAAAGAAGCGAGAAAAACAGAAGCGTGATAAGAAAAGAAAAATAAAGAGAGAAATCAGAGAGGCAACCTAGGGCTCATCGATAGAGTTGTGTTGTGCAAGAGAGGAAGGAAGAGGAGCGCTCGCCTATGAAGGACAAAGCCGAAGGTAGTAGACACCGACTCCCATCATGAACAATTTACTTGAGGAGCTGATCGACACGTATGAAGGCGGGAAGATCAACGACGCGTGCAAGCTTGTGCTTTGCCATGCCAAAGAGTGCATAGAAGGAAGGCGCCGTTAACGAGAGCATCGAACTTGCTGCTTGGACTATCCTGCACAAGTGGGAGCCGAAGGGAAAAGTAGTCGCTTGCGGGTAAGAAGTATCGTGAGCGACTTGACTGTGTTGGATGTTACCTAAGGTAAAAGGATTACGCATCGAGTTGCTTTGATGTAAAGGAGAATAAGGAAGGAGTGACTCTGCGTGTGATAAGTTAAGCCAACCGAAGGAGCAGAAGAGGAGGCGTAGCTTAGGACCGAATAGAGGTAGGGCTTTTATAATTTAAGTTCAAGAAAGTTTATTTTACAAGAATTGGTTTAATAATGTTATGCTTGGAATCAAACGAGCATTTTGGTATGGCGGGAAGGGGGGGATGAAGTAGAATAACTTTCATTTTGAACAAGAGTAAACAAGGTAAGGATTTATGGTTTTATGTTTTACTTAAATAAATTAATTTAATTAAATGCGTTTTTATTTTCATATTAAAACTCTATGAATTAATATTAAACATTTTAATTTGACAAAAAGTTGAATTATATGAAGGAGATCGAGTTTGCTAATTGTGCAAAATAAGAGTGGAGAAAGGTGTTATTTTGAAAGGGGTGATAGAAGTTAAGAGCAAGAAAATCGTCTAAGTTCGAGGTAAATATTTGTACTTTTAAATTATAATAGTATTTGGTTCTTATAAATATGATACACTTTGTTAATTATTTAGATAGATTTTACACTACAAAATTAAAATAAAAATGATTTATCTGCTCTTTAAGTTCATTTGATCATATTGAATTTTATTTCACTAATATTTGTATATGTCCATCAAATGCATAATTCAATATATTATATTATGTATTGAAAGTTATGAAAAAAATAAAAAAAATTACTATTTTAATTGTTTGCATGAGCATGATTAGCTATGATAGAGTTTACCATTTTATGGTGCTAACAAAATAACGATAAAATATACGTACACGTAAATGAAAAAGGTTATTGATGTTGATGTCTTAATTGACAAAATTTTAGACGGTTCTATTGTGACAGGTGTACATATATGACATATTATAGACATGTAATTAATAAAGTAAAATGCATTGAATATTATGAACTAACATGAAAAATCATATATGGAAAAGTAAATTGTCAATTGTTTTTACATTGATTTATAATATCTACGACTAGCTGTCGGCAGTTATTTTGGAAAGAAAGATGATTTTTGTAAAACATGAAAATAGTTTTAATATAAATATGATTTTTGAAAGTAATATTTTAATTTAAGAATAGATGAGACCAAACGAGTCTCACATATTAAACAGTTTGGATAGTTGAACGCAATACCACAAGTAATACACTATCCCGAAGGATAAGCATACCATTTAACAGTAGACTCAACCACCTAAACTAAGAAGTTTGTGACATCCGTTCGGTCTGCAAAACCTTTTATGTATGACCGATAAATTTCCTTACCTAATATAAGAATTAAAAAATATTTATTTTACCTGAGTTTCAAGTTCCCTATATAGGCAAACCCCTATAGTTAATTACAGACCGGGTCAATTAAAAAAACTCCCGATTAAGATCAAAGGTTTTACTTTCCAGATTTCAAAGCTTAGGTTTCCAAGATTGGACACGGGAAAATCAAACGTGAATGACTCAAATAGGAGCAGTTATTTTAAGGAATCCAAAGGAGCGAAGAGTAGAGGAAATAAAAAATCCAGGGAGAACCCCCATGACCTCCCAACTATCCTGATGTTTGACTTTATGTCTTTGAAATGATGTTATTCAATGTTTAATCCTGCAATTTATTTCAGAATTTAGGACTTACATTCGCACGATATCTGATCGTGCAAATAACCTAGAAAGATAGGAGGATTCACACCATACCGTACGGTAACCTCAGAATCCTAAAAGTGTTAGGACTTATAATTGCACAATAGGGTTGTACAAAGACCTAAAGAAAATGTGAGAATTTACGTTGCACTAAGCAAACTGCCTCGAAGTCCTATGGGTTGTTGTTTAAACTAAGGAAAATGTTTAATTGTTGTAGACTTGTTTTAATGTTGCAGATCCATCTCGAAGTTGCTCTTCTGTGTGTCCTCGTTGTGCTGCTCACTGTGTTCCCTCCAAGCTCTCTGTTGTATCACCTTCAAATTCGATGCTAATTTTAAAGGTACATGTAATTGTTTAGTTAACGTTCTGCTGCCTGGTAGCTCCTATGAAACCAACTATTGGTCTCCAATTCTAAGGTGTAGTGTGTAAAAGTAGCAGTAGCGGGTAGAAGTATAGTAACAAGATTTTAAGAAATGAACAAGCATGCGTTGTATCAACAAAAGAACTAACACCTACAAAACTCAAGAAAGAGCGGCAAATGACGCATGACGAAAATTTCAAAGTAAAAAAAAAACAAATGGTAACTCAAAGAAAGTCACCGAAAACACGGGAAGATCCCGGAAAAAGACCGTGAGCGCTTTACCAAAAGTTTTGATAAAATCTCACAAAAAAATCGAAGAAAGAAAACCGCAAGCACTCGGGTCAGAGCTAGACTCAAATATTATATATTTGTACTCGATGAACGTCAAAGGCTACTATCAGTCACCCAAATGTATATAACTGGCATTCAACTAGAAGAGTATCTTATTAAACCTAACTTAGGAGGGTACTCATTAGCCCGGTTCTGATAATCGACAAGTGGACAACCAATTTATGATATATTTAAAATTTATATTTTAGCATGAATATGGATTTCAGACATACAAAATGAAGTTATATCAATTTTGTAGTAAAATATTTTTTTTTATAAATATTGTATATGCTCTTATCATGTTTTGTTCTCATCAGTTTTGAAAAGTTAAGATTGTCCACGAGTCGATTACGCTATCAGGCGTAGGACCGCCGACAACCTAAGAATGTACGGGTCCCCCCTAGTCTTGTGTCGGTAAATGATACTGTCATCCTACAGTTTATCAGATCCCCTGATTGGGTCCTGATGTCGTAGGATGGAATATCATTCTACTCTACCACTGGCGTCCATTTGTCATCATCACCCTAAGCCCAAAAACAAAACCGACCTACTTGCGACCTTGCTTGATAATTTCATATATAGCAAAAAACTATATATAGACACTTATGTGTCAGACATAAACATCGAAAACCAAACTAAGAAACAAGAAAAAAAGAATAAAAATGGGGATGAGAGAGGAGGAACTGGTCCACCCAAAAGATTGAAAAGACGAAGGGTGAATCAACTCTCAAAACTTATAACGAAAAGATCTGAAGATGAGAGCCCAAGATCCTTGAATCAATCCAAGAAAGATATCATTTTCTCAAATTTCATAAATTGATCAAACCTAAGAAGGGTATCCTTTCCAATTCTTGTTTCGAACAGGTTGAAACGGGCCCGAATTAATGTGACAATTGTATACACGGCTCCACCATCACTTACATAATCACACACCCAAGTCTGAACTCAAATGTGACATTTATGTTATCCAAACCTTAATGTCAAACTTCAAAAAAAAAAACTCTTTCGTGAATGATAATTTTATGAGCTTTCAAATCCTTCAAGAATCCAATTCATATCAATTTTATGATTTCCCGAAATGAAGTTGTAAGAGTCTTTCATATTTCACAAATCGAACAAAAGGGATGTAATTTTCAAACGACCACTTTCTAAACTTCAAAACCTTGCATGTCACATCAAAATGCCACTGCTAATAGCCTCAAAATCGCAACTCAAAATGTCTTACAAAAATATACTTCAAAGGGTCAAAAATTACAGCACAAAAACCTCCAAAAATCACGATTAAACATTATCAAATAAAGCCTCAAACTGCAACCATCAACCCCCCAAAATCGCAGCCAAATACTACCAAATAAAGCCTCCAACTGTGGCTCGAAGCCGCAGCAAACACGCCTCAAAGCTGTCCCAAACATCTAAAAGATCATCTTGTGGAAAAAGAGCATTTGAATTCTTTAAGTAACAAGAATTGAAGTATTTCACCTTAGAAAACATTAAAGCAATTCAATTCCACCTTAAATCAAAAGTTTCCAATGAGATATGAACCCAACACCACATAGAGGAACCCAAATAGATGCTTTCGGGTAGGAGCAGCAGAAGGAGCCACCAACCACAATCAATCACAAAGGAGCCACAGAATAAGGCTCATGGCCAAAGGCAACAAGGAGAGAGCCAAGCCCAAACTAACCACAACACAAACCAAGGAACCACAACAAGAAGGCTCACGACTAGGAGCAGCAAGAAGAAAGCCAAGTCCAAATTAACCACGACACAAACCAAGGAACCACAACAGGAAGGCTCATGGCCAAGGGCAGTAAGGAGAAAGCCAAGCCCAAATTCAACACAGAGGAGCCACAGGAGATAGCTCACGACCAACCATCCACTTTCAGCATAAAAGAGCCAAAGGACAAGACTCACAGCCAGGGGCACTAAGGAGAAAGCCAAGCCCAAACTCAACACAAAGGAGCCATAGGAGAAGGCTCATGGCTAGGGACAACAACACAGGAAAAACCACCATCCACATTCAACATAAAAGAGCCACAGGAGAAGGCTCACGACCAAGGGCAACAAGGAGAAATTCAAACCCAAACCAACCGTATTCAACATAAAAGAGCCACAGAAGAAGGCTCACGGCCAGGGGCAGTAAGAAGAAAGCCAAGCCCAAATTCAACACAAAGGATTCATAGACAAGGAATCACGACCAAAAGGGTGTCATAGCTAGGAACAACAAGAAGACAGCCAAACCCAAACCAACCACAACACAAACCCCAAGCCAAAAGCTCAAAACCTTAAAATAAAATCAAGCTTAGCTGCTCATACAATTCAAACAAAGAAAGCAACAGCAAAGGCCAAAGCCAAACCACCAAAATCAACCCCAAAAGGCTAAGAAAAAGAAAAAAAAATTATTTAATATATTATGAATAGAGAAGGCAGTAAAGAAACAACAAAACAAGACCCCAAAGCAAAGCTTTCAAAGCTCCCAAAATTAAATTAAAAAAATCACCAACATATACTTCGAACAAGGGAAGCCATGGGAATTTAAAACCGAGACCTACAAGTGGCCAAAACCGAGACCTACAAGCGGCCAAAACCAAGCAGCCATACAACTAAACCAAGTCCACCAAAGGGGCCAAAACAGAGCCACCAAAAGTCAGATTCCACAAAGCCTTAAAACGAAAAATTTTGCACCCAGCATATACTTCGAATAGGGACAGATAACAGGAAACAGAGAAACACAAGAGAGTCCCTAAAGCCAGCATTCCAAAGCATCGAAACGAATTCCAACATACATTTGAACAGGGGTAACAATAATAGAGAGCTTAAAAATCAAGTCTCAAACCAACATTTCATTTAGCATGTATTTTAAATAGGTAAATAACATCATAGAGCAAAACTGAGACCTCCAAATAGGCTCCTAATAAATTTGAAAAAATAAATTTCCATCCAACATGCATTTCGAGCAGAAAAAGGCAGTCGCATGGATTATGTTCCAGCTCATTAATCCTATAACCATACTCATTCTTAATGTTAAGCTCAAATAAATCTTAAAGTAGCCTTAATTTCCCAATTCCAGGTGCATTAGAAAGAACATGCATTCGGGAGTAATTTCAAGTGATAGAGATTAGAAAGATTACTTATATCACCAGACAAGAAATCATCAGAACAAAATTGCCAACATATATTCTTATAAATTATGAACATATCAAAATCAAGGCATAAGAATAGGGTAATCAGATATCTCCTATGAATGCTTGCAGAGAGAAAGAGGAAGAGGAATACCTTTTAATGTAGATTCAAAACAAACTCAAGAACCAGCCTTAAGAAAATAAAATCAGCAAAAACCTCTCTTAAAAACCTTGATGTAAAAGTCTAAATTTCCTAAAATGCCTCGAGAGATACAACAACAAATATTCACGATCAAAGATGCCTGAAATCCTCTCTTCTCCTCTCAAAATTTTCAACAACCCACCATCGTGCCCTAGAGAGGGCTTTTATAAGCAACGAACTGGGAGAAGGCCGCACCTACCGCGGTGTCGTGGCCGAATGAAGTAACGTGAAAGGAATTGTCGCCATAAATGAGGAAAAGGTAAAGTCTCCAGAAGAAGAAGGGTTGGCCAGCCGAGCTCCCGCGATTGGAGAGCCTGGCAGTCGAGCGGCCACACGAGGAAGGAGAAGAGTCGAGAAAGGGAGGAGATTGTCACGTGGATGAGTCACGGGATTTAGGGCACGAGAGGGGGCGAACCAAGCGAGTCGCGACCGGGATGGAATGAGGATCACACATGCGGGTAGCGATTAAGTAGGGTTTAGGATTATAAATCTTATTATAATTAATAATATAAATGTAAAAATATTTAATATTTAAAAAATAAAAAATTGATTTGTACATTTTTATTCATGCGTCATAGCATAACAAAGTGGATGTACTTTTTAGGTAATTCTGACGTTCCAAATGCATTGGCGCGGTTCTTTTTATCGTTGAATGTCGTTTTGATGAATTCATCGATTTGCGTGCAATTTTCTCGTGAGCAAAATTATGACAACATGGGTGTCTTTTCTTGCTAAAATTGGTGTCCCGAATACGTTGACATAGTTTATTTTGTTGTCGGAGGTCATTCGGAGAAGTTCGCATTTTCACCCATCCTTTAAGCTCAATTTTAGTCCGATTTTGTGCAACTTAATGAATTTTGTGCATTTTGTGTGTGTATGTGATGATAAAGTCCTGAAGAGGTTTTCCTAGGGCTTGAAATCCTATTGGCAACTTCTCCTTAAGTCTCCACATGATAGTCCTTAACCACTCGATCATACGAAGATGATTTTAAGATCATCAATGCGAGACATCACAAGAGAAATAGAAAGTGGCTGGAATTTCTAAGGAATGGATTCCAATACTAGTTTTCTAAGATAGTCAATAGGAACCCCTAGAGCTAAATCCTAGGGTCCTAAGGAAAAGAGTAATGACCTCAAAATGAGGTCAACACTAGCATGCATATCATTCTCTTTTTTTTTACGTTACTGTAGTTCATGAGTATGAGTATTCACTAACTTTGTTTAACTTAATGTTGTAGATTAAAATTGTTTGATTAAAAGATAAACAATAAAAAATATATATTTATAGAATACAAAAACAACTGGTAGAGATAAAAATTTAATTGCATTGTTTTAATTTACTTTCTTTAGTGACTTTTTCATTTGGTAAAAGTCATAAAAAATGAATACATAAAATTTTAGTTTCCATCATCTGGTCTTCTGTGCTCACCTTTTTTAATTCCAAATCTTGGGCCAAATCGTGATGTCATGTCATTCACCAACGTAACAAAATAATAAATTCCTACCAATCTCATAAAAAAATTAAATTCCATAGAAAAAGGGCCATCTCCGAGGGCTAATCATCTGAATAACATAACAAATATTATCACTCGGGCTTAAGAAACTCATTTAGATTCAGGGAATAATATAAAAAAGGCAATATGATGTAATTTATCTAAGTTAGTTAACATCACCAAGAACTTTTTATGCATGATTCATAGATGCCAACAAAAAATAGGAAGATTTACATACCTACCACTCAAGTCCTATGTATTTACATATTTAACACCTAAATTTTAATTTTTAAATACTTCGCTATGCATGAAAATGTATATTTTACATTTTAGAAGTTAAAATGGTGCTATTTTTATGTGATATGAAAGATTTGGATGGTATAAATGTAAAATGTAAAGTTTAGGTGTTGGATATGTAAATTTATAGGAACTGGGTGGTATTTATGTAAATGCCCCCATCAAACGATTCTCATGATAAGGAGAAATTGAAAAAAATGTGCCAAAATAATCAAAAAAAATATGTAGCTGCAATCATGGGAATTACCATTGACAAAAACCGCAAGAGGAGGATGCTCCATCAAAACAGAGGGTGGAGTCACAGCATTCTGGCTTTCCTCAGTGACGCTACTTGTTGAAAAGCCAACAGATGGAAGAGGAACCCAACGATGTGAATCTAAGATCACCTAAAAATAAGAACAAATTTGCAAATGTTAATTTAAAAAGAAAAGGAAAATAGAAAGAAATCCATATTTCATTGAATTTTTTTTTACAAAAAAAGACATTGCATATGCCATGATTTCCTCAAGGAAGAGTTTTTATTTAGGTTTTGTTAGATAACAGAATATTAACTGAAAACCAATTAGAAGGAACTGAAATTCAAAACAAAACTAGGTCTCAAGCAATGTTCAAGTAAGGGTTATAAATGAACCTAGAATTCGACAAGCTACTCCTAGCTCAGCTCAATTAAAGCTCATTCATGAACACTTAATTAATTAATCGAACGAGCTTGAACAATTTCATAGGTGCTTGATTATTAATTGAGCAAATTTGAAGAATTTGTTGTTTTGTTCATTTATGACCATTAACAGTATCATTTAAAGCTCGTGAACAAGCTCGATTAAATCTTTCTTACGGCTCGATGTAACTCTTTCATGAACAATATCATTTAAATGTTACTGAAATTCAAAACAACACTAGGTCTCTATCACTGTTCTAGAATCATGAATTATTTGGCCACTAGTTTAAACTAGTTCAAGACTTGAAGAGAGTAAACATTTTTATGTTATAAAATCGTGATGGGATTATATGAAAATATACAGATGTGAGATTTCACAATTTCATTACCGCCAACATACATACATACATATATACATATAATAGGTGTTATATCTTCCATTTCATGTTACTTCTTTTTATTATCTTTATCATTCAACGATTCATGTAAGGGTGGTTATTTATACCCCTATGATATTGATAAAAAAAATTTCGCTTAATTTCACATTATTCTTAATTTTAACGTGGTATAAGCACCTAATTTCGTACCCTGACCTCCAGTCCTCCCTCCAGAGCCGTCGTACTCCTTACCAACCATTCTCTTTGCAGAAAGGGAGTGATGTTTTCTCTCCCCGCAGACTGTTTGCAAACCCTTCACTCGGTGCTCTCCCAGATTCCCCCTTGGACCCCAAACAACATTCCTCGTTTCCCCATTCCAAAGTCGATCGACGCCGAGATAGTAAAGCAACAAAATTGAATCGGTTTCACCTCCTCGATAGAATCGAAGGAGCGAGAAAGAGAAAAGCGGTCGAAAAGGAGACGAAAAAAAATCTTGCGGGAAAAGGAAGCACGACAAGGCTGAGAAATCTATTGGTACCCAGATCCAACAATCCTGAGGGGAACGATGGGGGATTTCAACTTGGCGCAAGTGATTGTAGAAGTGATAGTATGCGTACTTGTTCTGCTCTTCAATGTCTATTTGCTGATGAACTACAAGCATTCTGACAACAGGAATCATGCCTACTTTCCTGAAGTCATCTTCGTCCTCGATCTCTCATCGTCGTCATCTTGATATTAATCATGTCCGCTGATGTCACCAATTGGCAAGCCTGCCGCCAAGCCATTTATAATGACGCCCACAGCCTGACGCTTATGTTGAAGATGCTCTGGCTCATCGTGTACATCACAGATGATGTCCCCGTCTTTTTCTTCATTCTCGTTGCAATGTTCTACGACGGGGAAGGGGGGCATGGATACATAGGAAAAAGGTTAAGTAGTGCAATGTTGCGGGTGCTGCTTCCGTTGTTGTTTGTGCGCTTACGCTTGGGATGCTTTACAGGTTAGTAGGCAAAGTTGACTTTATTGTTAGGCACCTCTCGTCTACCGCAACAGGTTCATCTTCTCGGACAAAATTCTCTTGCAACAAACCATGCATGAATTCTTCCCGCTGTCTTTTTCTTTTTCACCTGTTCCTGCAGCAGTCCGACTTCCTAATTGACTTGCTTGGTGTTGTCGCTCTGACTTCCATTGCGATCAACTCGTCTCTTCTCTCGATCTTACTGACTTGGCTTGCGATGCTGGGAGCTCTGGGGGTGATGACTTATCCGTAGTACTATGATGGTGTAGTAAGAGCGTTGGGTGGATATATTACCAGGCAGGAGAACTGTCCGATGATGACCTCAAACCAACTTTCTATGCAGTCAATGCAACATTTTATTTAGTGTCAGTGCCTCTTTTCGTGTTACCCTTGGCTTCTTTCTTTACAGTGGGAGGTTTTTTTCCTGATGTTGCATCACTATCTTGTCAAATCAAAAGACCCACGAAATTGCATATGTGATAACCATTTCTTTAGTTGTTCCTTGGTTAGACACATCATGAATTCATGATGTGCTTCAATGCATTTGACAAAGCTGCAGACATTGATGTATCACCTCCTCCGGAGCTTTTCCTGCAGCGAGCCCTTCCTCTGAAGCTTTCCACAAGAATCTTTCCTGCAGTAGACCCTCCTCCGAAGGTCATATTGTATAGTTTTTTTTCCTGTTGTTTGTTTACTTCTATGCAAACTCCACTGTAGCATTTCTTATAGGAGTCTTTTTTTCTACCTACAGACACCGCAAGAACTGCAATCAAAGACAATCGCAGTCAATTAGAAGTCAATTTTTACTGCAAATTGTCTACTTCCCAACAAATTCACCTGTAGCATCACCTGTAAGAGTCTTCCTTCTACCTACAAACACTATCTACTTCCTTGCAAACTCCCCTGCAGCATTACCTGTAAGAACCTTCCGCCTACCCACAGACACTGCGGGAACTGCAGTTAAAGACAACCGTAATTGTCTGCTTCCTTGCACTTCACGGGATCCCCCTCGCCCATTGTTTGATGTTTTCAAATTCAAGTTGAACATGTTTTTCAACCATGTTTCAACCCAAGGAGAGTGTTAAAAGTTATATTAGAAAATAATTTATTCTTGTGAGAAACTATGAAGAATAAATTATTTCTTTAGATTAGGAGTTATTTCCTTTCCTATTTTATATTTATTTCCTTGGATTAGGAGTTATTTTCATTCTTATTTCAGGCTTTCCAATTTTATATTATTTCTTTTATCTCCAAAGAATTAATATGAATTGATTATTGGAGATAATAGGTGTTATATATTTCCTTTTTATGTTTTTTTTTATTGTATTTCCTATTCTAGTATTGATGTAAGGGTTATTCATACACCCTGTCATATCAATAAAAAAAATCGCTTAATTCTGTATTATTCTTAATTCTCTTAATTCCGTATTATTCTTAATTTTAACGCGCACACACACATTAGAATAGAAGAATATGGAGTTTCGTTGAGTTCTATGTTAAGCTCCGCTTAAAAAAAACACACAAAATTGAGGACCTGGGTGCTGGAATAATTATTTGTACAGTCCATGGACAGAATTCAAGCTATGTTCAAGGAAAAGGAAAATATCTAAGATGGTAAAATCACCTGTAATGAATTCTTGGGGCATTTACATGCATGCAACACAATTCTTATATTTTTATTAAATATTTAACACGTAAACATTCATATTTATATGCATATCGCCCAAATCTTTAATACACATAAAAAATACCACCATCACTCGATTTTAAATGTGAAATATACCTTTCAGGCAAAACATTTATGATAACAAGTAGTTGTAAGTTTAAATATCAAACTCTAGGCGTTAGTGATACCTTCCAAGGAGGAAGCCCAAACCACCATGAAATTAATAATCATTATTACTGCGAACATAAAATAAATGACAATAAACATGCAAACGGAAAGGAAAAAACGACATTGCGAAAATACAAGATATAAAGCAACACAAAAAACATAGACGAAGGGTGGCAGAAGAGAGTTGCAGTGGCCTAGAGTAGCAGCAAACCGGTGGCGGGGCCTAGACGATAGCAAGCACCAGTGTCTAAGGGGAGCAGACAACAAAGCAGATAGGCCTCGGTGCCCAAGGGGGTTGGATAACAACAAAGATAGGCGTCGGTGGCTGGAAACCAACGAAGATAGGCACCGGTGGCTGGACAGCAGCTGTGACAGGCACCGGTGACTGGACAACAGCTGTGACAGGCACCGGTGACTGGACAACAGGGAAAGGCCTGAGAGGGGTTGTCTGCGGCAGAGGCTAGTAGGGGAGGGTCTTGACGGAAGCAAGGAAGAGGTCGGAGGCCTAAGCAGTGGCAGGAAGGTGGATGGAGGCCTGGATGACAGCAGAGAAGATGATTTGCGGTTGCTGGAAGAGGGGCCAGAGGGGCTGCAGAAGGATAAATGTCTTGGCGGGGTTGAGCTATAGCCGGAGCACCACCCAGACCCTTGAAGATAGCCACCACCTCAGATGAGTTATAGCTGGAACACCTTCTTGTCGTCAGGTGCATCTCCTAGAGGGAAAGAACGCCTAAAAGGCAACACTAAAAAATTTGCACTCATCCAAATCTTAACCCTAAAGCACTCAACAGTCAAAGCTTACGAAAGGAAAGAAACTGAAAAGGCATGCATAGAATATGTAGGAAATAAAGTAGGAGAATCTTGGAAAATGAAGGAAAGGAGGGAAACGAAAAAGGAAAGGGGAGAAGCGTTGGACTGCAATACTGTAGCAGCGACACTGTGGCAGCTACAGTGTTGCGACCCAGGAAGCTCCTGCGTCAATCTAGCGGGGTTGAGGGGGCTTCTACCTTCTACCTTATTCATCGAAGCTTTGAGAGAAGAAAAATTTTGGTGGGGGTGGCTTGCGTAAGGGCGGATGCTTGGGACCTTGGGATAAAACTAGGGTTTAACCAGC
The DNA here is from genome assembly GCA_003013225.1 of Phalaenopsis aphrodite. Classification (NCBI taxonomy): domain Eukaryota; kingdom Viridiplantae; phylum Streptophyta; class Magnoliopsida; order Asparagales; family Orchidaceae; genus Phalaenopsis; species Phalaenopsis aphrodite. The sequence continues at coordinate 2,137,874 of NEWO01000014.1, forward strand.
TCTGATACCAAATGATATCGAAGGAAGCCCAAATCACATGAAAATAATAATTATTATTATTACTGAAATTCAGAAGGGTACAAACGAGACACTTGCAAACATGAAATAAACAACAGCAAACATACAATAGAAAATGACAAGACGACACTACAAAAATGTAAGATATAAAGCAACAACAAAATACATAAATGGTCATCAAGGAAGAGAGCGGTAGATTTTTGGGGAGGGGGTGGGGGGTTATGAGGTGTTGTGGTGGACCGAACCGCAGTTGGAAGGAGCTTGCAGTGGACTGAACAACACTTAGACGGTGTGAGAGGCGCTGGACGACAGTGGAGAAGAATTGGGTGGTTGGGGTGGTGGCTAGAAACGGGCTGGTAACCGTTGAAGGGTGGCAGGAGGGAGCCACGATGACCTGAGACAGCAGCAGACCGATGGAGGGGTATGGACGGCAGCAGGCATCGGTGTCCAAGGGGGCTGGCAGTAGCGGGGAAAGATGTAGGTGACTGGACAACAGCTATGATAGGCATCGGTGGCTGGACAAAAGCAGGGACAGGCCTAGGCTGATTAGGGAGGGTCTTGGCGGCATCAGGGAAGAGGTCGGAGGCCTGGGCAGCAACAAGGCGGATGGAGGTCTGAACGACAGCAAAGAAGATGATTTGCAGCTGTTAGAAGAGAGGTCAAAGGGGCTGCGGAAGGATAAATGTCTCCTCGAGGTTGAGCTACATCCAAAGCACCACCCGGACCCTTGGAGATGGTCACCACCTCAGACGAGTTACAGTCGAAGCACCTTCTCATCCTCGGGTACAACCCCCGAAGGGGAAGAATGCCTCAAAGACAACACTCAGAAATCTACACTCATCAAATTTGAACCCTAAAGTACTCAATAACACATATATAGACTAGGAATTTATAAATAAAATAGGTAATGCTTAGGAAAGGAAAGAAATAGAAAAGACATAGAATAAGTAGAAAATAAAGTAGGAGAATAATGGAAAAGGAAGAAAATAATACAACAACAACAAAACCTTAATCCCACTACGTGGGGTTGGCTACATGAATCTTTTTTCTCCATTGCGTCCTATTTAGTGTCATATTTTCATTTAGTTCTAGTAAATTAAGATAATTTTTAATTCAATAAGCCCAAGTCTTCCTAGGTCTACCTTTGTATTTCTTAACACAAGTTGAATCTAAAACATCTACTCTCCTAATCGGATCATCAGATGGTCGACGTTTAATGTGACCAAACCATCTAAGACGAATTTCTCTAATTTTATCTGTCACAGAAGCTACACAAACCCTATCACAGATATATTCATTTCGCATTTTATCTCTAAGAGTAAAGCCACTCATCCACCTAATCATTCTCATATCGGCAACACTTAACTTATTATTATGCTTCTCTTTTAAAGGCCAACATTCAACGCCATATAGCATTGCAGGTCTCACCACCATCTTATAAAATTTTCCTTTCAGTATAAGCGGTACTTTTTAATCACACAAAAGGCCCGAAGCATTCATCCACTTCAACCAACCAACTTGAATTCTACTACTAACATCCCCATCTATATGACCATCGCTTTGAACAACGGACCCAAGATATCTAAATCGTTCACACCTTTTAATAATTTGATCACCCAAAGTCACACTTCTGTCACTAGAGCTATTACTACTAAAATTACATTCCATGTATTCAATTTTAGTTCTACTTAAATAAAGGCCTTTAGACTCCAATGTAGACCTCCATAATTCAAGTTTTTCCTGGGCTTTTTCTCTCGTTTTATCCAAGAGAAGGATATCATCAGCAAAAAGCATACACCAAGGTACATCCTCCTGTAGATGTCCAGTAAGACCAACCATAACTAAAGGAAAACGATATGGGCTTAAAGCCGATCCCTGATATAATCCACCATAAATAGGAAAATATTAGGTCAATCCTCCTTCAGTTTGAACACAAGTAGAAGCTCTAGCATACATATCTTTAATGACAAAAAAGGAAAGGGGAGATGGACAAGAGTTAGACCACCATACTATAGCAGCTACAATATCACTGCCTGGGGAAGCTCCTACATCAGTTAGATATATAAATACATGAGAATTGTTTGGTATGTAGATAAATTTCCCTAAATTCTTGATATATGTCATATAAATCTTTGAAGGACTCCGGTGGCTGGCATTATGCTAGAGATGATCGTGTAGATAAAGGTGATATGAAAGATAGAAAAGGACGGGAGGGACTGAGTTCAGCCTATTTAATGATTTAATAAATGTATGACAATAAGGATTCAATGAAATAACGAAAATTGATAATATTAAGCACATTATAATTTTTATAGGTTAGATAGAAGTTAAGTCTAATTAAAAAGCAAAAAATTAAAAATTAAAAAAAAAAACAAAAATCAAATGAAGCATTTATGGAATAACATTTACCTGAAAGTTCTCAACAGCCGTGCTCATGTTCTTTGAAAATAAATTCGTAACTGCACTGGAAACCAAAACATGCCAGTGAAGATGGTTAACATAGGTTTAATCAAGTAAATTTCATAAGAGGGCGGTGTAAATAAATACTCTTCAAAAAGTGGTGGAAGCAAGCCCCGAAAATCCAATCCTACCAAGCCAAGCCCCATGGCACAATACTGTAAATAAGCCAATACAATGTTATCCATTATGTAAACAAAAAATGGAAAAAGCTCTTATCAAGATAAACAATATCATATATTCATATGGAAAGTGTGAATTGGAGAAGGAAAAAATATTACTCCTTCAATTTAAAAATATTACAAGACAAATAGTGGGGGATAACTCCCACATTAGAAAAGACAAAATCAATCATAACTCATCATGTAAAATAAGGAAACAAGAATTATAACATACTTATAATTCTATATTTTAAATATAGAAAGCAATAAAATAGAAGATATTAAAGATTATTCCTAAAATTCCAACAAAGCGTTTAACAATGTCCTAAAGTGGTATAAATGAAAAAAGTGCTACAAAGTTTAATTATGAAAAAAAAAACAACACTATCACCATAAATGTGAACAATATGCTCAAATCATAATTACAAAACAGCCACCTTGTTATATATCGTAAACTCTGGAGAAATGATTTGCATTGAGAAAAGTGTCCAAATGGTCATCTGACTCATTGTAAGGGAGTCACGTTAGTCCCAAAGTTTATTAAAGTATCAATTTAGTCCTCATATTTCTAAAAGAGCATTTACATATTAGCACACAATCCTTATGTATTTACATATCTCACACCTAAACTTTCATATCTAACAATACTCAAATCATTAATATCACATCAAATATAACACTACTCCATTCTTTTAAAAGCCAAATACATATTTTTATGCATAAGTTTAAAACAACAAAGCACTATATATGTGAATATAAAAATCTGAGAGTGAGATATGGGCTAAAATATTCCCACGGAATGACTATCTTAGTGCCAATAAAAAAGTCTAGAAACTAATTTGGCACTTTTATAGACTCTAGGACTCCAAATAGCCCCATGTATATAGTCAGGGGACTATTTTGACACTCCGCTCGATTTAAATCATTGAGTCTATTTTAACAGGATAAGGCCACGCCTATAACAAGTTTAAAGAGTGATATAACAACAACAACAACAACAACAAAACCTTTATCCCACTAAGTGGGGTCGGCTACATGAATCTTTTTTCTCCATTGCGTCTTATTTAGTGCGATATTTTCATTTAATTCTAATAAATTAAGATCATTTTTTTTAAATATGCCCGAGTCATCCTAGGTTTACCTCTGTCTTTCTTAACATAAGTCGAATCTAAGACATCCACTTTTCTAATCGGATCATCAAATGATCAACTTTTAATGTGACCAAACCATCTAAGACGACTCTCTCTAATTTTGTTCGTCACTAGAGCTAAACAACCCTATCACGGATATATTCATTTCGCATTTGGTCTCTAAGTGTAAAGTCACTCATCCACCTAATCATTCTCATCTCGGCAACACTTAACTTAGTTTTATGATTCTCTTTTAAAGGCCAACATTCAGAGCCATAAAGCATTGCAAGTCCACCACCATCCAAAATAAGGTGATCGACAATGAAGTTTAAAGAGTGATCAAATGATTTATTTGTTGGGCGACGAGAAGCTCAACTCATAGAACAAGAAAACTTTCATTATTAAGATTGATCCGACAAATAATTTCCATAAAGGTAGGGGTGAAATCAAAATATGACCCAAAATCATACTCGAAAATTATACAAGTCAAAAGTCCAACCACAATCCCAACCCGGCCGATATAATTTGTTTAATATAAGGCATAACAACTATTTGGATCTATTTCGGGTTGAGGTGTTGGTTTCGGTTTAATTTCGGCTTAGTAGGTCAGTTTCGATCTAATTTTGGGTTGGTGAGTCAACCTAAACCTCCAATAATTTAAACAGGTTAGGCTTCCTAAACCCAAAACAAACCCAAAATTATTCAGCTCAACCCGACCATGAATTTTTCAAGTCGAGTTCAAATCAAGTTGGCGTATCGGGTCAATTTTTGACACCCCGACATATATGAGAGTTCAAACATAAAGGCTGAAATCAAGTGTTAATGCCATGAAAACAAGCTAATGGGAGTAGGAATCACTTTACCATGCATTGATCCAGGATATTTGACAATGATCCGCCTTCACTGATTTTCGGGAGCATGACTTCAAGAGTGCCAAGATGATTTCTGATCTGATGCATCGACCAACTATAAAGAAGTCCACCATCATAATTCTCATCATTCCCTGATTTATCGTTACTAAAAATGGCGCGGTACTGGTTAACAACATCAAACAGGTGCATCCTGTGGCAATTAACCATTCCTTTCAAATACTCATAAACATTACTCTGGTCCAAATCACCGAGGATTCCAGAGAGCCATGCCTCCCTGCACCTCAAAAACTGCCAGCAAAATATAACCTGAGTTAGGCAAAGTAATTAATTTATGCGAAATTTACATATGTAGCACACAACTCTTATGTATTTACATATCTCAAACCTAAACTTTCATATTTACATATGTGGCACTAAGGTGTTTTAAACCTACCATGAAAAAATGTATTTTACTTTTAAAAAGTGGTAATAGTGCTATTTTTGAAGTGATATTAAAGATTTGAGTGCTATGTGTGCAAATATGAAAGTTTAGAAGTGAGATACATAAAAACATAAGAATTGTGTACTATGTATGTAAATGCCCCTTAATATATTAAGGCAATGACCACCGTGCATAGAATCTCAAAAGCAAAACAGTTACAAATTTTAAAACAGAAAAAGATGGACCACCATGCGCAGAATCATAAATCCAACTTCCTAATGGACTATAAAAACATTTCTTTTAATTAATGTTAAAGTTTATGTTAATTACGCAAAGAACATGCACTCAAAATAGATGAAAAAAACGTGGCTTGATTCTAGAGAAAAAAAAAAAGCGCCAAGAGAAAATGTATGGAAAAAAAACATAAAATAGGAAGCAACAGAAACTGACAAATGTGATGGATATCATACCAACCTGTAGGCGCATCTCCGACTCACCAAAAACTCCTATACGTCTTAAGTGCGCGACAATACGAAGGCATTCAGGTAACTGCATATTATGAAAATGTGCTTTAACATACAGATTAGGAAAGAAAGATGCAAATTAATATTTTGCAGCTGTTGAAAATTTAAAAATTTGGAAGCAGCCAGCTATGTTCTGCAAATTTCAGAAGAATTACATTCAAGCATACAAATGTAGGCAAAAAATCTGAAAGTTATTTTACAAGTGAGGCATTAAAATAAAAAGAAGAATTTCATTGAATGACTATCCAAAATCATATCATGTGCCTAACGATCTCCTCTACCATTGGTGTTTCCCTCATGTACTCTTCAGTTTTATATAGTTTGAGTGCAACTATCCTGATGGAATTTTAAAATCTAAAACACATTGGACATGCAAATCGTGTGGATTAAGATGAATAAGTTAATGATTTTTAGCAATGCTTCTAGTTCACTTACTTTTACTATAATTTTTTAATTTCAATTTTAGCTTTTTTGAATAATAAAGTTCATTAAAATGAACAAATTAATGATCAATAACAATGCTTTTAGTTTAGTTATTTTAATTTGTATTTTTTTTATTTTCTGGTTTTCCAATTTAAATTTTAGATTGGTTGAATAACCATGCTTAAGATGTTTGTTCCTATAAGAATGAGTTGTCTCCTCTTAACTTTTTCTTCCCTGAATTGTTTCAATGGCTGGCTTGGGCTGGATAGATTAGCTTTTCTATTCACAAATCCCAATTTCACATCCAAGATCAGAATCATATACGAGAGTTCCACAAGCAGGATCAATTTTGCATGAATTTTTGTGTGCAAGTCTACCGGACAATGCTTTATGGTACTCATCGAGTTTAGTCAACTCTATAATGAAATTTTGAAAATTTTGTGGGATTATTAAAGACTCTTGAAATATGAAAAATTCTATTTTTAACGAGATTTCTACTTTCCTCTCAAATTCAAGTATTGCTTGAATGGAGATCTTTTTTTTATTATCATTTGGAAGAAATTTTGTGCTTAATAATTTTCCTCTGAAAAGATGATTATTTATTCCTAATTGATGACTTGTGACTTTAATTGACTTTGTGTCTGATTTCATTCATTAAATCATATAGTCACATTAGATAACATTAAAACCTATGATGCCTAAACTTAGTCTGGTATCAAAGCTTAATATTGAATCATTCCATCAGCTAGATGCAATAATTGGGCCAATCAATAGAATAATATGATGGAATTTCAATGAAATCAAATAAGCTATGAATCAAGTCAATAATAATGTTACTAACATGCATTTCAAAATTAATATTTAAACATTCCATAAGAGGTATAATCTTAAAATATTTTAAATTAGATTTTCAACATGACTATAAATAATATCCAATCATTTGAATGAATTTGTGTTTGACTTCATGCATTAAATCATACAGTCACCTTTGATAGCATTATTCCCAATGAAGCTTAAGATTAGTCTAGTATCAAAGCATAATATGGAATCACTGAATCTGCCACTAACTAGCCCTGAGACTCGAAACTTTCAAGACGAGAACGAACAATTAAACGGTGAAATTAAAATTTTATATTTTCCATCACTAAAATTTTACTATCCAAATAAATTATGGAAATCACTAAAGAAAATATTTTAATTTAACAAATAATAAATATACCTTTCAATTTGCTAACCTCACCTTCTAAACGCATTTCCTCTTGTAGTACTCATCTTTTAATAAAAAAACTAGAACATGAAAATATTAAAACAATGCAATGAGTTATCTAAGATAACTCAATGAATAATTACATTTCTAAACTACATTAATTCAATGAGAAAGAAGAAAATATGTATGTTGGACTTTTCTAATTTATTATATAAATTCATATAATAATCTATATCATGTATTCATAACATTTGTTGATGGAAGAAATCTAAAATTTCTACATGCATTAGCTTTTAATTTACCTTACAAGGTTTAATATTTTAACTGTAGTATACTTCTTACTCTTAATTTTTGCATTCGTTTCAAGAACATCATTTAAACATAATTTAACACACCTCTGACCAATACATACCCTGTCGGCACAGCAGGGCACAGAACATGTCTACTATTGTCTGTGGTGAAAAGATAGTCACTCACCTCTGGGACGATATTCTCCCATCAGTGCAGTGGTTCATGATCTAACTAACACAGTTATCTAACGTGATAGGAAAAAATCTATGGGCACGGGCACATTGGCGTCCACATCTAGTACCATAAAGGGATGAACTCTTTCTCTTAACATGCACATACAAGCATATATATATATATATATACTATTTTTTTTAACAGGCATTAATTTTTTTATGAAACATTTATTATTAGTCTACTAATGAATAAATGTCATCCTAACATAATTTAAAAACAATGTAATAAAATAATGTCATTCTACGAAAAATAATATTTATGTGCCACTATTTATGCAGAAATATCTACATGCATGTCATATTTATCAATATGAAGAGTGGTTATAGTTTAATTTTATTGATATTGAGTATAAATGTGAGAAATTGAAATAAAAAATATCTTCAAAAGTAAAGAAAATTATTATAACTTAGTTACATGATTACTCATCTCAGTTGGCATGTTAAAATCTCAAACTTCCATAAATGATTTTGACGATGATATTTAGGCTGACACTATAGACAAAATATCAAACCCTAAGATTCAATCAAGTTTCCATTAATTGAATTATTTTCAATCGTGACTCCTATTATTATTTTTTCATGTGCTTTTATTCATTGTTCTCTTTAAAAATCAAGTTATCTTTTTAATAAATATATTAATAATTTGCTCCCAAATAATCTATACTTAACTTTATCAAAAAAATATTTTTTTTTAACTTAAAAATATTTTTATTTGATATCTAGTTTTTATAGTTAATATGAATACTAAAATAACGAACTTATCTCTAATATTACTGAAAGATATTCTAATCATATTATCAAATTACTTTATAAATATTGAATCATTGTAAGGAATTTGAATTTAAAAATTCTATAAGATATATTTAAGAGACTAATTATTTTAAAACCTAAGTTCATGTACTTCTTAGTCATATAATTTTATTATTATCTAGTCTCTAGTAAAACTTTATTTAAAGAGATACTGAACATTCTAAATTAATAAGAGTGATATAAATTATTAAATATTAAATTAATCTTCTCAATTGTCCTATGTAAATTTTATCCTCCTAATAAGTCTTTAAAGTCTATAAATGAAAATATAACCATTTCTTATTATATATATAACTCTAAACTCACAGTTTTCTTCTTGCTCCTATACAGCTTGCAATAGGGCTTCCGCGTGATCCAACTTCTAAAGCTCGCACTTGAACCTACTGAAATCCCTAACTTCCTTTTTTTTTGCTTCTGCATGATCAACTGCATCAGCCCAACATCCAAGCTCCAGTGTCGCCCCTCACGCTCGTGGCCAGATCTCCATCTAGAGTCGGCTCGCTCTCCCACATCCTGATTTGCTTATACACGGCTTCGATGCTCTCGATTCAATTGCTAGCATTGTCGCCTTCGCTTATTCAATTTGGCTTGTCTCATTATGTCGATCCCTTCGTCTCTGTCTTCTCCGCCTCCATCTTCTGCTTGTCATCGAACCAAGCATGTTCTCTTGCTTAATAAATCTCTCCATCTCTCTCTCCTTCGCTTCTCTTCTTACAGAAACGAAACAAAACTCAATTTTGTAACAATGGTGTTACAAAACGGCAAGCGTTACAATATTAGTTGGCTGCAAACATTAGGTTAATCAATTAAATAATATGACAAAATGATGTGGGGGCTATAGTTTTATTTCAGTTAATGTCTTGATTTATGTGGTTTAGTTTTTCATTTGTCTTTATATTTTAGATGACATACTTGTAATTATGAAAGTCTAGACATTATAAATAGGGGTGTGTTGTATGGGCTGAGAGCATGAGGATTTTTAGACTTGTGTTTGTTTTCTATTATGAGGTTTCATTCCATCCAAACCTTTCCCTATAATTATATCCTGAATTGGCGCAAATGTGGTGTTCAACTATTATCTTGGTCTTCATGTAATTCATTATTTTTCCAAGTTCTTTCCACTGTTCTTGCTGTAATCAGTAACTAACCCCTTCATCCGGTATCATTTTGGTATCATAGCACAGATTTATGCTGTCCAGATTTGCTGAATTTTGACAGAGCAAATTTCTGTAATTGGGATTATTGTTATATTTATTTTCTTGTTTTCTCCGTGCCTCTGTTGACGATTTGAATAATGATCATCTTCTTGATTCCATTTCTTGCCTAGAATTTCCAGACATGTTTTTCTCCCTGCTTTCTTTAGTGGTTCTTTTCGCTCTCTCTCAAATCTACCATCAATGGTTGGTTCAACCGTGACTTCTTAATCCAGTCTTGAAGCAGTCAAATCGTATCCCTACTGTCCTCTTGATATCTGTCTTCTTTCTGTTTTCAAGATTTAGTTGGTTGCAAGATCTGTTTGAAGTCTTGCAGCTGCGTGTGTAGGAATTCCATAATCATAGTATTGTGGTCCATAATCATAGTATTGTGGTTCTATTTGCCGGAATTCCAGAATCAGGACTTGCGGTTCTATGTGCAAGAATTCCCTATCAAAGAATTTTGGTCCCTGATTTATGTCTTCTTGTTCTTCCCTGCGGTGTTTCCTACATTCTCTGCAAGCTGTCCTCAATTGTGGATCATCTGATGTCTCATCTGCTTCCTTTCCTCTACAGCCTCCCATCGAAAAAACGGGCAAAAGAAAATCAGGATGCTGCCAAGAAGAAAAAATGTACGTCCAACCCAACAATTAATCATAGAAGACTTGCAATGAGAAATTCATCGTTTGTAAGAAAGAATGGTGATTCTTGAATGGCGGGACCCTGGAAAACGTCAAAATAAATCCATAAATGGGTGAAAGGGGAGGAAGAAGAGAACCTATTCTATCACAAAAATTGAACAGATCACGAAAATAAAATTCTTGAGAAAGGAGGTGAAAATCCATTTCATTAAGAAGCCTCAAGTTTCGATGAGTTTGACTTGATGTTGGAATCATCATCGACGTGCATGACAATGTCTATTTTTCAGCATCTAATCGTCAATATGCTCAGAAGAGATGCCATCTTTTGATCAAACTATACGATATATTGATTATGCTTCTCTTAACCATCAACATAAGACTGATATAAATGATCATGTACATCAGGCATCATTACTTCGACAGCACCAAGTTTGAAAGCTCGATCACTGTATTTTGACGCTGATATGAAACACTAAATATCTTACAACCACGCCAATTAATCCCGCTTCTAAAGAAATTGATATCAAGTGGATTGAGATTCTTCAGAATTAGAGCTAGAAACCCCTTGATCCAGTTTCAACAGTGACAATGTTAAAAGATGCTTGGATCATCAAACTTAACCTGCCTGGGGATTAAAATGGCTCCATCACTTTCAGTGTCTCTAAGTTGGTTGACCGTTACGAATTAGATTATGAGATTGCTCAATATGAGGGAATTTTTAAAGCCTTGAGAGAATGGCACAGGAGATAGAGTTCTATTTCAGTTTATTTGTTTTGGTTTATGTGTTTTAGTTTGTTATTTCTGCATTTATATTTTAGGGTGACATGCTTGTAATTAGGAGAGTCTAGCAGTTATAAATATGGGTTGTTTTGTGTGGGCTGAGAACAGAAGGGTTATTAGTTTATTTTCTCTTAGGAGGTTTCGGTACATCTGAACCTTGCTCTTCAACTATATCTTGGATTGAAACCCATGTAGTGTTTTGCCATTATCTTGTTCTTCATGTCATTCATATTTTTCCCAGTTCTTTTCACTGTTATTGCTGAAATCAGCAACTACCCCCATTGGAATGTATAATAAAATTTCAATGAAATCAAATAAGCTATGGATCAAGCCAATCACCGTATGACTAACATGAGTTTCAAAATCATTATTTAAACATTCAATGAGAGGTATAATTTTAAAATATTTTATATCAGATGGATAACTTGGAAGATTTTTTTGTACACCACTTTATGAATAATATCCAATCATTTGAATGTGATAAATCAAAACCTGCAGGACTTGCTAAATTATTAAACAAACTGCATAGGTTAAATAAAATATAAAAGTCAAGAGTAAACTTTGTTATTAGTTGAATAGAATGATCAATCGCATGATTAATTTAAGAAAAGTGGCTATAACATATACGAATGCTAGGCAATGTTTAAAGGTCTTGTAACAAAACATTATTTTTCTCATAATTATTTTCTGATTATTTTTCTCATTAAAAGCCTTAGGCAAGAAATTAAGCTAGAATATTCACACAAAAAATTAGATAAGGCCTTAAATATAGCTTTTCAGATTGAGGAATATTACAGATGTTGACTATCCTACATTTACTTATTGTCCCTCAAGGAAATTTACCATTTTCTCTACAACCTGTTGAACACATATCAACACAAGAATCATGTATGGTTGAATTTAATCTTGCTGAAGAAATTAATCTTCACGAGCATTCTTTCAATGATGACTTAAATGCAGAAGATAATTACAATGTGAATCTACATCTGATTTTATTGAATCTGAATATGCAATTACATTAGAACATGTTCATTAATCTAAACCAATGTTTGAATAAATTCAAACTTAGAGTCAAAATTAATATAAGCAGGAAATAAACTCAAAACCTAAACCTCTAAAAGAAACTGAATATATTTTTCAGGTAAATTTGAACAAGTCGGTCTATTGTAGCTGATAAATAAATAAAGTACTCACATAACACAACTTTTGATAAATTATCAATGAAAACAATCAGACTGAGAATGACTTTATGTTCTTGATTTATTGGTTTTGATAAATTGTCTATGAAAGTAATCAGACTGAGAATGATTTAATGTTCTTGATTCATAATTCATTCATTGAAAAATGTTATGTTACATCAATATTTCATAACTTTATCAATGATAAAAATCTTTAAAAAATTGAAGATTGAAATTTAAAATTTAATCTATATGATCAAATAGAAAAGTGCATAGTTCACAAGATTAATATTTAGGTCATCAGGGTTAACATTTTTTATAGTGATCATTCTTCCATATATACATAATATTTATGTGGTTAGTTTACTTTACAGTTAATCAACCTCTCCTCTAAGATTAGTTGTAGTGTACTTATAGAAATTATTAAAATTATTTTAATATTTTAGCATTTCCAATTGCAAAAAGTCATTTGTCCATACAGACGTATCATATTAAATTATCATTAAGGATGAATTACTTGGGTTTTCAGCCTTTCCACAAAAGAATTATTATTTATTTTAATTGATAGTTTGAGAACTATGACATTAATTTTGTATGAATGATTTTATGCGTTATATCATATCATCACATAAGGCAAACCTAGACCTCGTGAAGTCCAGGGTCATATCCGTTTCTGATCTCTTCCTATTGCTATCTGTAGCGGATGAATACTAAAACAAAATATGCTATTATTCATGTCATGCTTTAATGGAGAACACTTCCGATGTTGAAGTTTTCATTAAAATGCTTCATTGGTAAATTTGGTGATATATTGACAATCACCAGCCACAACCCAAAGTATATCGAGGACAAAACTAAGTAAATAGAAGGAAAATGCTAAAAAAATAATGGACAAGTTCCGTATAACTCAATATTAGTTTAAGTTGAAGACACATAGTACAGATGAAAGTATTAATAATGATTCAAGGAACTTCATTCTTAAGATTGAGATTATGTGAACATAATTAGGATACAAAAATTGTTCAAGGATACCATTCAGATTTTGTAGTTGATGGGAGGGCATTTCTATTATAAAACAAAAATAATGAACTAAAGTGAACAACGCTTGGTTGGATCAGCGACATTTAAAAACCTGAATATTAGATCGTAGTTTTTGAAGAAGCTGAGAAAGGAGAGACTGTGTTGTCTGCTTCACTTCAGCCGCTAGCGCCTGGATGACAGGTATCCTTGATTCCAAACGTCATATGTTGGTTATTATAATGAATAAAATAGCACAATAAAATAATGGAATTCCATTGGAAACATATGCGGAAAAAAAAAACATATGTTACTTCGTAAAACTTACACAAAAAATAAGAAGATTTAAATACATACCACACAATTAATATGATTAACATATCTAACACCTACACTTTAATTTTTACATGCATGCCACCTTGCCTATGCATGAAAAGGTGTATTTCACTAATATCAAAGTTTGGCTCCTACAGGGTCAAATTCATTGCTCCTGTGGGTTAGGAATAGCACGAAGAGGATCTCTTGTGACTAGCAGTCTACAGAGAACCTGGCGGGAGATGAAACAGAAACTAAGAGGGCCTATAGGGAGTTTGTGACCTACAGGGAGAATTCCGGCATTGAGGTCTCTAGGAAGAAGCTCTGACGGAGGGCCTACAAGAAGGTAGAGAATTCCGGAGGACATGCAGGAAGACGGTTGTCTAAAGGATGATTCTGCCGGAGGACGGGGTCTTGAGCAAGAAGATTTCAAGCTGCATGGAGAATTCCAGAAGGGAAAATCTTCCTGCATGAAGATCAGATGAGTGTGTGCAAATGAGGGCCTGCAGCTTAGAGAGGATCGGCTGCTGCATCTGCTTCTATTGTAGCTACTGCTGGGACACGAGAGTTCCGTCGAAGAAGACAGCAGGGAGAATCTGGTAGAAAGTGATCTGCCACTAAGTTTTTTTGTTGTTGGACAAAAGAGTTTCAGGTGAAGAACTAGCCTGCAGCGACTTTTCTGCTGCTGGAGGGATCTGCCACTGTTGTTGCTGCTGCAAGGAGAAGTTGGCAGAACTGCTAAGGAGGAATGCCTGGTGCAATAAACTATGGGCAGGCTAGCTGCTCCTGCGGCTGCTCTGCTTACCCTGATAGTATTTCTACTACAGGAAGGAACAGTTACGGGAAGGAGCAGCAAACCTACGAAGGTTCTGTGGGCAGGAGATTCGGCCAGTAGAAGGAGATCCGGCTGGCAAGTTGACTGCAGGAATGAGAGCAGGAAGTACAGGAAAACTCCGGTTGAAGAGGAGGAGGTCCGTCAAAACTTGTTTCTGTGCAGGGAAGAAGTTTCCTGCGGCTGTGCAGGGAAGGAGTTCCTTGCACTGGGAGTGTTCCGGCAGGGAGAAGGATGCTGGGATTCGATCTAAGTCTCCGATACCATGAACGAAAACGTCAGAGAAAAAATTCTCTTATTTTTTAATCTTCAAATTATAACTCCTCTCATTATATAGAGAGCAAACTCTAGGGCAAACACAATTCACACCATTACAACACTAAAGATACAACAAATATATAAGAAAAGAACTACAAACATAATAATAGAGAAATAAATGAGGATAAATACAAAAAGCAAACACATATTTCCACACTTATATAAAGGCCCTTGAGGAACTAAGTCAGTTGTAAAATAGGTAAATAGGGAAGGAAGCAGAAAAGAGAAGAAAAACTCTCAGATTAGCCCTGCTGCAATTGCAGGACTCGTGGTCTGTGAACTAAATACTCTGTGTCATTCACTTTAAAAAATTAAAATAGTGATATTATTTATGTGATACGAAATATTTGGGTGGTATAAATTTAAAAAAAAAGTAAGTTTATGTGTTAATTAAAATTAAGGAAAATCAAAAGTGAATTTCAGGAGAAAACAACTACTTACTCGGAATGCATTTTTGCTAGTTTGCAAACAAAAGCTTCCAGGTCAAGAGCCTCATCATAATTTCCATTTCTTACGCACCTGCAATATAAAAGTAAAAAATGAAAGCTAGTCAAAAGTAAAGTCGTTTCCTGGAGCTCAGAAATTAATTTGACTAAGAAAGAGGCCTATTTACAAAATAAAAATAAAAAACAGCCAAAACACTAAACAAAAGGCAACAAAAAGGTCTGTTCCAAGGGAAAACGAGAGGAGAAATTGATTATTTACTTAAGCATATTATATAAATGAAAAAACTTACAAACAAATGCAAAGAAATGAAAACTAGAAACAAAAAAGAAGTACTGAGGGTTCTTTGGGACCAATTTTGTTTTTTTGTTTTTTGTTCTTTTTTTTTTGGTTTTTCCACTGTTTCTAAAAATATGTTTGTTCATTGTGTTTTTTAAATGTTAAATTTTTTTTTCTAAAAACAAATTAAATACTTTTAAAGCATTCAAAATAATTTTTAGATGTTTTCAGTGCTTTTAAAAGCAATTATATCTTAATCAAATATGCAAAACATGCTTTATTTTAAATCAAACATAAACAAAAACTAAAAATAAAAACAAATTTGATCCAAAACGGCCCCTAAAAATATGAATATGAAACGCTATATGAGGATGAGACATAGTAGAAACCATCAAATGCTTAGTATGGCAACAAGGCTATCTAAGTTAACAACCACAAAGTAAAAGCAATAAAACAGGTATGAACATACATACACAAAAAATCTTCTCTAATAATTTTGAAGGCAGTTAGCAGTATCGGTTAATAGAAAAAAAATAATTGTATATAGTGCCGCTAATAAGTAGAAAATCAAAAGGCCGGTTCCAAATATTCTACTGCAGTAGCCACGAAAAAATAAAATAAAATAAATCTTCAAAAACAATACTATCTTGAAAGAAAGACCCACAAAATCAGGTCAACTAACATGTAAAAATCAAGCACCTTTGCAGAAACATTCTACATGATGCATCCCAGTCATACTTCATTTTTCTCAAGGAAATAGTATATAGAACTTTTGGCGCTTCAAAAATATTTCCAATTTGATCAGTATAATATTGTTATTGAAATATCTGAGAATCGGTGAAAAATGAGTTTCTACATTTATCTTACAAGATTTTCCCACTGTGACCATGCTAAATTGTCATAAGTTTATACCCTGTAATTTCACATTCAGCCTTCCAAGTTGAAATGTACAATACCAGTAAATTAAATAAGAATTAATGAAAATAAAAGAGGATAAATCGGTAACAGGTTATAGAAATTATAGTATAAATTTATAGTATGTAAACGCTGAACCTTAAATTATACTTATGTGTCAGATATTACACTGATTGAAATTGCATAAAGCAACAAAGACGACAACAACAAGAATCCTTTATCCCACTAAGTGGGGTCAGCTATATGAATCATTTTTCCTATTGAGTGTCATATTTTCATTAAATTCTAACACATTAAGATCTTTTTTTATACAATATGCCCAAGTCTTTTTAGGTCTACCTCTGCTTTTCTTAACATAAGTCAAATCTAAAACATCTACTCTCCCAACAGGATCATCAAATGGTCAACGTTTGATGTGACCAAACCATCTAAGACAACTCTCTCTAATCTTGTCCGTCACTGGAGCTACACCAACCCTATCACGGATATATTTATTTGTCTCTAAGTCTCAATCCACTCATCCACCTAAGCATTCTCATTTTAGCAACACTTAATTTTGTTTTATGCTCTATTTTAAAAGTCAACATTTTACGTCATAGAGCATTGCAGGTCTCACCACCATCTTATAAAATTTTCCTTTCAGTCTAAACGGTATTTTTCTATAACACAATAGTCCCTATGCATTCCTCCACTTCAACCAACCAACTTGAATTCTACTAATAACATTCCCTTCTATATCACCATCGCTTTGACAATAGATCCAAGATATCTAAAACGTACACACGTTTTAATGATTTGATCTCCCAAAGTTACAACTTTGTAGCTAGAGCTACTACTACTAAAATTACATTCCATATATTCAATTTTTAGATCTACTTAAACAAAGGCCTTTGGACTCAATATAGACATCCATAATTCAATTTTTCTCTTTCTCTAGTCTCATCCACAGGAAAGATATCATCAGCGAAAAGCATTTACCAAGGTACATCCTCCTGTAAATGTCCAATAAGAGCATTCATAATTAAAACAAAAAAACATGGGCTTAAAACCAATCCCTGATATAATCCAACTGAAATAGGAAATAGGAAAGTACTTGGTCAACCCTCATTTCGTTCGTACACAAGTAATAGCTCTAGTATACATATCTTTAATGACTTGACTATAAGTCATATCAACACATTTCTTCTCTAGAACTCTCCAAAGGACTTCTCTTGAAATCTTATTGTAAGTTTTTTCAAAATCGACAAAAACTATATGTAGATCTTCCTTGTTTTCTCTGCACTTCTCCATCAAACCTCTCAATAAATGTATAGCTTTCATGGTAGACCTGCCCAGCATAAATCCAAACTGATTATGATAAATCTTTGTATCACGTCTTAACCTATGTTCAATTATTTTCTCCCATAATTTTAAAGCATGACACATCAACTTAATTCCTCTATAATTTGCATACCCGTGTGCATCCTCTTTATTCTTAAAAATGGGAAGCAAAATACTCTTCCTCCATTCCTCAGACATTTTTTTTTTTTAAATACATTAAAGAGTTTAATAAGCCAAGAAACTCCCAAATCACTTAAATATTTTCGCACATCAATTGGAATATCATTAAGTCCTACTGATTTTTTACCCTTGATTTTCTTTAGAGCCTCCTCAACTTTTTCTCACTAATGTGATGGTCAAAATAAAATATTTTATTAATATTAATGATATTAAGATCACTAAGGTCGATCGTATTTTCGGATAATTCATTGAAAAGTTTATAAGAAATTCCATAAAGCATGAGATTACAATATTTTAAAGTTAGTCTACAAGATATGCATGCATATACAACAGAACGCATTTCTAATAATCCAATATTTGAGTTTGGGGATATAAAATATCTTCATTTTTGTCAACAGAATTGTTAATAAAAAATAAAGAAGTCCCAATAGTCATGCTCTTTCTCAATTTGTTTTGCTAAAAAGAGTCGAGTAAACATCCTTCAGCTTAAATTCATCTTCTTTTTCCCTCCCTTTCCTCTCTCTTATTGTATGGAAACCAAACTAGTGCACAAGGCTGAAAAATCAGTAGCAAAAGAGAGAAACCAACCAAGAAAACGTCAACAGATAGTAAGGCAAAAGGGGGTTGTACAAAAAGTGAGTTTAGGTGTTCGGGATGTAAATTCCTATGTTTTAGGTGGTAGGTATGTTAAAGCCCAGCCCCACGCCCCCCAACCCCGAAAAAGGCTTAAGATGAAGCAGAACCAGTAAAACATATACCGGCCAAGGAGGGACACCTTGGAGGCTACATGAAGGAGAAAAAGGCAAGTGATCAGAGATGTGCGATGAGCATTCTTGGTTTCTTTACAAAAAGATCTAAGCCAAATAATACTTGGAAATTGTTTGAAATCTTACTAACCTTCTCTTCAGCACTAGCCGACCCTAATGAATTTGGGCATTTTTTTTTCTAATAAAATAGAAAATTTGCACTTCCAATAACAAATATATTCACGTGATTGCCTTTGATGGAAATTTTAACATTCTTAATAAAAAAAGAATTCCAAGAAAACTAACAATTAAATTCAAGGACCAACTTATGTATTACAAAGGTATTTGGGGTTTAAAAGGATGAATTAAAGTAAAGTATTTCTCATATCTCATGCATCTACGTGTAATTGACCCAAACTTTAATGCAAAAAAAAAAGTATAATATTGAGATCAATCTCTTATAAATCATCAAGGACCAGAAAATATAATGTAACAATTCCCAACTGTGACTAGTATTCCTTTAACTCAAAATAATTGAGGTGACAGAAATACTCACGTGTCCATTAGCTGGGGAATTTCAAGTAGGTCAAGCAGAGTACTATGATTGGTTAACAATGTCTCATTAAGCTTTTTCTCTTCCAAAATTTGCTGAGCTAACTCGATGAACTCGGTGCAACCAGATGTAAGCTTTGGAATCTCAGTTGTCTGCAACGAGGACGAACAATGTTGCTCACAATCTACCATAGATAGATATCAAAGATCATGATGCAGCTGCATATCTTTCATAAAAATCTTGAATAGAATCAAACCACACACATACTTTCTCAAAAGAGTTCCATTCGAGATAGACAAATGATTTATACACTGTACAAAATAGATGTTGAACTAATTGATCCTAGGGCTACTTTTTAATGAGAAATAAGTAAGCCTCCAAGCAAATGACAATAGATGACAAAGAAAAGAATGAGTTTGAACATGTAGCATTCTTGAGCTTTTTTTTTTTTAATGAGATAACAAAGATGGCAATGATGATTAAATAAACTATCAGTGATTTATAAATGTTCCAACAAGAACTTAACAAGATTAACCTTAGAAATTATGTTTTTATAATTTCATGGAAAACATAGATAAAGCCTCAAACATCTGTTCCAAACAGATTATCAAGAATAAAAGAGGATAATTATGTCAAACACCATCACATACCAATTCATGACAACCTCCACATTTGTTGTTGGACCGGAGCAAGTCCATGATTACTCCTTGCTGAACCCCCTCCCAAATGTGGGAAAGTAGTGTTTGTGCCAAGCAAAAAGTGCTTCAAAGAGAACCATCACATCAGAGTTCATCATGAATTGGTACGTTATAAAGACAAAAATCTAAAATTAGATTCCAAAATTGTAGCTCAGTGCAAATAGATGCGGATGTAAGATGATATAAGTAGTCAAAACATTGCCTACATAATTTTTTAAGGAAAGCACAGAAATGTAGGAAGACGTACTAATGCAAATAAATCGAGAAGGCCGTTTCTTTTAATATGCTAGAGTAAATAAGCTTTTCTTTTCATATTGGAGAAAAACAGTAACCTGTCATTTGGCATGCTTAACGCATATAGGTTTATTGCATTTTTCAGTAAAATTTACCTCCATATAATTTTGTAGCATGTCTATCAAAAATTTTTCTTTGCTCATGAAGAATTATCCTAACCGTTAGCAGAGACACAAAATGGATAAAATTGATACTTCCTGCTATTAAGGTTCCTTTAAGAATAGAGAAACTGGTCAACCCACCATATGGGTAGGGTGGGTCATGCGGCTCCTAGAGGCAAATGTAGTTGTGACATTCAAGGATGGAAGAATATAGAGAAAATGACATAGAACTGACCTAGAAAAACCGCACGGTAATGGTAAAAGAAGATTCATCCAGTAGAACATTCCGGAGACAGCCATAAAATCAGATCAAGTCACGTAGAGAAGACAGAAGGGCATGCTTTCGATCCCAAAAAGCCTTTTAGCTTAGGGAAAATAAATGAAAAAATTATTGTGGAGGTCTTCCACAGTGGAGATGGAAGAAAATAACATGAGATCTGGTCAAGACACCATTGTGAATTAGTGGATGTGATACACCACCCTTACGGTTGGGGAAGGAGAACAATCTTGAGATGAGATTTTGCTAATGGTAGAGATGATACGCCGTCATTAATTTGGCTAACTAAGGGCCCGTTTGGGGCAGCTTAAAAGTGCGGGCATCGTTTTGAAAACGTCGCCGTCCCGCTTGGTTAGCGCTTATTGACAGATTATTCAAAACTGTGTTTTTAAATTTGTGAATGATGCGGAACGCGGGATAACCCTGCAGTCCGCGTTTTGCAAATGAAATTTTACCTATTGGCCCTTTGAAACATTCTCGTGTCTACCTTGTTCCATTCGATCGTGAAACTGCCCAAACTGCGCCGATCTCCTTCTTCCACCCTTCGATCGCGTCTGCCCTAGCTGCGTCGAGCTCCCCCTTCCGCTCTAATTCGCGGACTGCCTTGGCTGCGCTGAGCTCCATCTTTCGCTCCAGTTTGCTCGTCTGCCCTAGCCGCTTCTCCCTACTCCCCCATTTGGTCGGATCCCTCTCTACCCGGCAAGCACCTCTCCATTTCTTTGGAATAAAGAACATTCTTGTAATCTTCCCCATTTCAACTTCCTCCTTTCTTCTTCTTCCCATTCTTGATTTCCAGCATACACAACATTCCTTTGGTCGTCCGCCCTAGCCGCTTCTCCCTGCTCCCCCATTTGGCCGAAATGCTATGTTAGTAAATATAGAAGTTTAGGTGTGAAATATGTAAATACTTATGAATTGTGTGCTACATATGTAAATTTTCCCTTAATTTTTTAGTTTTTTTTTTCAAATTCTCTCCACCTGACTGCAAGTTGGAGCAATAATAGTGTAGGTGCTCACTTCCTGCATATACAATACTCTATTTTGTTAATATGACTTGTTTCATAATTTTTTTGACTTTAATTACTTATAGTTAACGTATTTGATTTTTCTGCTCTTCATATGGTACATTGAATACATATTCTCACTAGCCTTAAGAATTGTAGATGTGTAGTTTTACCGTTAATAAATTTGTAGATAGACTCCCTTGAGCGGGGAGTATATCTTTTTTTTTTCTTTCAACTGTTATGTAGTGTTTTTTGGTTGTGAACACCTCCACCGTACGTGACAAAATAATCATTTTTCCACAAATAGTTGCAAATCAGTTGTTCTCAAACAGCAGAAATCAAACAGCATAACAGTTTATTCAGTTTAGGGGCAAAATGATCATCTATCCAGAAACAACTGCAAATCAGTTGTTTTCCAAACGCACAAACCAAACAATCAGTCAGCTTATTCGGATCAGCTGCTCATCAGCAGATTATCAGGATCAGCCGCTTATTAGCAGAAATTGGATAAGCTGCAACTGCCCCAAACAGACCCTAAATGTGTGCAACAGTGATTTTAGGAGAAAGTTCATGAGATGAAGAAATTAGAATGAAAGAGAGAAAAAGTGAGCAATGAGAGACTATAAAAAAGATTACTACTTGGCTCATTTAGTAGTAACAATTATGAAACTATTTTGATGTGGTGCAAGCATGGTAGTGCCAAAATAAGTATGGTGGAAGCTTAGGAAGCATTACGTAATTTTGAGAAGCATTCAACTGGAGATTTATGGCATTATTTGAATATTCTTTTTTAATCATCTATCATCTCTTCTGTAAGATTATATGTGGAATTTTGTGGAATTTAATATAATAGAATCAGGGTTTCTCTTTCATGAGTATGGGGTGGGAAGAAGAGTTGTTATGCCTTCTTTTACTTATAAAGCTATGTTGCATTTGCTTTTGATGGTGAATCAAATTCTCTCTCCTTCCACATCGATTTAATATATATTTTGGCTGAATCATAAGAAATTTAATTACATTTGTGTTGATTGATCTTTTTTTTAATATTTTATGTATTCATTATAGTCGCCCTTGATATGTAGTTCAAAAAAATTTATGCTTTTCCTAACAATAAGCATGAGAAAAGCACGAAACATTACAACGTTTGCATTTAATTAAACAAATTTGTTACGTCGAAAAGGATGAATATAGATCGTCTTAACACAATCATCAGGGAGTCTATATACACATTCAACAACAAAACATTCTGAACCAAACGTACCAAGAATGTTAAGTAGCTTGAGGAATCGCCAGAGCAATCAAGATATTTTAAACAGCAAAACAAATTTGTTTTTTCCAATGTTACCAAAAAATATTTAATATCCATTTTAGCCATTACCTCTAAAGATAAAGAAGAAAAACCTAAATAATGAATTAAGGGGCCTTATTTCCACCTAGTAAATTGAAACAATCATAGGAAGTTTATGTAATAACCGAAACTTCCTTTCTTTTCATTCCCCGCAATGCCAATGGCACCACTTGCTTAATCACGACTTTCCTATTTCTTCCCTGATCCAAATCTTTCCATTCCTGCTTTCAATCGTTCTCGCACCGCCTTATCTCCTCATCACTTTAACCGTGCAAATTGTTTCCTTTTTCTCCGCATGCAGTCACCGCCTTTACTTCCTTTAAGTAGAGCCGAAGGTTTAGAGCATCGCATCTATCTCACTCCCCTACAACCACCAATTTTCGGCATTTACTTTAATTATTGTTTTTGTTCTTTTGGGTTTTGGGTAGTGTTTCTCCATTGTCATTACAATTTGTTTCAGTTATTTTTCTTATTTCTTCTAGTTGTATGACTCTTATTTATGAAATGAAATAATGTTTGTCTTCTCGTGTTTATTCACATTATTTTTCTATACAATATTTCATTTGAGAATACAAATAGGTTAATACCCTTTAAATATGTCATGCGTTGTCGAGGCAGATCACCTTCCGGCCCAGAATATGACAGAGTGGCATCAAAGCCTATGTTTTGTATTCTGCACCCCTTGTCTTTGCATTCCATATCCTTTGTCTTCTTATGATGGAATATGGGATAAGTTTTTCTAGTTAGTCACTTATCTAGCCATATTTGATTGTGTATATTATAATGGTTTAGAATTGCTCCAAAAAAAAAAAGATGTTGCATCCACTCGCGTAACAGAAGCCTTGAATGCTAGTACAGAAGTGGTGCTCCCTCGCTCCCCTAACTGTCGTCTTGCTAATCCTTCTCAAGCAGTCAAAACTACAGAAGCACCACCACTTAATATGACAACTCTCATAGAAATGGTGACATGATACGTTGCCCAACCACTACAAGCCAGTATGGACGCTCAAATCGTGCAAGCACTTCAGGCGATGCAATAACCAGCTTAGCCAGCCCGCAAGCAACTCAACTTGTATCACCAGTTGGCACATTGAAAGATCAAGCTAACCAACCAGCAGATTGATGACTAAATCGTGCAAGCACTACTCTCATTGAAAGATCAAGCACCATGGATCTAATTGTAGACAATTTTTTGAGAACGCACCCTCCTATCTTCAACGGTGCAACAAACACGATTGAATCAAGTACATGGCTTCATGATATCGAGAAAAAGCTTCCAAGGATAAAGTATCATGAAGACCT
Organism: Phalaenopsis aphrodite; assembly: GCA_003013225.1. Lineage (NCBI taxonomy): Eukaryota > Viridiplantae > Streptophyta > Magnoliopsida > Asparagales > Orchidaceae > Phalaenopsis > Phalaenopsis aphrodite. The sequence goes on from NEWO01000014.1 coordinate 2,162,156, forward strand.
TAAGGTATACATTGCGAACTTGCACGAAGAAGTTGGTGATTGGTAGGAGAGTCATCGCCGCAATATATTCAAACCAAACGCAGTAATTTATTGGGCAGATTTCAAGAGACTACTCATGGAACGATATTGTCCTATGGCAAACCGTGTCAAGATGATCAACGACTTAAGGAAACTGGAGCAAGAAACAAAAACTATTCGAGTAAGAGAAAGTTTGCCAAAATCGTCATAATTATCCTTTCGATTGGTCGACACAAAAAACTAAAGATCTACCACTTATTTTTTAGCCTACAAGAAGATATTCAAAGGAGTTTGTTTGTTGTCAAGTGTATTGTGTATAGAGAGTTGGTGGATTGAGTTGTACATGTCGGGTTAGAGCCTAATATTTGTGAAGAAGAGAATGCTCCAAAACGAAAGAACGTGTATATTCGGGCATGGGAAGGACCACAAAAGGACCTGGAAGATAAACTAAATACTAATTTTAATTGCCATCACTGCGGGAAGAGTTCTGGTCCTTGCAACCTAACCAATAGCAAGTGCTTCAACAGCTACAACACCAATAACAAGATCAAAGATTGTTCTTTCCCGGCCAAAGCTCAGCCCACATTAAATCGGAAGAATAACTTCAAGCAGAATAAAAACGGGTGGCATAAATCTAATAAATGTAAACATCAGAAGCAACGTGATCGAGTACAGGCATTTCAATTCTATTTTTAACCAGAGCAGCAATCACAGCAAGTGATGGTGACTCAGAAACGACCACTGCATTACATTACCAATAGCACTAGTTGTCGCTAATAACATATCAACACCCTTCAATGATACAATACTAGCCTCAACAACAACCTCAATGACCTCAAGCTTTAGAGCAACCTGAGCGGGATTTAACCTTAAGCATTTGTTATGTCTCGACAAGAAGTCCATGAAGCTTCTGACGTGATAACAGGTGTTATCTCTATCTTTTTGGCAATCTACAGTGATAATGTTTGACTCTGGGGCATTGTGTTCATGCATATCATATAAATTTGCCTCAAATATATGGATTTATTCATTAAATTAGCATGTATCAATCATTATGTCATATGACTCGTCTCTGACTTTCACTCGGTGGGTTCATGATTGTGACATTGTTATTAATAAAATGTATATCTCTACTACGCTCATAGTATTTTTACTATTTCAGTTTGATATAACCATGGGTGTGAACCAAATTCTTTTAAGAAATGTGGTATGTAAAAACAAAAACTTTCTTTTTTATTCATTCCCCGTAATCCAGCTCACACCACTTGCTACATCATGATTTTTCATTTTCTTCCTAGATTTGAAGCTTTCCTTTCCTACTTTTGATCGTTCTCTCGCCGTCGTATCCCATCGACCACTATAACAGTACAAATAGTTTTCATCCTCTTCACGAACAATCGTCGACTTTGCTTCCTTTAAGTAGAGCCTAAGGATTAGGGCATCACTTTTGTTTCACTCTCCCCTACAACCACTAATCTCATATACGCTCAAAATCATCGCCTTCGTAACCAAACCCTAAGAGCTAGTCGGGAAGGCAGCGAAGGGATCACAACATATAAAGGTCATCGAAACTCCTACATTTCTCTTCCTTTTAGCCACTTTGCAGCCCCGTCTTCCTTATCACTAAAGTTAAGACCTAACGTGAGTTCACTTCTCCTTGAATTTTACTTCTCTTTCTTTCAATAATATTGTTAGCAAATTTAAAATCAATTAAATTTACTATTTGTGTGAAAATTTCATTAGGTTAGAATAGTATTAATTTCAAATAAATCCCAACATCTAACCAAATAATTTATTAATCATAACATTTAACTGCATAATATGATTTGTGTAGGATTTGTTAATTAATGTCAGTTAAACAAATAAAATTGGAGTTGAACATTCACCACGAAGTAAGTAATTGCACTTTATTTTGAGATAAACACGCCATTTTTTGTTAGGGGTGTTAACCTTGCTATGTGTATTAGATTTCTAGTTAATTGTAGATTTATCATTCGTACTCTTCAAATTATGTTAATAAAATTGCAATAGATTTTATTTTTTGTTCTTAATAATTACATTAGTCGTTAGTCTTGTCCCGTTATTGCATAGACTTGTGTTTAATTACTTGTGTCCTATGTTCGAGCATTATTACTTCTTTTACAGATGTTTTTAATTGAATTGTTGCAAATTCATAATTATGCATAATTACTAGTGAACATATTAAAGTTATATTTGTGTGTTTTGATTGTAGTGCATGAAACATATATTATATTATAATATTATTATGTTGGTATTAAACTCTGTAGGTATAACTAGTCGGACCGACAAATCCTCAAAAAAATTAGTGGATTTTCATGGAATTGGTGTCTAACTTCTATTGTTTTAGGATGTTGTAGAAAATTGCACCTGTATATTATCAAATAGTGTAAAATGATGGTTAAACTATATATACATGAACATACTTGATATAAAAAATTATGAATAACTACATAAAAACGCACGTATTCAAATCACCCATATTTATAATCATTGGCATTTTATATTCCTTAAATTTTTTTGTTATACATATTTGATCATTCATTTTATTATATGTATTGCATGACTCACTTCATTTGTCGTTTATGCTTTAAAAAATAATAATTATTTATTGAGTTTTATTTTTCAAACTCACTCATTGGTATTTTTATCTAACATGTTCAATTCAGCCAATTGCAGAACCAACACAACATGATTAGAATTTCCAACTCTATATAATAGTTGATATTTTCAATATTTATTTTAGTTATTTTATTTGTCTGATTGGGTCTTGGGTAGTGTTTCTCTATTGTCATTCAGGTTTATTTCAGTTTTCTTTTTTTTTTCCTCAGTTGTATATAACTCTTATATATGAAAGGAAATAAAGTTGTGTTTTCTTGTTTATTTTTATTATTTTTTCATACAATAATTTCTACTGAGAATACAAAACAGGTTACCACATTTTATCATGTCTTATGTTGTCTGGATGTACTGCTATACAGACCTAAGGTGTGACAGTTTAAATTGTTGCTCTTGTCATAGTATCATAGCCTTTTGTTTTGTAGAAATTGTACGGGTAACTGCAAAAGGTTCTAAAGATCGATATGCCTATTTGGGCCCCTACAAAAGAGAAGAGGATCGTCTTCGAGGGCAATGTAGATTAGCTTTAATAAGGTTCAACACAATATAATGTCGCTAAGCTTAGGGCTGTTCTTAACTGGATAGATATGAACCATTGAAGCAATAAATTGACTAGTAAATCAAATTTACTTCAGCTTAATTGGAAATTTAAGAAGCGTGCCAGTACCAGCGACTCTAGATGTTTGTCAAATTCCATGAGCTGATCCCTTATGAAAGAGAGAGCGTCAGAAGAAGAAATAAATGCCCTGTAATTCCCCACTGCCACTTCTTGCATCTGCCTCCTTATGCGTTCGGCGTCCACCCGCAGAAGCTCCGGTTCCTGTAAAGCCGCGCCTAGATCTACCATTAGATGAGAACTGTAAGAAGAAAGGGACGTCAAAAAACAACAAACCTTGTGAAGACGATCGAGGGTAAAAGAGAGGAGTTCGGAGACGTAGGGTTGCTGCGAAGCTCCGGCTAGGGGGAGGAGTCCCGAAGCCACCGCGACCTCGTCCCCTCCGCCGGCACCGCTGAAGCTCTTCGCCGTCTCCACCGCCATGAAATGGAAGTCGGATATCTCTTCAGATCCCTGCAGGGCCCTCCTCTCCGTGACTTGAAGGTGAGAGCGCGAGAAAGAAACTTTCTTATTTGTAGACAATTTAGTAGAAAGGCCGGCTCAGTTTCATGAGTTAAAATGATGGATTAAGACCGGCCCAAAAGCTCT
>NEWO01000014.1:2171482-2182490 GCA_003013225.1 Phalaenopsis aphrodite
CGAAGTTGAGCAACTTCAGCTTATTCAGTGTAACACACTCAATCAACATATCAACATCCACAAATTTTCTCAAGTGACAACTGTCTGTTATCTATCAATGACTGTATGTAGTGGTCTCTGATCTGCATGTGCTTTGTCCTGAATTGAAATATTGGATTCCTGGCAAGAAATATGACGCTCTGACTATTACTGTAAAGAGTACCACTTTGAACCTCCTTACCCAATTCTTCTAAGAAATTTTGTAGTCATATCATCTTTTCTGCAGTCTCTGGCACTCAATATACTCAACCTCAGTAGTAGACAAAGAAACTATTTTCTATAGGTTAGATCCCTATGATACCGCAGTGTCACCAAGAGTATAAACATAACCCATAGTACTCATTTTGTTGTCAATCTCTCTAGCTATATCAACATCAACGTAGACAAGTACCTCTAAACTATTATATGAGAAACATTGATAGGTGTCTGAAGAGCCACTTAGGCATCTCAAAATTCACTTACAACTTCCCAATTTTCATTTTTTGGGTTACTCATTATCTGCTCACAACTTTCACTGCATGAGCAATATCTGTCTCATGCAAACCACATCATACATAAGTGAACCAATAGCAGAGAAATAAGTAACCATACTCATGTGGTCTCATTTCTCCTCTGACTTGGGTGACTGATTTTGAAATGACTACCCAATGATGTGCCAACTGGTGTGACCTTATTTATATTGAACCTGCTGAGTACCTTTTTCACATGCTCTGCCTATGAAAGTCAACATGCCTCTGACTCTATCTCTGACAATTCTCATGCAAAGGATTTTCTTTGTAGATCCCAAATCCTTCATTGCAATGTGCTCTAACATCTGCTTATTCAAATTATTGATCTCATCAACACTAGCCCCTGCAACAAATATAACATCCACATACAACAGTTGAATAATATAATAATTGTCAAAATGCCTAACATAAAAATAATGATCTACTTGACATTTGGTGTACCCTACATTTTGCATAAAAAATATCAAATTTCTTGTTATCTAAGAGCTTGCTTTAGGTCATACAAGCTATTATTCAGTCTGCAAACTCAATCTTCCTTTTCCTATACCACGAACTCGTTGGGCTGGTGCATGCAGATGTTTTCTTCAAGATCTCTATAAAGAAAGTATGTTTTCACATATAATAACTAACAGAATAAATCTTTGGTAACAACCATAAATAGTAACATTTTGATGGTTGTGTGCTTCACCGCAAGAGAAAAAATCTTAGTGCAATCAATGTCCTACTTCTGTTGAAAGCTTTTTACAACAAGTCTAGCCATGTCTCTCTTACTGTCATTATGCTTAGTTTTCACCCAGTACAACCACTTGTTTTGTAATGTCTTCTTCCGTAGTGGAAGTTCTGTCAACTCTCAAATCTGATTCCCTGACAAAGAATCCATCTCCTCTTTCATTGCCAGCTCACACTTGCTTGAAATTTTATCTTGCAAGATTTTTTCATAACTATATGGTTCTCCCCCATTTGTCAACAAAATGTAGTTCAAGGTTGGTGAGAAATGCTGTGGAAAACGTTTATTCCTAATTGACCTGCGAACTGTAGCTGTAGGGGCGAACGACTTTGAAACTGATTGTGGAACAATATGAATGGGTTGCCCGGACCCACTCTCCTCATCACCTCCATCAGTGACATGCACTGTGACCTATGGTAGATTATCAAACCTTACCATCTCGGATTTCTAAGGAGCCACTACATAAATTGTACTGGACTTGTCCTTATACATGATATTCTCATTAAAAATAACATTTCAGCTTCTTATAATCTTCTGATCTGGATCATCCCATAAATGATAACCATATGACTCGCCTCCATAGCCAATAAAATAACATTTCTCTGACTTAGTATCAAGCTTTCCACAAACCTCAGGATTAATAAGAATATAAGAAAGATAACTAAAAGTTTTAAGGTGAAAATTTTAAAATTATTCCCACTTCAGACCTTCTTAGGCAATTTACAGTCTAAGGAAACAGATGAACCCCTATTGATTAGGTAAACTGTAGTGGTGACCACATCCACCTAAAAAGTTTATGGTGGTTTGTCATGCAATCCCATGCTTCTAACTCGCTCATTAATAGTCCTGTTCATACGTTCTGCAACTCCATTTTGCTGTGGTGTCGCCGGAATGGTCTTCTCCATCATGATACCATAAGTTGCACAATACTCTTTGAACCCACCATCAATGTACTCACCACCATTGTCAGGCCTAAAACATTTTAGTTTTAAGTCTGTCTCAACCACGACCTTCCAAGTTTTGAACACATTAAATATATCAAATTTATGCTTCAATAAAAAAAAACCAATACCTTTCTTTTTTGATCATCAATGAACGTGACATAGTAACGAGAGCCTCCAAGAGATACCATTGGAGAAGATCCTCACACATTTATGTGTACAAGTTCTTATTTTTCTGCCTTGGTGCTTTGTCACTTTTCAAGAAACTAACTTTCTTGCGTTTTCCCGTGATTCAACTCTCACACATGCTGAGATCAACTGACTTAAGTTCTAGTAGTTTGCCTCTTGATTGGAGTTCTTTTAGACCCCCATGACTCATGTGGCCAAGTATGCAATACCACAAATCAGTTGTGCTCTATGTAGCGATAGTTTCAACACTGTTAATTAAACCAGCAGTCATATTCAGTGTAGTAGTTTTTTTGCTCCAAGCCAATACAAGTGTCTGTTTTGTAACCTTCTAGGAGCTATCCGAGAACACTACTAAATGACTGTCCTTCTCAAACCGCCCAAAAAAATGAGGTTTTTCTTCGACTCAGGAATATGTCCAACCATTTGTAATGTATANGAATAAATCTTTGGTAACAACCATAAATAGTAACATTCTGATGGTTGTGAGCTTCACCACAAGAGAAAAAATCTCAGTGTAATCAATGTCCTACTTCTGTTGAAAGCTTTTTACAACAAGTCTAGTCTTGTCTCTCTTACTGTCATCATGCTTAGTTTTCACCCAGTACACCCACTTGTTTTGTAATGTCTTCTTTCGTAGTGGAAGTTTTGTCAACTCTCAAATCTGATTCCCTGACAAAGAATCCATCTCCTCTTTCATGGCCAACTCCCACTTGCTTGAAATTTTATCTTGCAAGATTTTTTCATAACTATATGGTTCTCCCCCATTTGTCAACAGAATGTAGTTCAAGGTTGGTGAGAAACGCTGTGGAAAACGTTTATTCCTAATTGACCTGCAAACTGTAGCTGTAGGGGTGGATGGCTTTGAAACTGACTATGAAACAATATGAATGGGTGTCACAGACCCACTCTCCTCATCACCTCCATCAGTGACCTGCACTGTGACCTATGGTAGATTATCAAACCTTACCATCTCGGATTTCTAAGGAGCCACTACATAAATTGTACTGGACTTATCCTTATACATGATATTCTCATTAAAAGTCACATTTCATCTTCTTATAATCTTCCAATCTGGATCATCCCATAAACGATAACCGTATGACTCGTCTCTATAGCTAATAAAATAACATTTCTCTGACTTAGTCTCGAGCTTTCCACAAACCTCAGGATTAATAAGAACATAAGAAAGACAACCAAAAGTCTTAAGGTGAAAATTTTGAAATCTTTCCCACTTCAGACCTTCTCAGACAATTTACAGTATAAGGAAACAGATGAACCCCTATTGATTAGGTAAACTGTAGTGGTGACCACATCCACCTAAAAAGTTTATGGTAGTTTGCCATGCAATCCATGCTCTTAACTCGCTCATTAATGGTCCTGTTCATACGTTCTGCAACTTCATTTTGCTGTGGTGTCCCCGAAATGGTCTTCTCTATCATGATACCATGAGCTGCACAATACTCTTCGAACCCACCATCAATGTACTCACCACCATTGTCAGACCTAAAAAATTTTAGTTTTAAGTCTGTCTCAACCATGGCCTTCCAAGTTTTGAACACATTAAATATATCAAATTTATGCTTCAATAAAAAACCCATACCTTCCTGCTTTGATCATCAATGAGAGCCTCCAAGAGATACCATTGGAGAAGATCCCCACACATTTATGTGTACAATTTCCTATTTTTCTGCCTTGGTGCTTTGTCACCTTTCAAGAAACTGACTTTCTTGTGTTTTCCCATGATTCAACTCTCACACATGTTGAGATCAACTGACTTAAGTTCTGGTAGTTTGCCTCTTGATTGGAGTTCTTTTAGACCTCCATGACTCATGTGGCCAAGTATGCAATGCCACGAATCGGTTGTGCTCTATGTAGCGATAATTTCAACACTGTTAATTAAACCAGCAGTCATATTCAGTGTAGTAGTTTTTTTTCCCCAAGCCAGTACAAGTGTCTGTTTTATAACCTTCTAGGAGCTATCCGAGAACACTACTAAATGACTGTCCTTCTCAAACCGCCCAAAAAAAATGAGGTTTTTCTTCAACTCGGGAATGTGTCAGACCTTTTGTAATGTATACTTACTATTTTTAGGGAGTGCAATGTCAACGTCTCCAATCCCCATCACGTTCAAAAGTTCTTCATCAACCATATATACATTCCCAAAGTCACCTGCAACATAATTTTGATTTAACTTTTTGTAGGAAGATGTATGAAAATAAGCCCCTGAATCCATTATACAATCTCAATCTGCGATACATTCACTACGTTCTCTATCTTCTTAGGATTTTTGTAGTTATTCTTTTTGTGTTTAGCTTTCCCACAAGTCTAATAGGTTGCTTGCTGACCAGACTTTGACTTACCATTGCCTCCGTGCTTTGATTTTTATCTTCCTCTGTTTGAGTTTTGTCCAGTGATCTCCCTCTGGAATGAGCATTTAATGCTGAACCCGAACCTGAGATCTCACTAGAATCTTTCATGCGCTCATGCTTAGACAAATTCAAATCATGAATATCATCATATTTCAACTTAGATTTACCGACAAAATTGCTAACAACCATCCTCATAGCTTTCCAACTATTTGATAATGAAGCCAACAATATCAGTGCACACATCTCGTCATTAAATTCAATTTCAGCAGACGATAATTAATTTGTGATAATATTAAAATCATTTAGATATTGTGCAACAAAAATATCATCTGTCATATTTAAGTTGAATAACTTTTTCATTAGATGCAACTTATTATTTGTTGGTGATTTTTTATACATATGTGACAAAACTGTCATAAGATCAGCAGTTCTTATTTCCTTAATGACGTTTTGTGCAACATATCTCGACAGAGTTAATTAAATAACCTAAAAAACTTGTCGATTTAACAAGTTTCATTCATTCTCATCTATCTTTTCTTGTTATTTTCTTAGTAACAGAAGATGAAATTTTTTCCTATAAAGATAGACCTCTATCTACATCATCCAGTAACCAAAATTCGTGTTATCAAATTTCTCAATCTCTGATACCTTCAGTTCGTCTCTAGTTATCGTTTTTTCTCAAATCCAAATCTTGATTCTGATACCAATCGTTATGAAAAACAAAGATAAGAAACAAAAAAAAAATTGGAATGAAAAAAAATTGCAAAAAGATAAATATACATAAATTTACATGGTTCTACAACTTACCCGTGTCCACAAAATTATAGAGGATTTTATTTCTTCAGGATTACACAATTTGTGCTTTCATTATTTGTAAATAGATAAATGCAAAAAAAAAAGAGACTAAAGTTTAGAGGTAGAATATGACAATTATAAAAAAATTATGGTACATAAGTAAATAGCCTGCTCCTTTACACGTATAAATGTAGTTCACTAATCATTTTCTGATCCCCGCCATTACCTCCTAATAAAAGGAACTACAAGAAGAAGCTCCCCATGAGTGGGTGATGTGTGACAGTTTATACTGAGCAGAGCCAACGCAAACCCTAGAAAAAAAACCTCTGGATCGATCTTCTTTAATCATTAATGGAGTTTCGTCGTCGCTCCTTTGCCGGAAACTAGATACTTTCTCCGCCGCCGAAGCTCCGGCCAGTATTGTCACTCTAAGCTATGCCCCGCATACGGTTAGTTGCTTTTTCTGCCCCGCGTGCCATGTCAATTGTAGGGTTTTGGCTTGCATTTGTCATGGGAGAGTGAATCTCCCCGATGGTTTCCGTTTCATCGGAAGCTCCGCCGAGGTACAAGCAGCGGAAGGTCTTCGCCGTCCGCCATTTCCCCCGGGGATGTGGTCCTAAAGAAGTGAAATCTTGTTGTACACCTGTGGGAGAAAGATCTTCTCCGGTGGTGTTTGAGAATGGTAAGGTCACCGACTCTAAAAGTAAATTAGTCGCCAATTCGGAGAATGGGAAACTTGAAGTGCGGCAATCAGTGACTGGGTGCTCAGAATTATCCGAGTTTGGGAATGGGCACTGTTATTCGAAGCTTTATGGAGCCCCAAAAAGGAGGAAAGTATTTCCATTCCGACAATTTCCTCCTGGATGCGGGCCAAATTCTGACAGTATCAGTAAAAATTTGGCGGGGAAGAATGTAGATGAAGTAAGCAAACATTTAGCGGGTGACAGTACTATTAGGGTTGCGGATACTGAAATAGTTGAAGAACAATCGAAAAAGAACGATGATATTAAGGTAATTCTCGAAACTGGTAAAGAAATTCATTCTGAGACAGGATTCGGGCCTCAGGTTTCTTCTATTAAACGCAAAATTTTGGAAGGGGAGAAGAAGCACGCTGATTTAAAACAGCAAGAATTGCCAGGGTGTTCTGCATCGGTTCAATTTGAAAATAAGATGCATCCCATGAAGAATATGGTTTTGGTGAAGCAGTCAGTAGTGATCGATAAACCTGCAAGAATAGCACATTCGGAAAAACACTCGTATCATGAGAAGTCTATGGCGAAGCTCTTAACAATGGAGTATAGCTCTGTGAGGGCTGAGGACAGAAACGATTTTGATACAACAAAAGAGGAAGTAAAAGTGTCTGGTAAAAGTATTTTGGTCAGATCAAATACTGACAAGAATTTCTATGGCAGCGGAACTCAAGGCAATATCGGTCATGTTCACATAAAATCCTCATTGAAATTGGGATCGAAGTCGATCTTTGATCGCTCTTTGTCTGATAAGACACTAGGAGGTTGCAGAGGCGATCAAGCCGACAAGAGCATTCAAATCAAAGAAAATGTCGGTAGTTCTTCACATGGAGCTTTGAAAGCTAAAATTGGAAGCAAATTATTGGATGGAGATGGCAAGTCATTGGTTGGAAAAGATTTGGTTAAAGCGAGTGAGATTGCCCAAAGAGTTAATGATTGTTTAAAGAGAAAGTTTTTGGCAGAGAATGACTATAAAGAACACATTTCAGTTGAAGGTGATGATTCTCTGGAAGCGTATGGGGAGAGGATGGTTATTCAGGCTCTCTTGGATGCTGAACATTGTTCCTCAAGGAATTCAAGGAAATTTGCGGCAGTTGGCTCTTCTGGTTCTGTTTTTCCAAAACCGAAAATAAAGGAGAAGGATTTGGTAGGAAGGAACTCTGCTTCAAAGGTTTTGCCTTCTCTGCAACAGAAGAACAAATGCTTTATTGAGGATATTGATCCAGGACAGGGCAGGAAAAAACTCAACACATTTAGAAAACCTATTAAATCTATTCTCACCATGACCCCATCTGTTCCATTCAAATTCAGTCAGAAAAGTGTTGATAAGGAACAAGAATTGGCACGACACCGAGTTAAGCGAGTTTTGAGAATTTTTCAGCTTATATGCCGCAAACTTCTGCAAGTAGAGGAGTCTCGTTCAAAGAAGTTGGGTAAAATCAATAGGATTGATCTGCAGGCTTTTAAACTGCTCAAAGATAACGGTGAATGGGTGAGCAACGGTGAACCAGTTTTGGGTCATATCCATGGAGTCGAAGTTGGTGATGAATTCCATTACAGGGTGGAGCTCTCCTTGATTGGCCTTCACCGTCTATTTCAGGGCGGCATAGATAGTATGAAGCAGAATAAGATGCTTGTGGCCGTCAGCATTGTCGCTTCCGGAGGATATGACGATGATGTGGATGGTTCCGATGTCTTAATATATTCTGGTTCAGGCGGAACATCTGCTGGAGACAAGCAACCAGAAGATCAAAAGCTAGAGCGTGGTAACCTTGCATTAAAGAACAGTATCGAAGCTCAGACACCGGTACGGGTGATTCTCGGTTTTAAAGAGAAAGGAGATCCCTTTGATGCGAAGGGAAAACTAGTCTCAACCTTCACCTATGCTGGATTGTATCATGTTGAATCATACTGGAAGGAGAGAGGCTCTCATGGCTTTAATGTCTTCAAGTTCCAGTTGAAAAGGAAGCCCGGACAACCAGAACTCGCCTTCAAAGAAATCAAAAGGTCGACGAAGTTAAGAATCCGTGAAGGTCTCTGTGTTAAAGACATAACCCAGGGAAAGGAGAAGCTTCCCATCTCGGTGGTTAATACAATTGACACCGACCTGCCAAATCCTTTCAAGTATATCACGAAGAACATTTACCCTTTGGGTTTTGTTAGAACACCTCCAAGAGGTTGTGGTTGCATCCATGGCTGCTTGGATTCTGTGAATTGCGCATGCGCTGTCAAAAATGGTGGGGAAATACCATACAACTTCAGCGGCGCTATCGTTCAAGCAAAGCCACTCATCTATGAGTGTGGTCCTTCGTGCAAGTGCCCGCCCTCGTGCCATAACCGTGTCGTCCAGCATGGTATTCGAATGCCATTGGAGGTCTTCAAGACCAGAGGTCGAGGTTGGGGTGTTCGATCCCTGAAATCTATTTCGTCTGGCAGCTTTATCTGTGCATATCTAGGAGAGTTGCTGCGAGACAGTGAGGCTGAACAGAGAACAAATGATGAATATCTTTTTGACATTGGCCATAATTATGATGATCGATCTTTGTGGGAAGATCTTCCGAATCTTATTCCCGAACTGCAATCACGTTCTGCTTGTGATACTGTGGAAAATGTTGGCTTTACTATTGATGCAGCAGACTATGGGAACATTGGGAGATTTATTAACCATAGCTGCTCTCCTAATCTTTATGCTCAGAATGTTTTATATGACCATGATGACAAGAGGATTCCTCACATAATGTTCTTTGCTATGGATAATATTCCGCCACTGCAGGAGCTAACTTATCACTACAACTATGCGATAGATGAAGTTCGTGATTCCGAAGGAAATGTAAAGCAGAAGGCTTGCCATTGTGGCTCCCCTGAATGTCGCGGCAGGCTTTACTGAGATTGACTTTCTGTGTTTTCCTATGCTGGTGTGAAGCTGCAAAACTAATCATGCGGGCACTTAGGGTTACAGTCTTCATGATGAAGCTGAAGTGGTAAGTTCTTAATTATATGCTTATCTTTGTCTACATGATGATGAGAATTCATTGTCATCATTGCCCTTGTGAATCTTGTTTTATTTATGCGTCTTTTCTGGTTTGGATGCTGTAATAGTTGTTTTTATGAACAAAGCTTAGTTTTAAATTAAAGAAACACAAAAAAGGGTATCTACATACATACTGCATCATTCTCATGTTTATGTATTTACATATCTAACACGTAAACATTCATGTTTACATGCATTCCATCCATATCTTTAACATCACATAAAAAATATCACCCTCACTACCTTTTTAATACAAGTTTTCATGCATATGTTTATGACTATATGGTGTTATAAGTGTAAATATAAAATTTTAGGCGTTAGATATTTAAATACATAAGAATTGTGTGGCGTGTTGTAAACTTCTCCAAAAGAAAGAAACAATAACAATAACAATAACAATAACAAACCTTTGCCCCACTAAGTGGGGTCGGCTACATGAATCCTTTTTCTGTATTGTGTCTTTGAGTGCCATATTTTCATTTAATTCTAATAAATTTAGATCAGTTCTTACACAACATGCCCAGGTTTTTTTAGGTCTACTTCCATTTTTCTTACTATAAGTCAAATCTAAAACATCTATTCTCCTAACTGGATCATCAGATGGTCGATGTTTATTAAAAGAAAAAAAGTTGTATTTAATAACATGATTTGGGGCTTTGTTGTTGTTGTTCTAACATGGTTTGATCAATATGATTTACTGTTCTTTAGATCGAGATTTAGCATGCATTCAACAACAATTTGAGTTTTGTTTTTTCTAGTCCCTAGTAATGAAATTTATATAAGTTCTTTTTTTAATTACTCTCTCGATTAATAGTTTATGTTGATGCATTTGTCTAAGCAACTATTTTAACATACAAATATTGATCTTTAGCTTCAAAGTCTGCCTATGAATTGGAAAATGTTCACTTTTTTGCAATCTATTTCCGTCTAATGTGTTCCGGGCTTTTTGGTTACAAAATGCAAATTAAGTAATTGATCTTCATCTTCATTTTGAAATTTTAAATCTGTTTTTGGACTTAAGTCCTGAAATTTCCAGTTTTATGTGGTTATTATCAAGCATTGTTCATTAGTGACTGGTGCATTTCATATGTTGACTATCATGGATTTTTTATCGTCAGTTGCTTGTTCAGGTAAAATTAAAATTATGTGCAGGCACAATTATTTGATTTGTTTAGAATAAGATTGATGATTTTGATTTTCATTATTATCTTCATCCATAAGGGATTTGTTTTTTCTTACATAATTATTTGCACAATATTCAAATTTTTAGGTCTTATTTGATTGCATAAGGATAGAAAACATGTTCTGTGATACAATGAGTTTATTATATTTCATAATTCAGTTGGATAAGCTAGAAATTAAACTGAATTTTATAACTTTGCAAACATCTTATAAATCTCGCAAAGTTGATGTTTTTTTTTTTCATATTTAAACTGAGCGAAAATAAAATTCTCTTTGTAAAGCATGCATCTTTGGCAACAAAATGAATCCTTTGTGCGATGCAAATCGTTATATATTGTTAGAAATGTCATTCATTTATGTATAAGATCAATGCATCATTCTACGTATGAACATGCACACATTCCCATAAAATTTATGATTCATTTATATTATTATTTCAAGTTTTTTATTTTGGGGAGAAAAATGCCAAAATGGTAC
>NEWO01000014.1:2182988-2209104 GCA_003013225.1 Phalaenopsis aphrodite
TACATGTAGAAAGAATGAAAATAATTTGCCCCGAATTGAGATTCCACATGAAAATATTGCATAAAGCGTTATTACAGTAAACATTAAGTATTTTCACAACACATTATACATAAATAAAGAAAAATAGCATGCATCATTTCGTTCATTAATTATTATATTTGTAATTTGCTCTATAACTTTATCATTTTTTGAACACCTTCCCCATTCTGTGTACATCTTAGGTAAATCACATTCAACTTGTGATATTGACTACCCTAGACGATATTTATATACCCTAGACGATATTTATATGTCGCAGTAAGGACATGTGATTGATCTTCATCTGCATTATTGAAATCAATATCATACGTTAATGATGTCGACAAATGTAGTTGTAGAGAGCCATTGTAGCATCCACTATCTTCACTGGTTTGTTGAATGGATATGTGGGCATCTCGTAGAATAATCTTTTTTTTTCAAACTCTAAATGTCCTCTCAATAACGCCACGTAAAGATAAATCTCTTGTTAAATATATTCTTTTGGCCTCGAATTACGTTGTTCTCTTTCAAAATCAGGAATGCGATATTTTGTATCAAGAAAGAATTTGAGATTTCATCTTTGTAACAAATATTTAACATCAACCGAATAATATTTATCTGTTATAAGTATAATTATTAGTATTATACTGAAATAATTATTTCATTTATTCATTTTCAGACAAACTTGGAGGCAGTTTTGGAAAGTTGTATTTATGAGTTTGTGTAACAAATTTGAATATGCGACTATCGCATGTGTTATCTTCCCATCCAACAATTACAAAAAGAAAACACATATTAAAATCACATACATTTATAATAATTTGTGTTGGTGAACCACAACGTCCATAATTTGTGTTGGTGAACCACAACGTCCAATATTTGCAATCTTTTCACTGTTGGACACACGTGCATCCACATGCGTTCTGTCAACGGTCCTAATATTGTCTTAAGTTATTTATGTAAGGTATTAGAATCATTGAGCTTAAGTAAATTTTAAGATTAACACAAATCTTTCTTAAAATATGACATGTAGCGTTGATCTTGTGAAGTCTCTATATTGGTGCTTTAGAATGTACGATCTTCAAGTTTGATAATTTTGAAGATAAGTTTATCAGAGCATTCAAACCAACTGAAAATCATTTACTAATTATTTCTGATGAGTGTTAGAATTGCTCCATGATTCCTTTCATAGACTCATTTTGTGATAAAATATAGAGGATTATAGTTAACACCTCTTTTGAAGTCATCTTAAAGGCTAAAGGAGTCATGAAGTCAATATTTTTGTGAAGTTATTCTAATATATCAATAAATATGACCTGTGTCATGCAGACCATGCAAAAGTGCGTATTTATCGTTGATCATACGACGGCCAAATGCAACTCATTTGTCTCTAACAAGCACCTTATAGTCCATGTGTCTCTTAGCAATTGCAATAAATTCTCAGACCATATGGACAATGATGGCATTAAGCTATGCCATAAAATCAACTCACTCTCTATCTGTGTTAGTGTGCCCAACACCTCTACCTGGATTTTAAAATCCCCTCACCGGGATAAGCTTTTCGTAAAGGAGATCAAATTCATCTCTCCCATGGGCTTCAACACTCACGAAACGGTGAGTATCGTACAACTCAACTTTCTGCTTCTTTCCTTTCGATCTTGGGCTTGACGCCATATCTTCAGGAGGAAAAAAAGACAAGGAAAAGGGTTTCTAAGGCTCGAGAGACTTAAAGTAATGATTAAAAAATCGAAAAGGAATTGGACCCTATTTATAAACAATATGGTGCCGCGACACTGCATGGATTGCACTGCGGTGCTAAGCTTTTGTTTCATTTGCAGTGCAACATCAAGGGATGGTGCTACGGCGTTGGGTCCAGATTCGGTCAACTACACTTATTACCACCAACTATTCATACCTTAAACATTTAGTCACCATCAATGGAATTGCTTTACAAGGCACCAACTCTTTAACACTTAGGTTCTATTGAGTTCGGCATTGCAACCTTAAGTCAATCGTCGCCAAGGTGCTCTCAACAAATATACCATCATTCATGATCAAAACATATGCCTCGATGCTAAGTGGTACATCAAAATCACGTACTTAGCCAAAATTTTGCAGAGAATGTCTTATCACAGAACATGCAATCAATTAAACAAACAATCAAGCAAATTAAACAAACACAACATAAATTTGAGTTGCCTCCTAAAAAAACTTTTAGTTTAACATACGCGGTTTGATGATACCAAATTTATTCGGGATGACCTATCTTAATAATTTGTCTCCTATGCTCTCTTAATCCCTTCCAAAACAAGACTAAGTCTCTCACGTTTTTTTTTTTGAACATACGTGCGGTCTTTCTATTCTCAATATCTACAACTCCATTGAGATAAATTTTTACTATACTGAATAAGCTCTCCACTTAGCCTTAGTCTTCATCCTAGGAAATAATTTCAATATAAAATTTAATAATAAAACATTTTATCGAGGCTCAAATTTTTTAACATGCTTTGGATCATTCCATTTTTTATTCTCTTTATAAATCTTGACATTCTCATAAACTTGCAACTTGATTTCCTCTATCTTATTTTAGTAACCTTTTTTTCTGTCGAATTCTTCACATTATAATCAAAACTTTTAACTGCCCAATGAGCTTTATTCCTAATTCTACTGGAAAGCGATAAACTCTATAAAAAATCAACCTATAAGGGGACATTCTATTTGGTTTTATAAGCAGTTCTATATGGTCAAAGTGCATTATCTAATCTAAGAGGCCAATATTTTTTTCTAGGGTTTACTGTTTTATCTAAATTTTGTTTATCTCCTTATTTTGAAACTTCAACTAAACGACCAGTCTATGATGATATACAGTGACAATCCTATTTTTAATTTCAAAATTGGTTATCAATATCTCAATTATTCTATTACAAAAGTGGCCCCTCCATCACTTATAATAATTTTAAGCATTTCAAATCTACAAAATATGAATTTCTTTATTTTTTTTTGAATATTTTGCAATTTACACATAAGTAGAGCCACCGCTTCTATCAAATTTGAGATATAATCCAGTGCAACTAAAATTTATTGATTTCATAAGGATGGTATAATTGATCCCATAAAATCTATCTTTCTTGCATCAAATATCTCAACTTCTAAAATATAATTTAAGGATATTTCATTTTTTCTAGAAATGTTGTCTAGTCACTGACTTTATCACACAGTTAACATTTTAATTAACATTCCTAAAAATGACAGATACATAAAATTCTGATTTTAAGAACTTAGAAGCAATACCATCTAACTTTAGAATCATGACAATGCCAAATAATACATCTTCCCTTTTCTAGGGGCATATATTTTATAATGATCTAGTTCTTATATTTTCAAGAAGATTGATACAAAAAATAAAATTTGACATTCATGATAAATTTCTTGCTTGAGTTACATGTCAAGTCATAAGGAATGATACCTCATGCAAAGATAATTGACTATATCCACATACAAAGTAATGCCTTGCTCAATCACGGCAAATAATTGCTCACAAGGGAACCCTTCGTTGACAACAGTACTCCAAATGTACAAATGGTCAGTTACTTGGTTTTCAAAATATTTTTCATCACAAAATCTTTAAATCAAATTTTTGCAACATCGAATCAAGCATGGCTTAGCATTCTTTTTAATCACTAAATATTTGATAGCATAATGATTTGTATACACTTTAATTTTAACACCAATCAAGTATGGCTGGAAATTATAAAACACAAATACTATAACTTACAATTCTTTCTTACTGGCAGTAGCCTCATTAAGAGTTGTGCCAACATCACATGATACATTTAATTTATTTTTTTGCCGAAAGACAACTCTAATGACATAATTACCCACATTACACATTAATTAAAAAAAAAATATTAATCAGGCGCCATAATAACATTTGTGGTGATTAACTTTTGCTTTAGAAGCTCAAAAATTTCAAGGCACTCATCATTAAATCAAAATAACTTCTTTTTTCAAAAGATAACACAATTGTCTTGAAACATAAATAAGAGTGTCCCGCCAAATTATCTAGTATCTAGTCAAGAAAAGATAAAAAAATGAACATTTTGAGTGGCTTTATTTAATTTTCTATTGTTTATGCAAATTCTTCACACAATGGCATCCCTAATAGGTATGAGCTCATTCTTTTCATTCTCATTTACAACTAATCCACTTTTTTTTAGGTATACAGTAGATCAAGCTCATGCAAGCACTATATGATATATGATTAATTATTTATGCATCTAATCATTTCAAATTTTTTTTTTCACTACTTCCTTCACATTAAATTGAGCCTTCTTTGTGAGTCTACCTTTGATTGATGATTTTATTCTATCAAAATTTTATGTATATATGATGAATGGTTGATTCCTTTAATGTCTATTATAATAAGACAAAAGGCTTATCTATTGGCACTCAAAACTCCCAGTAAATTTGTCTCTTATGCTTCATTTAAATCAACAAAAATAATTATGAGTAAAGTTGAAGATTCACCTAAGAACGCATACTTAAGGTGTTTAGGAAGAATTTTCAGTTCAAGTTTAGGGTCCTCAACTATTGAAGATTATAATGTTTTAATATTAATTGAGGTATCTAAGAGTTTTAACTTGACACGGGTGCTAACCACGCCCGGTTCAGGGCGCTGAATAAAACCCGGTTATGGATGCTAAACACTGTCCAAAGGGAGCCTATAAATTGTTGTCCTAGGTATTTAGGGAGTCAGTTAGGTTATGTTGTCTTCAGATCTTTTGTGTGGAGTTCATTTCCCTTTTATGGGTTGTATCCGATGCGATGGTGGTGCTCCATCTGTATCCTTCTCTAAGGTGGTGATTCTATCTTTCCCTTCTACCTTCCCTAAACCCTCTGCTCTTCGCCCCTCAACCGCCAAACTCTCCCTCCGCCCCGACACCAAACCATTCCCCTTCCTTTCTAGCTTCATTCAAGCTCCTCCCAACCACCCCACTTCCGTTGCCGACCACTCACATCCTTCCCACTCACTTTCTGTTCAGTTTCGCACCTTCCCCTTGCTACCACCAACACTTTGTGATCGCCACCACCCCACTAGCCATTCCAATCCACTTCACCGATCTCCACCAGTGTTCGCTTGTGTTGTTTGTGTTTGTGTAGTTATTTTCTTTCGAGTCATGTTATAATCCAATTTTAATATTAATGAAAGTTTATTTTTGTGTTTTTCACTATTTTCCTTACTTGTTCCGGTATCATTTGGTATCAAAACTAGATTCTAACATAGTCTTATCCTAGGGTTTTGTAGCATCCGCCCCTACCCAAGCCACCTTCACCCAAATTTTTTCTTCTGATTCCTAACCCTAGTCATGCCACCACGAAGAGGTACACTGGACTCAAGCCGGGAAGAGATTCAACGAGAAATTCATCGACTACAATGGAGACTGACAAAGCTAGATGAAGAAAACCAAGAAGAGGTTACCTTTGTCCTTAATCATGAGGGTCAAAGAGAAGATATAGATGAAGGGATAATCGGTTCCACATGAAAGATTACAGTGACGCGGAATATCGACCGCGCCGTTTTGATATCCAATACCAAAGGTGGCCGAGAGAAGATTCCCTTTATCGAGGTCAGGGGGACTATGACATCAAGATGGATATCTAAGAATTCGAGGGAAGCATGAATCCCGATGAGTTTATTGACTGTCTGCAATAAGTTTAACGAATTTTTTAATATAACGATCTACCAGAAGAAAAACGGGTTAAGCTAGCCGTCCTTAAGCTGAAGAAGAGTGGTTCCTTATGGTGGGAAAATGTGTAGAGACAAAGGAAGAGCGAAGGCAGTGAAAAGATCACTAGGTGGGAGAAGATGAAGAAAGTAATGTAGAAAAAGTACCCATTACCTCATTATCGTCAGAATATGTTTCTAAAGCTCAATAACTTGCAACAGAGGAATCTTTCAGTTGAAGAGTTCATCGCCTAATTCGACCATTTCTAGATGAAATGCTAACTGACGTAGCTAGGGAACATACAATAACCAAATATCTCGAGGGACTGAAACTTGCTATCAGCAATGTGGTATGACTGCAGCCATACTAGACGCTAGGAGATGTCTAGATGATAGCCTTGAAGGTGGAAAGACAACAAAAACAAAGTCGACAACAATCTTCTTTCGAGCAGCAACCTTCAGGCAAACGATCACCTAAAATTACCATGACCGACAAAGATCTCTCAGGAGACACAGGCAAGCTCGGACCGGGGAATGACACTACGGATCAAAGTGGGAAGAAATAGGAGATGGGCAACTCCTTCAACACAATGCCGTCCGGGAAGTGCTATCGATGCCACGACTACGACCACTTTGCATTCAACTGCCCCACGAGCAGGGTAATCACACTCACAGATCAATGCGCCGTAGAAGAAATTAGCGATGAATAGTGTGAGTATCAACTTCTTCCAGATGAAGGAGAGACCTTTGTGATTCAACAGATTCTGTAAGTTGAGGGCACTTGTGATTCACAGTGGCTTCGCTACATCATAATCTACACTCGCTGTATAGTAAAGGGAAAGGAATGCAGTCTCATCATCAACGACAGAAGAAACAAGAACGGGATGTCAGCACAGATGACCAAGAAATTAGGACTTGCAACTCAGAGCATTCCCAACCATATTCATTGATGTGGCTGAAGAAGGAGAAACAGGTCAGCATCGACCGAAGCTGCTTGATAGAATCTTTGATTAGAGGCCAACTGCAAGACCTGGAGTGGTGTGACGTGGTTCTTATAGATGTCTACCACCTTTTGCTAGGAAAACCTTGGCAATACGGCCGATGGACTCAGCACGATAGATATAAAAACACGTATTCCTTCACCAAGGGCGAGAAGTGCATCAACCTTCTTTCTCCAACAGAGTCTGCGATCACATAATCACTTTCTAGCAGAGCAGCGTCAATGAAACCCATTTTAGTGATGACATTAGATTAGAGGACCGAGACACCCACCCTCAATACAAGACAGATACGACAAATGGTATGTCAGGACGATGTGGTACCAACAACACCACCGCTGTGCGAGAATGGTATGATTACTATTACTACATGCTTGATTGAACCGATCAAATGTTTCTTTGGGAAGATTCACCAGCACAGGCGTGGTACACTTCCCCAAAAGGACATATCGATACATGCATTTACTCGCAAGTTAGTGAAGACCCTCATATACCTCAGAAGACATTGCAGTCATCAGTGGGACCCAAAGGTGTCTGGCTACAAAACGAAAGCTTCGACTTTGAAGTTGAAGCTCCCCAAACCTTAGAAGATTAACACGGGTGCTAATCGTGCTCAATTACGAGAGCTAAAACTGCACTCTGTTACGAGAGCTAAAACAATGCTCGACTTGAGTACTTCGAAGGCGGGGCCAGTCTGCCTAGCATCGCAGAAGCGGTAGCTGATCAGATGTAGGAGCTAGATTGTGATTTCTCGCAAGTTTCCCGAGAGCGCGAGATCTCGCTTGAAGACTAGATTAATCTAGTGCAATCTGGCTTGGGGCATCATGAATTTGCTATTCTAGGGAGTGCTTTTTGAATTTCTATAGGCTTCTCAGTTCAGATTGTGTTATCTTCAAATCTTCTGCGTGGAGTCAATTTCTCCTTTGTGCGTTGTATCCGAGGAGATGTTGGTGCCTCGGCTGTATCCTTCTCCGATGTGGTGATTGTATCCTTCCTTCTACCTTCCCCAAACCCTCTCCTCTCCGCTCCTCAATCGCTGAACTCTCTCTCCGTCCCCCGACACCAAACCATTTTCCTTTCGTACTGATTACTATTGCTATCCCAACTTCCTAACTCTATTCAAGCTCCTCCCAACCATCCCACTACCACTCCAACCACCCAAACCTTTAACTGAAAATTGCAAGCAAATTCAGATGGGTAAGTGGGTCTATAACTTGAAAAAAAAAATCTTGATTATTTCAGTTGCCTAAGGAGTTTTGCTGGTTAATGCCCACTAAATATTTACTATATTTTAGTTGTTATTCCAGTTGAATTTAGAGTGATTTTTTTTACTAGGATTTTAGGTATTTGAATAAGGATTGTTGAATCTATATTGATTGTTTTCTTTGGCCCCACAACTAAACTATTATAATTTCCTAATTGTCCTTAAGTACTATTATCACTCAAAATGAATCTTTGTATTGGATTTAACCTTAAGTTGTTTAACTTCTTTAAAATTACAACTACCTATGTACTTGGAATGGATAACACATCAGTATCATGTACACTATCTTTCTAAGGTTTACTGTCTTTGCTGATTATTAGCTGATTATTGAAAATTATTGGTATCAATTTCCCCACACAATGCATAAGCTTCACTAAATGGTTTTAACATCAAATATCACACAATTGTAGTATTTATAATTGACCCCAGTGATCTCACTAATCAATTATAAAAAAAATTCTATAATCGGTCAATATGATAGGGCATAGTGTGTGCATTTCCGAAGCAGACACTTAAAACGCTCCCAGTTTTCATAAATTAACTCACTATCTATATGGGTTAAAAAAATTATGCCATTCCTAATTTTAGTAGTTTTAGATTGAGAGAAATACTTTACTAGAAATTTTTTTGTAAAATCATTTCATGTATTGATTGTCCTAGAAGGTAAATAATTTAATCACATTTTGGTTTTGTCTCTCAAAGAATAATGGAATAATCTAAAGCCTAACCGCATCTTCAAAGACCATTATAATTGAACATTGCACAGATTTCCAAGAAACTATCAATGTGGAAGTTTGAATCTTCTATAGGTGACTTCTAAAACTAAGAATTTTAGGCACTTTAAATGATTGCAAGTTTGAGTTCAAAATTATGAGTACTAATAGTAGGTCTATTAATACTCTGTTGCACTCCATATACTAAATGGTTGGCGAAATCCTTTTCCATTCGCTAGTTTTTTAGCAGTTTTTTTTAATTTCATGACAAAAAGTACGAGTTCATAATGCTCAATTCTACCCATACAACGCTTAGCATTAACTAGCCACCATACACTAATCTCAATGCAAGTATGATTACAATGCAAAATAGTTAAAAACAAGATAACTTAAATAAGAAAGCAGAATACTAGCAAATTGAAATCAAGCGCTGAGGTGCTATCAAAATGATGGAGTTGTGGCACTTGCTACTGAATACAAACTTTACAAAAATGAAAATTGCAGTTATTCACCACTACTCCTAAGATTCACAATTTACAATGAAATAACATAACATACAATCACAATTAATAACAAAATAAAACAAAATTTGGATTAAAACTTTTGGCCCGATCATTTAATATTGATCTAAGTAAAGAAATTAACATCGTCGAAATAAACTTGATCCCTGGTAAAAACACTCATACATTCATACAAGTTAATGTGTCAATAAAGTAGTATATGGATTAGAATCTGAGTTATTGATCTCGTAGAGAACTATGCTAACTCTTGAATTAGGTCAATTATTAGCTTAATAAGCTTATAGTTTTATCCAAGGCTTTCACAAATTTTTTGAAATGAAAGTGACAAATACCGAAGAAGAAAATCTGTGTTTGTTTTTAAGATTTTTAATTTTTTTATGAACTATTTCTTTGAATTAATTTTTATCCTTAAATTTGTAAGTCATCCAAAGGTTCACTGGTGAAATTGACAATCAAGGGTCAAAACCCCTCAGTTTTTCCAAGTTGTTAAAAAACATTGAGATTTTATATTACAGTTTAACGTCTTAAAGCATGCAAAAATCCTAAAGATTCCACAACCCTCTAAAGATTGCACTAAGTAGTAATATGCCAATTCTACCACAAATATGCGAATAATCAAATCGTTTCACTAGTTTTCTTTCGAAATCTCTAGATCACGATAAGTTCTAACAATTGAGCGGACAATTTTAAAGTAAATTAAGCATTGAAGGCTAAGACATCAATTTATCTCAAGAAAATCAGAAAATCATGTGAAATAACTTAAAAACTTAATTCAAATATCAATCAAAAGTGATACGAACTTAGTTATAAGATATTTACACAAACAACATACAAATTCTTATAATTTAAAGCAAAATACAAAAGAAAAGAGGGAAAAGAACACTCCGACTATGCTTCGCAAAAACTCCTTTGCTCCGTTGCAATTCTATTTGCACGATGCTCCTTAATTCTCTTCTCTCCTTCTCCATCCTCACAAATGCATTGCACTCACTCCGCACACTCTCTATGTGCTCTCCACTCAGCATCTAAACACATTTCAACCTCTAGAGCCTCCCCTCACACTCTATTGCCCCCCGCTTAAGTGATTCCTCAACTCCCACCCCAAGCATGCATAATTGATCATGTCTGGGCCATCGCACCACGATTCTATAGTATGGCGCCTAGGCGAGTTCTGCCTCTGAGGTCTAAGCTCTCTGTCTTCTAATGATTCATTAGACTTTGATGGCACTATGTCCCTTTAAATGAAGGTGTTGATGCGTTGGATGATGTTGCTGAGATTCTAATTGAATGACACCAAGGTTTTGTGCTCTATATACTTGGCTTTTTTTCTCTTTTTCAAATGACGTTGTGACACTGGCATATATGGTGTTGAGGCTCTGGATTTGACTTTTAGGCGCTAGATAATTGGTGTCAAGGCTCTCGGCTCTCTGGAAATCCATGTTAGGAGATCCCAACATGACACCTAAACTTTGGGGCACGTCGCTAAGACGCTCAAGTGAATTTTACCTTTAATGAATTTATTTTTTATGAATTTTCTTACACAAAATATACAAACTTATGCAATGAATGAAGACAAAATATGGAAGAAAGACACATGCCCTAAACCCCAATTCTTATCTATTTACATATCTAACACCTAAACTTTATTTTTTTTATCAAATAAAAAATATCACCATCTTCTCCTTACCACAAAGAAAGCAGCCCCCTTCAACACTTTGTAATATCTATCAAATACTAAATAAACGAACATTTTTTTTCGCTTTTTAAGAAAATGGTGATGGTGATATTTTGATATGCATGTAAATACGACTGTTTAAGTGTTTCATATGTAAATAGATAATAATTGTGTGCAATGTATGTAAAGGCCCCAATTTTTTTTTATAAATATAAAATGTTTGATTTACATTTTGAGGCAATGGAGAAAAATGATTCATGTAGCCGACCCCACGTAGTGGGATTAAGGCTTTGTTGTTGTTGTTGTATTAGTGGCTACTACTTAGTACAGCTTTTGGGGCAAACTTGCTAGTTACAAATCGACTACTTCTTTCATCCATTTGGTAAAACCCCAACCCATATTTTTTTTATTTTTAACAATTTCTCAATACTTTGATTATGCCATGCATGAATACATCGATTTGGTAGTTCAAGAAAATCACCCGGGTGGTATTTATAAATATCAATGTTTCGGGTGATCTGTATGTAATTATCATTTGTTTTTAATTTGGTGATGTGAATTTTATGGATCTTGTGTAATATTCAGCAGCTTTTTTTTTTGTTTCAGAGCAGGTTTTACTAACAGTGTTTTGAGATGCTAAATTGATATTAATATGAGGATTACCGTTGATCAATGTGGATCACATTTTGAAGTGGAATTGGAAAATATGAAAGCCTGCTGCTCTGGACGCGGGTGTGTTGGTGGGTGCGAATGGGAACTGATTTCATGATGGGGAAGGTGTTGTTGGGGGTGCTGGAATCTTGGCGAGCAGCACTGTTTGGTACGGCCTTTCTTACCTTTTTATTTTATTTTATTTTATTTCTTGTTTGGGGCTTTTTTTATGACAGGATTTGTAGTTTTTGAAGCTTTGCTTGCTGCTTCAGGCTTATAGAGTGGCTTTTTTTTTTGGAATCTTTAATGGAAAATTGGTTATTTTGTTTAACCATTCTAGATATATATTTCACACACGCACACCCACTCTCTATACACACACGAGCACACGCACCCACATATAAGTGCGTGCGTGCGCGCACACACACACGAAGAAGGTTCGATGCGGTAGAGTAATGAATTATTGTATCAGCATTTTACAAAAATCAAACACACACTCGGGTAATTGAAGATAAGCAGGTGGAAACCCATCAATTTTTGTGTTGAAAACCCTGGAGAAAGGGAAAAAATCATTGGCCTAGCCCCATTGAAATTATCCGCTATAAATGATCGGTACATAGATTTACTCTTCTTCTTACTTAGAGATGACAGAGTTATAAAGTTGATCGATAATAGTCATAGTCTGGCTGTAATGAATGTAGTTCTCGGTGATAACACGTTGCAAGGGCCGTAGGCGATTGCTATTGTAAACAGTAGTTTGTCGTGAATGTTGTAGACAGGGGCCGTAGTGCTAACTTATCGTATAGGTCGTATTTAAAAGCCATGGTAGTAGTTATTTTGTGGGCCGCATATGGTTGCTTCAGAGTGTTCGTTGGATGCATATGTTGTATTATGAAGCTGCAGAACTTGTGAGCCACATAGTCTATAGTGGTGAGCCGTGATAATGTCCGTAGGCCACAGGGGCACGAGTCAAGAGCTGCATGAGTTGTAAGCTACATAGGTCGTAGTTGGTCACACAGACCATATTGGTGAGCTGTGATGATGTCCGTAGGTTGCAGAAGTTAGAGCTGGGAGCAACACCAGTTGTGAGCCATGTAGGTCGTAGTGGTGAGCTGTGATGAAGTTCGAAAGCTGCAAGGGACTGGAGTTGGTAGCAGCACGAGCTGTGAGCCACATAGGCTATAGTTGGTTATGTAAGCTATAATTGTGAGCTATGATGACGTCTGTGAGCCATAAGGGCATGTAGGTTGTAGTGGTGCGTTATGATGATGTTTGTAGGTCGCATGGCTAGGAGTTGGGAGCTAGCCGCAATGGTGAGTTATGAGGAGAGAGCTTAAGGAGCCGGAGAAAGTCACCGCCTTCGAGATGCATTGTTTCACCGTATTTGGGAGGTGTCTTTGCACTGTATGTGTGGCGTGCTGTTACATTGTCATCAGAGTGTGTTGTTGCACCGTCTTTAGGGTGCATTGTTACACCGTCTTCGAGTTGTGTCATTGTACGTTGTACTGGACGACATATTGCTCCACCGGGTGCTTCACCATTCTAAAACGAATGTTGGGATTCCACAATGCATTTTGTGACTCTACAAGAGACTTCGTTGCAGGGAGCTTGTGGTGGCAGATGGTGGTTGACGGTGATTAACAACTGCAAAAGTGGGAGGTATTCGTCGGATTTACGGTAAAGTAGCAATGCTGGACTGCAGCTCCACATTTCAAAATTAAGCGATTTTAGACTTGTTGGATTTGTCTCACCAAGATACTCAATTCAGCTTGTCAAATTTGGAATCCGTTTGATCTTCAATTATGCACGGAAAGCTACTAAAAGTGGTTTAACTACTTGATCTTGGCTTAATTTGACTTGGATTGGACCAATTTTGGCATGACCCGTCTCGTCGAGCTAAATAGTTTGACCGTAAGTTTGTTAAAATCGAAGTTTTGAATGATTTTTAATCAAAGATGATTATTTCTTGCTCAAAAAGTTGCATCGAGATTCACGAACTACTTTGCGATTTATGCAAGTTGATAATTTTTTTAATAGCGTAGCAATTATTACTAATCTTTTAAAAATAATTTGGGTCATTTACATAAATACTAATTGATTCTTATGTATTACACATCTAACAATTATATTTACACGCATGTCATTCAATTCTTTTATATCACATAAAAAAAATGTCACGATCACTAACTTTTGAAATACATATTTTCGTGCATAAGTTGATGACACCGATTATCAAACTTTGGATGTTAGTTATCTAAATAAATAAAAGTATTGTGTGGTATGCAAATTTTCCAAATAAAATAGATCTTAATTATGCATAGATTTTGATGTAATTATGAAATTAAAGTGCTAAATATTTGAATATCAATCTCTTTTAAGTTGTGCCATTAGATATGTTTAATGAGAAGGACATATTTTAAATCTCAATCATTTATGAAAGATGAGTTAGGGCAAGATTTTGTATCCTTGTAAAATTATAAGAGGAATAGTGGTACAGGGTGTAATATCCCATCGTGATGTCACGAGTTTCTAATCGTGCATATTGCCTTTTGGGTTCACCATTATCGAAAAAAAAGTTGAGGGTGGGCGGGCATTTAGATCCTTCTAAAATAATAGGAGGCCTTCTAAAATAATAGTAGGGAGGGAGGGGGGGGATACAATCTAACACCCTAATTCTTATAATAACATGCATATCATTTTAATCTTTAACATTGCATTAGAAGTTATAACCATCATTATCCTTTTAAAGGTGAAATGAACTTTTTCTTGTGTTGGCTTATGACACTAATGTTTGAAAGTGTAAATGGAACACATGCACTTAACATAAATGATGTAATAAATATTAAGATTAGTTAAATATTATTTATATGGCATGATTATGATTTAAATATGTGAAAACAATATAATATAAAAGTATTATCAGTTCAAAACATTGATATTTTTAATAAAAAAATAAAATAAATGTTTGTGAAATCATTTAAATGAATATAATATAAATATTTTAGGAGTCTAAGGGTTAAGTGTTAGGGTTTAGAAACTTAAATGAATTTACTTAGTCCAATTGATCTATACTAATTTAAAAAAAAATGATTAAAAATTGATTACGATATCCAAATTATAATTTTTTCATTGGATTAGCCAATTGTTTTGATCGACACGAGGGATTGGCTTGAGCTTGATTTGTTAGCTCATCAAACTTAACTCACGAGTCATTTATCAAGCCGAGCTTGAGTAAGCTCACGAGTCGCAGTTACACCCCTAACACTCCAAAAGCATGAAAACAAGCATCCAATTTAAAAACACAACATATCATACTAAAATGAGGCAGATACTTTAATGAAGAGCTTCTTGATTGTATTTAATTTAATATTTTCTTATTGTGTTTATAAGACCTCTGAGGTCATGGGTTCAATCCCATATATGTGCGAATGAAAAATTCTTACGCACATGAGATTGTTCGAGAGACTTGTATAATAGCCTCTGACCAATCTTTATATATATATATAAATTGAGCAATATGTATGTAAATGCCCCAAATAATTTTAGCACGCGAAGAAAAATGGTTGAAATTCCAAAAACCTATCATCTCATGGTCAAACACATTAAGATGACTAATATAATATAACTATTATAGGTATGGAAAATGTTTTCCTAAACATGCGAACAATACATTTTTAGGAGCATTTACATGAAATCACACAATTCTAATGTATTCACATATCTAAAACGTAAACTTTAATATTTACTTATATAATACTCAAATCTTTAATAATACATTAAAAATATCACAAATATTAATTTGGTATATTTACATTTAAACACCTAAACCTTTACATTTACATTCATAACACCCTTTAAATCCTTAACATCACATCAAAAATACCCTTTTACCAACCTTTTTAACAACTCAAATTCACCTTTTTAGGCCTAGGTTTATAGCACCACCAATTGTGTTACAAATGTAAATATCAAATTTTAGCTGTTAAATATGTAAATTCACAAAGGTTTATATTCACCTTTTTCATGCCTATTAGTTTTTGTAAACCAAAAATACGTCTTTTGAAGCATTGATGTGATTACGACGAGAAAATATTACATCAAGAGTCCTGACTTAGTTTCATGTGCGAATAGTAGTATTTAGGTGTTATTGGTAGCATTGCGGGTTCGGATGTAAAAGTTTGATTGCTCTTCCAAGATGTAAATACATAAAAATTACAAAAAAAACCACACAACTCACGAATTCAGTCAAACATCTGAAGCGCAATTCAAGAAAGGGCACATCGTCTCCTACCTCTCCGCGACGCATCAACAGTCGATTGAATTGCAGCCCTGAAAGCTCGAAGGACTCTCCGTATTGCTGATGAAGGGATCGATCTTCACCCACAGAAGCGAGAAAACGGAAGCGAGGAGCACGGACCAGAGCACAACAATGGTGGGGGTTCGGTTCTGGCGTCCCATCAAACCCTTGAGGAAAGGATAGAGATGAAGGATGACCCAGAGGGAGAAAAAGACCTTACCGAACAGAGGCCCCCATGCTTCGTAGCCACTGTTCAGCGCGTCAGAGAAGCCGGCGACGACGCCGATGATGTTGAGGACGATGAGGCTGGTGGGGACGATCAGCAATGTGGTCCACTTGAACAGGTAGAGTTCGCCGAACTCAGAATCATCGGTGGCTTTTGCTGTTACGGTGAAGTTGGTGTCGACGCCGGCGAGGATCTTGAGAAACCCTTGAAAGACGGCGAAGAGATGGGCGGAGACGCCGCCGATGACCCAGAACTGCTCGTTGCGCCACCAGTCCTCCACGCTGACGCCGCTCCAGCGGAGCTCCAGGACGCTGGTGAGGATGATGGAGATGAAGAGGGCGAGGAACAGCATGCTTGCGACATTGGACAACTGTTTTCACCAGAAATCCTCAGTTTGACCTTCATTAATTTTATCAAATTTGAGCTTGAGCTTAAGTCATTGAGTTTGAGCTGGCTCATGAGCTAACGAGTCAAGTCAGGCATGGCTTGAGCTTGGATTGTTAGCTTGTCGAGCTCTGTTCACAAGCCGATAATCGAGTCGAGCTCGAGCTAGCTCATGAGTCAGCTCGACTCACTTGTACCCCTAACTCCACCATCCAATTGAGAGAAAATTAAGAGGTAATTACATACATACCACCCAAAATATTGATATTTATAAATTAATCATTCATGTGTTTTTTTTGAATTACAAAACATATGTATTTATCTATGGGACGATCAAACTATTGAGATTTTGATAAAAATGAGAAGTATGGGCTCGGGTTTTATGAAAAATTTTGATATTTATGTGAAAATTTGAAAAATGGATGAAAGAGGATGGTTGGTTTGTAAATAGCAAGCTTGGGGGGTAATAATAATAATAATAATAATAAATCCTACTTGCAACCAAACACACCTTATGTTCGTAATGAAAAAGTTAGATTCACTTTTTGAAGGTTCGAAGAATAATATTTTTGTTGTGATATGAAATATTTGGGTGATATAAATGTAGAAAGTGAAGTTTAGTTGGTATGCATGTAAATACTCCAAGTTAAAGGAAGATATATATATATATATACAAGCCACTCATTTCTTAAGTATTTACATACCTAACACATAAACCTCAAATTTCAGTTTTTTACATATATGTACGATACCCATACATGAAAAAGATGTATTTTATTCTGTAAAACTTCAAATTGTGATATTTTGATGTGATATGAAAGATCTGTGTGGTATAAATATCAAAAATGAAGTTTTAAGGGTTAGATATGCAAATACTATAGAATTGAGTGACATGTATGTAAATGCCCCCAATGCTCATGGGGACAACCACTGCAAAATAAAACTAACTTACAGTTGGTATGATGAATTTCCCAGTGAGAAGACAGATAGCTGGCAATGAGCAATAAGCCACAAGGGGGAGGGAAGTGAAAGGATAAACAATGGTGTTTATGTAAGCCAATCTCTGCAGCCATTTGAGGCGGCCGCCGCCGTATCCGTACCAGAGCGGGCAATGGCGGCTGAGGAAGATTTCGATGGAGCCGAGAGCCCACCGGAGAACTTGGTGAAGACGATCCGAAAGATTGATCGGCGCTGAGCCCTTGAAAGCCGGCCTTAATGGCATGCAGTAGATCGATCGCCAGCCGCGGCAATGCATCTTGAATCCGGTAAGAATGTCTTCTGTAACAGATCCATATATCCAACCAATCTGAAAAAGCACAGAAGAAAAAAAAGAAGGAAGATTAACATACATACCACTCAAATTTTATGTATTTCCAATGTTTATTATACTTTTATAAAGGTTAAAATTGTGATATGAATGGTTTCGGTGGTATAAATGTAAAAAATCAAAGTTTAGGTGTTAGATATATAAATACACAGTAATTTGGTGGTAATATACATGCATACGGCATAATCTTATGTAAATACTCATCTAATATCTAACTTTTATATTTACATGTATGCCACTTAAATCTTTAACATCACATCAAAACCATCACAATCAATGTCTTTTTAAAAGTGAAATACACTTTTTCATGCATACTGAGATGTTATAATTGTAAATATCAAACTTTTGGGTGTTATATATATAAATACATAAGAAATGTGTGGCATGTAAGCAAATTTCCCTAACCTTTATTTTTATTTTATATAACATCATAATCTCTAAATACATCAGGAATACCACTGACACCAGGTTTTTTAAAGAGTGAATTGTCAAAAAAGTCCCCTAACTTTTCTTTTTATTTACATTTAAATACATTTTTTCATGAAAATGTTTGATTTTATACCAAAAAAAAAGTGAAAATTTAGATGTTAATTACATAAATATCCAAGAACTGAGTGGCATGCAAGTAAATCAACAAGAATTTAACATTTCAAATAATTAAAAATAAAAAGAAATTCACACAAACCTCCTTCCCCCATTCAGTTTTCTCCTCATATCCACAGCTAATAACATGAATCGCTTCTTTGATCAGCGACGACGAATTTACGGAATCCGGCAGGCCGCCATTTTCCATCAGTGTAGATTCTATGAACACAGTAGACAGACCAAAGGACTTCTCAAAGCTCATTTGGGATATCAACATTGATCTCTCATGTTCATCATAGTCTGCAAGCAGGAGAAAGGTTTCCCATTATACCAAAATTAATTTAGGACGATTTACATATATACCACTCAATTCCCATGCTTTAGCAAACATGCCACATTCCCTACGCATGATAAGGCAATTTTTTTCAATTTTTAAAAGTTAAAAAGATTGTATTTTTGATGTGATACGAAAGATTTCAGCTGTTAAATGTAAACAGGAAAGTTCGGGGGTTAGATATGTAAATATATAGGAATTTGGATGGTTTGCATGTAAGTTCCCCCATTAATTTATAGGAAGATTTATGTATTTACATTTCTAACACCTAAATTTCAATTTTTACATACCTGCCAAATTCCCTGTGCATGAAAAGGTGTATTTCACTTTTTTTTAAATTAAAATGGTGGTATTTTTTATGTGATTTAAAAGATTTGGGTGGTATAAATGTAAAAAATAAAGTTCATGCATTAGATATGTAATAAGAATTGGGTGCTATAATCTGAATTCTGCATCAAGAAAAATATCCAAGTAATATAAGAAGGGGGGGATTCACATACTAACATAGAATTCTTATGTACTTGCACAACTAATATTTAATTTTTTATTTTTTACTTATATATAACTCCCTATTGCACGCAAAAACATTTGTATGCAAAGATACAATCCACTTTAGATGGGCCAATGTCAGTAAATTTTGTGTGTTTTGAAGACTAGAGTGCTATAAAAGTAAATACAAAACTTGTAAGGGTTAATTACATAAACAGCACTAGAAACATTGCTATTTAGAAAATTAACACCCTAGTGATTTTTTTTTTTTTAAACTACTCAACAGATGCATTTATGTGTGCGACAATCAAACCAATGTAAATTTGATAGTGGTTTTTATCACTAGTTTTAATATTTGAGTGAGAATTTGAAAAAATGGATGAAAGAGGGAGCTAGATTTGTAAATAGCAATGTTTCTAAAGTGCTATGCATGTAATCACACCAAAGTTTAAGTGTTGGATATGTAAATATGTAATAATTACGTGATTTGTATGTAAAGATGATACTCACTGTCTATTTCTTTGAGATTAAATATGGCAGCATTAAGATCTTCGCGCTGAGAATCTTTGTAAATTGCATTTTTATCCTTGGGAGCTTTCTTTGAAGCACAGCAGCAACAGCAGCAACAACACCAGGAGCAGAAAGAAGCTTTTGGAAGGGCAGGTAAAGATGGAGGCCCATAACCATAAAGTGCTTGTCTATAGAAAGTACAACCAGTCCCAACATAAACTGGTCCTTGGATCCCATCAAGTCCTTTCATGTTGATCTGGTAGAAATATGAGGCAGGACAGATAATTAGGAAGATTTACGTACATACCACATAACTCTTAATGTATTTACATATGTAACACCAATACTTCAATTTTTACATATGCCATATCACCGATGAATGAAACAGTGCATTTCAGCTTTTTACAAGTTAAAAAAAATAATATTTTTGAAATGATATGAAAGATTTGAGCGGTGTAAAAGAAAGGTTTGATTGTTGTGATTACATCGAAGAAGACAATGTTCCGATTGGCATATCGGTCGCTTCGATCGATTCCATCAAACCTCTGAGGGAATTGTATGTAGCATAACTGTGGACCAACTTGAGGATCCATCATAAAACACATGGCTTCGCGGACCGCTTTGCTGTTGTTGACATAGTGATCGCAGTCAAGGTTAAGAATGTATGGTGCGTTTGTCAGAACGGCGGAAACTCGGACCTGCAAAGTGTGATTATGGTGAAATGTAGTTATTTTTTAAGTTAGAAGAAGAAGAGAGGATGTGAGGTAGCAGAATCATACAAGTGCATTCATTGCACCAGCTTTCTTATGGTGTTGGTATCCAGGTCTCTTTTCTCTTGATACATAAACGAGGCGAGGAAGTTCATTTCCTTCAATATCATGCGCACCGCTATGACCGAGAAACACCTGTAAGAAAATTTTATTTAGTGTTATTTGATTTGCTGGAAAAAAATGTAGCTTAATTGCATTTGGAATATTTTGAAATTGTTTGGTTCTATATAATATAAATGCAGGATTTCACATTTTCTTATAAGGTTTGAAGAAAAATTAAATCAATGTAGAATACGTGGCCAATAGCGGGCAGCGGGCCGGTGGTTGATGGCGGGTGACAACAACGGGCGAGTGGTTGGTGGCGGGTGACAACAGCTGGCGATGGTAAGTGGTGAAGGGTGGCAGCAGCAGATGGTAGGGGCGTTGTGTTGATGACGGCAACGTGCAACACTTAACACAAAACGGTATGTTTGGAATTCACTCGTAACCAACAAATTTCAAATACATTGAAAATGAACTAGAGAATGAATTTCAAATGCATTGTAATTTTACACTGCATTTAGAATTCACCCAATCAAACACCCAAAATTTTGAAATGCATGGCACTTCTTTTGCAGAAAACTGAATAGACCCGAAGGCTACTCATATTGCTTTGGCCAAAGAAAAGTATTAAGCTTTAAATAATTTTCTTTTGATTACAAGATCTGCACAAACCCAAAAAAAATATCCAGAGCTGTGAAGAATCCTCAGAATTAAGATGCCTATTCCAAACCACAAGGCACATGAACACAAACATACCACCACATTCCTATTTATTTGCATAGCTAGCACCTAAACTTCAATTTTTACATTTATATCACCAAACTCTTTCAAGTCATATCAAAAAGTGAAATACATCTATATATTAGATATGTAAATACAATCATTTAAAATACCATCATTTTAAGTTTTCAAAAAGTGAAATACATCTTCTCACACATAGGCAATGAGGCATGTATGTAAAAATTGAGTTTTATATGTTAGATATGTAAATAAAAAAAGGATTGAGTGCTATTTATGTAAATGTTCCATAAAATAATAATTGATCAGACCTGAATCATGCCGGGATGATCACGAGTGTTGTTCCCCGGCCAAGGAGTTCCATCTTGCATCACCCACCCATCCTCAGGTGTTTTTTGAGCCTTAGCAACCAGAGCATTTATCCTCACTTTGTATTCTTCATAATCTCTCTGCAATAAATCCCATGTTCGACACTCATTCACCACATCACTTGTAATGATTTTCCAATTCCTATGCTGCTATGCATTTATATATGTAACACCTAAACTTTATTATTTACATTTATATCACCCAAATCTTTTATATCACATCTACAAATTCACAAGCATGGGTTAGCTGGCGTGCATGTAAAAATTGAAATTTAGGTTTTAGATATGTAAATACATAGAGTGGTGTGCATGTAAATCTTCCATGATTTTAAACTGTAGATCATGAAAGCGTGAAAAGTGAATGGAGCATTTACTTGTGCACCACTCAATTCCTATGTATTTACATATATAACATCTAAACTTTACTTTTAACATACTGCCACCAAACATATGCATGTATGTAACTTTTGAAACGTTAAGATACTGGTATTTTTGATGTGATACGAAAACTTTTGGTGGCATTTAGATATGTAAATACATAGGAATTAGGGGGTACCTATGTCAAAATCACTAATTAAAAAAAAACAAACAATTTTGATTTATGGAAGTAAAATTCTTACTTTCATTGCCCTGCGTTCCTTGACAAAAGATGGCTGCACTTTATCTTTCAAATAGTCAAATTTCTGAGAAAAATAGAACTCAGGGGCACGAGGTTCGATCAAGTATTTTTTACAAAAAGGAACCCACTTTCTCGCAAACTCGGCAGTTTCTGCCATGGCCTCGAAGGTGAGCATGGCGGCACCATCATCAGAAACATAACAAGACACTTTTTCAACGGGATAATCGACAGCTAGAATTGAGAGAACGGTATTTGCAGTAATTAGAGGAGGCTCTTTTAATGGATCCACAGTACTAACAAAGAAGTCGACGGCGGCAAGCTCGCAAGGTTCGCCCTCCATTTCATATCTAATGAAAACAGAGAAATCTAGTCAGCCAATCTTCATGTACATATGTACATACATATCACACAATTCTTATGCATTTAAGCACGTAAACTTTCATATTTACACACATGGTCATGTCAAAAATAGTATTATTACCACTTTTTAAAAGACAATTACACATTTTCATGCATAGGTGTAAACCACTAAAGTATTATGTAAATATAATATTTTTGGTGTGAGATATGTAAATTCAAAAGAATGGTGTGCTATGTATAAATATTTCCCTTTATATTAAAGGTTTGGGGAATTTACAAACATACCACCCAAATTTTGTCTTTACATACCTATCACCTAAGCTTCGCTTTTTACATTTATATTACCAAAAATTTTCATATAACATCAAAATTGCCATTTTCTTAACTTTTTAAGAAGTGAAATACATCTTTTCATACATACAAAAGGGACTATTTTATGTTTAGAGACAAAAAATTAAAACAGGTAAAAACACATTATTTACTGGAAGTAATGTATGATATACATGTTGAGTTGTTTTTAAAAATAATTAAAATAACTTTTAGAAATTTTGAATATGTTAAAATAAAAAACTAATTTATTTTCTAAAATAAAAAATAAAATATACAAAAAAAGCTAAACACATATATATTTTAAAATAAAAATAAAAGTGATCCCAAACAAAAACAAAAAATAAAAGATGTTTTGCTTTAAATTAAAACATTAAAAAATAAAATAATAATAAAAAAGGGAAATAAAAGAAAGACGTGAGTGATCCCAAATGATAATCTAAATTAATACCTTGCAGCAAGAGTGTCAATGTATGTCTCCCTTCCAATGGGAGACCACTTCGGGAACTGATCCAAAACCCATGAGAAAGCGAACCAGACCTCGCAAATGACCGAAGTCAACCATAGACCATAAGCACTATCAACAGGATTTGTGATTCTATAGTGAAAGAAGAGCCCAAGAATTATTAATCTCGTTATAATCACAGCCCTATAAAGTGTGAGCTTATTACGAGATATCGGAATTATAGCTGAAAATGGTTGCCCGGCTTCTTGGAACCTGCAAATACTCAGCAACAAGACATTTTGGAAATTTTAATGATTTGCATTAAGTAAATCAATTAAGGAGAATTGTTTTACAATATCAACATTAAGAAATTGCATCTATTCGAAGCTCATATTTGCATTTCAGTAAAGCTATTTTGCATGACACAATCACCATATAATTGGGTTAGATATATTAATGGGGCATTTACGTACAAACCACCCAATTCATATGTATTTACATATCTAACAGCTAAATTTTACTTTTTTACATTTATACCACCCAGAACTTTCATATCACATAAAAAATACCATTATTTTAACTTTTAAAAAGTGGAATACACCACCTTTTCATGCATAGTTGAGCTGGCATATATGCAAAAATTGATTAGGTGTTAGACATGTAAATACATGGGAATTAAATGGTATATATGTAAATCTTCCTATATTAATTTAGTAGAAGTTCACATAACATTCAAAAAAAGAAGAGAAGCAACCATGCCTTTGAGCAATTTTTTTATTGTTTGACTGGTGGGAATCAGCCAATGAAAACACTTCACTGTATTATAAGAGCTGAGAGAGAGCTGAGAGTTTTCACCATTAATTATGATATGAAGCATACAGGATAATTGTAATGAACAGCAACATGCTTTGTAGGCTCACTAGATGCAAAGGATGAGCGTTGTTTGCACCAAAAAAAAGGACAACATTATATATATATATATATATTTTGGTGGGCATTTACATGAATACCAGCCAATTCCTATGTATTTACATGTCTAACACCTAAATTTTAATTTAGATTTATACCACCAAAATACTTCCTATCCATAAAAAACACCACCAATTTAACTTTTGCAAGGTAAAATACTCCTTTTTATGCATAGGACCATAGGGAATGTGGCATATATGTATAAATTGAATTGTAGGTGTTAGAAATGTAAATACATAAGAATTGAGTGTTATGCATGTAAAACTC
Source organism: Phalaenopsis aphrodite (assembly GCA_003013225.1). NCBI lineage: Eukaryota > Viridiplantae > Streptophyta > Magnoliopsida > Asparagales > Orchidaceae > Phalaenopsis > Phalaenopsis aphrodite. Next base: position 2,207,611 of record NEWO01000014.1, read on the forward strand.
TCTTTTTTTTATCCCGAGCCTACACAAATTAAAACAGAAATTGAAATTAGCATTTTTAATGGTTCCACACAATGATCTCCTTTCATTGTGTATAAAAATGTAAGAAATGAAATTTGATTCTCATATGCTTTATGTTGCTTGATTTACATATTTTGTTTGGAATGATAATCTTTTAATAAATAAGCCTAAATTAATCATAAAGGCATAAGCAGCATTAACTGTTAAAGAAAAATAAAAAAACTTAAAACTCAAAATTTTAGTAACTATTATAGCTATTATGCTGGATTTGTGACATAGGCTTCATTTGAAGGAACTTCACCGTTCAACGAAGCTTCTTTAAAAACCACGTGTGCCGAACGGAGAAGGCCAACAGCGAAAAGTTGTTATTCTTGCGAAACAACATCAAGAGACTTTATGGAGACACTGCTTCACTAAACGAAAGTTTTTTCACGCGCCGACGTTCAGTGCAATAGAATGGAGCTTCGCTGCTATCTCAAACGAAGCCAATATGTATGTAATTTTTCAAAAAAATTTACATGGATGGGCTATTTCATATGTTTTTGCCAATTGCAAATTTTGTTACATATCAAGATAAAATTTTAGCTTAATTCATCATATTTCTTGAAAATAAACTCTTAACAACTAATAACTCCCTTTGAGTGCAGGGTTATAATTTGCTTTGCAAAAATACCTAAAAAAATACTAAAATTTTACTTTATCTAGAGAACTATGTTGCATTCAAAATCAGGCATAAATAATAAATAATAAAAAAAACAATGAGCGTTCAAGTCCTTAGGGCGAGATTTAAGAGACCATTCCAATGTTATCAACAGCATTAGAAGCCAAGAAAGAGATGCGACTTCTCATAAGCAATACGGCTTCTCAACACTTGAGGTGCCATGCATCACTGCAAACACTCCAAAAGAGAGAAACTTGAAAAAGAAATAACTATATCACTTGTTTATATTTTATTTTGGAGTAAAGTGCAAAATTAGTCCCCAGACTATCTATTACATTGGGTCATTTTAGTCACAAAATTTATAAAGATATTAAATTAATCCTTACACTACTTTAACGGGGGCTAAAATAACCCTAATTGGGGACTATTTCAACCCATATTAAAAGAAACTGCAGATTAAATTAAAAATTTTATAAATTCTGAGATTGAAATGACCATCTGCAAAGAGCCAAAGGACTATTCTGACACTTTTCTCTTTATTTTGTTACAACAAAAACTATGAATTAGTACAAGATGAGTATTGCCACATAAAGCTATAGAGAAAAAAGGAATCAGAATGTTCTATTGTATTTTCGATTAAAAATGTTGATAAATAGATTAGTATAACCATATATAATATTACAAAACAAATATAGTCTACAGACAATCTAACATTCGTTGATATATATTCCAACTTCATCATGATTCTAACTCTTATCAATCACTAGATTTGAAGCCCTTCATCTCCTCATTTCTCTACTTGAACTCATCATCTT
>NEWO01000014.1:2212537-2227266 GCA_003013225.1 Phalaenopsis aphrodite
TTTCAATGAAGTGTTCAATATAGAGTTGATGCCTCTAATGCGTGCATTAGAGCTATGCTAGGTCAAGGAGAGCACCTTATTGTTTTCTTCAAAAAGAAAATGAATGATTTCAAGAGAAAACATTCTACCTATGACGAGAAATTTTATGCTATTATGAGAGTCGTCAATCATAAGAGTCATAATTTATTGACAAATGGAATTATTCATTACACTAACCACGAGGCTCTACGATTCTTGAGCAGCCGGCCCGTAATAAGCTAATGGTCATAAACACCTCTTAGGTGAAATTCCTTTATTCATTTCACGTTGTGCTTAAACATAGATGTGCAATTTCTTAGCCACTTTTACAGGACTTTATGAGACAAGTTGGTTACAAAACTTCAATTCAGTTCAACAGCTCACTCTCAGACAGAAGGGCAAATTGAGATTATTTATAGTAGTTTCGGAATTCTTAGATGTTTTGTGGGAAAGAACATCAAGAAGTGAGACTTAGTTCTTTCTCAGGTGGAATTTGTCTATAACTGTTCTACTAGTCAGTCTACATGTCGCAATTGCTTTAGAGTTAGTCCCACTGTTGCTAGCTACTAAGCTTAACACAGATGTCAAGATTTAATTCAAGGACATTCAACCCCTACATGGGTAGGTTTAGAAGAAAATTATTAAGGAAAACACTAAGTATAATAAATCTAGAAAAGTGACATGGATCAGACTAAAGGAGGAATTTCCAGTAGGTTCATTAGGAAGGCTCAAGCTGTCAATTTCAAGATATACCATGAGGGTCTGAATACTTTCAGAGATAATGATGAAGCTTCTTTTGCTCAGGGAGAGTGACACAACAAATGATTTCCCACGATACCGCAGTTTCGTCGTATTGACTACCATGACCACGAGATTCCAATCATTGAAGAAGATTTTGTTTATATTTTATATTTTATTTTCTAATGAAGATATTTATATACGTTATACTTTAGAATTTGGATTCTCAGCTGGATTATCTGTATTATCAGATACATATCTTTTTTCGAAACTGGTGCATTTATATCTTGCCCAAGAATATGTGGTGGATCACCCTCATCGGCCACCTAATTGATTCGTCGTTCGCCCCCTATTTCAATCAGGCAGCCATTGACACCACTGCCACCTACTATTTAGAACCAGGAACCACCTTTTCAAGCTTTCGATCGTCGTCCCATTGCCTTTCATGCTAATTTTCAATCGCCACCCATCCCTCCACTCATGTACTCAATCCTACTACTCCCCTAACGACTTTTATCTTCTATCACACCTTCTAAGATTCATGATATTTACAGATCTTATCCTTTCAAGAAGAAAAACAAGTTGACGCCTGAATAAGGAAGAAGAAATGAGCTTCCAAAGTGTTGAAATGTGTTATATAAATATGACCTTAAAAGCTAAGCATGAAAAAATGTATATTTCACTTCGTGTAGGCTAATATTAGCAATGTGTCTCTGTCCTTAAAAGACCAAGGTGTTATAAAACTAAATGCAAGGGGTTTAGGGGTTAGATATGTAAATAGATAAAGTTATAAAATTTATATAAATATATTCTTTTGTTGTTTCACAATCTAAATTCATACTTTTGCAGAAAAAAAAGGGAAACATTTTGTGTACGTCTGTAACCTACAAATAGGTTACAGGGAGGGTATTGGGGGGTTATAATCGTGTTATATCCCCTGTAACCTTCATGTAACATACTGCGGCTTACAAATATATGAAAACGGAAGCACGAAACTTACTAGAAGGTACAGGAAGGTTACAGAGAGGTTACAGGGGGTATAACGTGATTATAACCCCACAATACTCTCCCTATAACCTATTTGTAGGTTACAGACGTACGCAGCTCTGCGTACGTCTTACGTATGCAAAATTTTTCCAAAAAAAAGAGGGTCATGTTATTTTGACCAAATTTCTTTGTCAAGATAAAATTTTAAGCCCATAGTCTGCCTTTCATTTGCATGTATAACCCCCAATTCTAATGTATTCGCATATGTAACAACTAGGCTTTTTTTCACATTTATACCATTCATATCTTTCATATACCCAAACAAAAAATTATATATATATATATATATATATATATATATATATATATATATATATATATATATATATATATATATATATATATATATATATTGCTTTTATGAATTTTTTTTTAAAATTATTTTGGCATAAATGCAAATATGAATATTTACTTGACACGTGATTGCAGGTCAATACTATCAATTTCTTACTTGTTTTGGGGGTTTTTAGTCAATTTCTTTCAAAGCATGACTAAGGTTAGTACAAATAATCGCTTTCAATTTAGTCCAAACAAAGGAAAAGATGAAAAAAATACACTAATTGCCCCCTTTTGTCAAATTTCCAACTGTTTGTTAGTGGCAAACACTAATATATATATATCTGGGTGTGTGTGTTTTGTGTACCCGGCATGTTGGTTGGCATCCACGATATAAAACCCTTAGGATTGGGGGTTCGAATCCCCTCTGACACAGTTGCTCTTAAGGAGGTGATAGTTAAATTGTTAAGTACATTAAGAGTGGCTGGAGACTCGTATAATATCCTCTGAACATTTCTTATATATATTTATATATATATGAAGTTTATTAATCCACATAGTTGTGATAACAATTCAGCCGCATTTTCTTCTACCCCAACTCTTGCTTTTTAATAGCCACAAAAACCAACAACCATCAAATAATTCTAAAAATCGATAGATTTCATTTTTTTTCCCGCTAAATTATGATAATTATATTATACTATATGTGATTTAAGTTCATTATTATAAAAAAGGGATATTTATAGACATGCCACTTATTTCCTATGTATTTATGTATATAACCCCAAAACTTTATTTTTTTTGCATTTGCATTACCAAATTATTCTATCACATCAAAAAGATTACCAAAGATGGTATAGATGTAAAAATTAAATGTAAATGTTAGATATTTAAATAAATAAGAGAATGGTATAGATTTAGATCTTACTATTATATATATATATATATATATTCTTTTAATTAATGAGACACAAAATCTTGTATGAAGCATTTAATGTTCTAACTAACTAGCCAGAGAAGGGAAGCTCACAATTAATATTCGGCATATAATTGATCTCACACGGGGCAGCGATTGTACCACAGGATGGAAAATTTGCATGCTTACCCCACAAGTCTTACGTATTACATATTTATCTTTTATATTTACACTTACGACATTTTGATATTAGAATTTATGCATGAAAATATATATTTTATTTTTAAAAGTCAGATATTAAAATACTTAAGTGATAAATATATGAATATATAATAATTGAAAGAAAAAAGAAATAAATGAAAAGCATAACAACAAAATTACACAAGTTTTTTGTTTTCATTAAACTCTCATAAATATAAGAATTTAAAATTTATTTATAAGTTATTAAATATGTAAATAAAAAAATGAAGTGTTAAAAGTTAATATTATAATATATTTATATCTAACACTAAAATTCAACTATTTATAGTTCACTAAAAAATATTAAAAATTAAAGCAACACCGGTTCTCTCTGCCATGAGAGTCACGACCACTTAGGGTGTAAACTAGTTAGACCGAGCTCAAGCTGCCCCTCGGCTTGAGCTCAAGCTTGATTAATTTTATAGAGTCTGAGCTCGACTTGAAGTCTATGAATTCAAGTGTGCCCACAAGCCAGCTTGTTTATTATATATATATAAAAAGAATGATATTAATTTGAACTAGCTTAATAATAATATCCAAAATAAAGAATTAAAAAAAAATAATAAGAATTCACATGATATACAATACAAAATATTATTTTTTAAACATTTTTAATATTTTTAAGATGAATCTTGAAATTTAATATATTTTTAGCACATTTTATATATTAATATTTTTAAAAATGAGACGACTACACAAGCTAACGAGAACAATTTGAGTCGGGGCTAGCTCGAGCTTGGCTTGTTAGCTCATCAAGCTCAATTTCACTTATCGAGCCGAGCTCGAGCCAGCTCAGTTGTCTCGCTCAAACCCTTAACTTCCACCCACCTCTTTGCTTCCAATCCCGCCAAATCAAACCGAAGAGATGTGCCCAAAGTATAGTATGCATGATTTGAATTCACGACTTCATGTTGAAGCAGTATTCTCTTAACCACTATATCACTGATAAATGTGCTCTATCATTTATCGTTTAATGAGTTTAAGAGTGCTCCATGATGCAAGGAATGAAATTTAGATATTAAATATGTAAATTAAAAATTTATAGTGTTATGCATGTAATTTTTTTTTTCTTTCTTTTTAGTAACATACTCATGAGGAGGAAGTAGCCAAACCAGATAGTCAAGACAGAGACATAAATGCAGGCTTAAATGAGCCATAAGACCTCCTTTTTATATCCCCACGGCTCCGTCATGTTCCTTAATCTACTCTCTCTCGCCCGTTCAATCGCCGGCGACCTCTCTTCGTCCTCTTCCGGCGAGCCCTTCTGCTCCTTCATCTGCGTTCCTCTTCCGGTGAAGGGATGCGGAGAAGCAGTCCATGACCGGACCGAGAAAGGAGGTGAAGTCCTTTATATTGAAAGCCGGCTTCGCCCTGCTTCTATCCCTCGCCGGATTCTTCGCCGCTCGCCACAACCGCCGCCGTCAGCGGTCGTTCTCTCCTCCTCCCCCTCCCCCTCCCCCTCCGTCAGGTCCTCTCTTTCTCTACTGTATTATCATTCGATTCCATGGATATTGAGTTACTGATGCTTCTCCGTTTTCAGACTTGGAACCGGAGCTCAGTTCGTCTGATGGAGCTGTTGATGAAGAGCTCATGATGGACCAAACTGTAAGCTATATTTTCTATGTAAAAATGGTTTCTTTGATCTGGTTTTGTTTTCATGTTTTGAGTCTGTTGATTTGAAAAAGGAGGAAGATTTGTCCAAGATCATCAGTCTTCGCGCTCTGGCTAGCGAGGAAGACGACGACGACGACCAGCTTGTTCAGGAGGAGTCTGAAACAGTGCGGGAAAACATTCCAGCTGCTCCTGCTCCTTTAACAGAAGACTTTGAGATCAACGATGCAGCAGCCATGGAGGAAGAGATTAAGAATCTTAGGGATTTGGTTCAGTCGCTTCAGGAGAGGGAGATTTGGTTGGAGATGAAGCTTCTGGAGTTCCATGGCATGAAGGAGCAGGAGGCAGCAATGAGGGAGCTTCAGAATAGGTTGAAGATAAGTGCCACAGAGATGAAGCTGCTTTCTCTAAAGATCGAGTCTTTGAAGGCTGAGAACGAGAAGCTCAGAGCCGAGGCTTCAGATTATAGCAGAGCTGTTTCAGAGCTTGAGATTTGTAAAAAGAATATCATGATTTTAGAGAGTAAGTTGAGATATGTTGGAGAGCAGGCGCAGGAGAAGATGGCAGTGCTTCATGGAAGGGTTACTGAGCTTAGAGAGAAGGAGAAGAAGGATTTGGAGGATGATTTGGAGGTGGAGAAGAAGCTGAGATTGTTTAATGAGCTAGAAAATGAGGTCTTTGAGCTTCGGAAGGAGAATTCAAGGTTGGCACAGGAGAAAGTAGGGATTTTGAAAAAGTTTGAAGCTGAGCACTCACTCAATGCTTCAGATCTCAGAAGTCCAGATTCTGTTCTCAGGACCTTAGAGGTAATATCCAAATTTTACATTTTCTTTGAGAAATTTGTTAGAATGATCCTAGGCTCTTTGTTGGGGTCAATTTTAGTCCCACAGTCTAAAAAAAACATAAATTTAATCCATAGGCTCTTTTAAATGAGGCTAAAGTAGTTATGATTGAGGACTATTTCAGCCCATAGTAAAAGACACTGAGGACTAATTTAATATTTTTATGAACTTTGATGCTAAAATGGGCTCATGTAATTAATCATAGCATCATTTTGGCATTTTACTCCATTTTCTTTAGAAGCCTTTACTTACATGCTACACAAATTTTATGTATTTACATATCTAACACCTATACCTTCATATTTAAATACATGCCACTCAAATCTTTAATATCACAACAAAAATACCACCATCATTATCTTTTTTTTTAAGTGAAATACACATTTTGATGCATAAATTTATGCACCGAGGTATTATAAATGCAATATCAAACTTTGGATGTTACATATATAAATACATAAGAATTGTATGGAATATATGTAAATTCAACTTACTTGATTTGTGAACTTGTTTAACTTTGCAATTCAGCTATGGAGATTGGAAGAACAAAATCAACTGAGAGAAGAGAATGAAAATCTAAAGAAAAAACTGGAACAGCTTCAGAGTGATCATTGCGAAGATATTGAAGAGTTGGTTTATCTTAGGTGGATCAACGCTTGCCTGCGGTACGAGCTCAGAAATTATCAGCCTCCTCCTGGAAGAACAGTAGCAAGAGACCTGAGCAGAAGCTTAAGCCCCAAATCTGAGCAGATGGCTAAACAACTGATACTCGATTACTCGAATTCTCATTCAAATTCGAACCGGTTGAGCTCAATCGACTTTGATTTGGATGATTGTTTTTCGCAGACATCGAGTGAGGAGTTTGATGAAGCTTCCTTAGACTCTGCAAAGACTAAATCTACTAAGTCGAGCAAGTCAAAACTTTTCCGCAAGCTTAAAAAGCTCGTGCTGCCAAAAGGTCGCAACGAAGAGAAGAATGAAACAAGGGCTTCATTTGGAATCACTTCAGGTTTGTCTATAGAGAAGAAGAAGAATTCAACAGGAGTGGAATTTAATGGTGATGAGAAGTGGAAAAGTAGAAGAAACCATTCTCATGATCTAACAAGGCCTTCTTTTGATATTCAGAGTTTAAGTAGGCTCAATCTGGAAGAAGAAGGTAATGGTGGGATGCATGAACGCTGTAATAGTGACATTGGAGCAGTTTATGCTCATAAGAGGATGATTTCTTTGGATGAGAACTCACCATACAGCAGTTCTGTTGAGAACGAAGAAGTTGGCGATCCGACAGAGGACAAGCTAAAGAAATTCGCTCGAGTTTTTAAGGATTCTAAGGGATCTCTAAGGTCTAAGAGGCTATCAGCATCATCAAGCATTGTCTGATTAATGAGGAAATGTAGGAAGGAGAGCTACTTTCTTGGTGTATATGTATTGGGACCAAGTATATATACATTGTATAATTAGATAACTGGATTTTCCATGGAAGTACTTTAAAAGATTGAGTTAAAATCAGCATAGCTCAATGGTCATTCTCTCTGTCTATCTCACGCAGAATATACTTATCTAGATAGTGTATATTCATGGGCAATTTAGAATCCAACATATTTAAATTCCAACAGATAAATTTTGGTATAGTATCTTTTAATGATGTTTTATGTTGGGGCAAACTTATTTTAATGTAAGAAACTTTATTGGAAATAGAAGGGGGCTAGAACCATGGAAGATCTCTGTTGAACTGATTTTCTCAACTGTGTATTGGCTTTTATGAATAAGTGATATGATTACTGAAATAATGAATTTGTTTATGTATAATTTAAATGTGGTTTTTACAATAATGAATTTACTTACTCCAAATTTGAACATCAACCTTAGTTGTATGAAAATAGTTGTAAGAATGATTTAGGTTTGCAAATTATGCTGTATAAGTTGAGAGGAAAGTTTTAGGTGATCCTTGGTGGTTGTAATAGAGAGAATGATTAGGATGCCATAAAGAGGGATGGAGATAGAGAGGTAAAGAGATAGAAAGTAGAAGTGTGGGATGATTGTGGAACCCTAGGAGGGGAGATAAATTAAACTTTTGAAATCTTAGTTAATTTGAATTACTAATGCAGCATGAAAGTGAGTGACACAAATATAAAATTGAAGTTACAGTTAAATGATTTGTAGTAATGCAAATAACAGTGTAAAGCAAGCACAAATAATATAAAGCAAGTGACATAAAAAGCACATAAATTTTATGGGGTTAAGCCACCAACTTAGCCTATATCTACTCCTAGCTAATACCCATTTAGGGAATTAATACCTCAAAGTTCTATCCAACTTAAGCACAGTCTTGCTCAAGGTGATTATAATCGCAATGTAAATTACAATGATAATTGCCACATTAAGTCAATGTCCTAGATAATGAAAGTGTAAAAATATAATCTACATAAATTCAAATTTTCAAATTTTTGCTAAAAGAAAACACTTTTTTTATAAATAGTGAACTTACAAACAATTTTGATTAGCTTACAATAATAGTTCTCTTGCAATGTATTGGCAAAGAGAAGCCTCACACTTTTGATAATTTAATTTCACTTTACATAAACCTAAGCAATATTCTGAGAAATGTGGAAAAGCTTTAATATGATTTAAAAATAAAGCTTTTTACCTTGATTTCCAAGACAAGTTTATTCTGAAAACATATTCAAGTGATTTTTCAAAAACAGGTTCAATATCCTACAAACAGTTATTAAATGGACTTTACAAATAGGATTTGAAGCAAAACACAAAATGATTTTAAAACTAATATGAAAAGCAGATCTGAAGCAATTCTTGAAACAGATTTGATGAGCTCACAAACTATTTGAAAATAACTCAACTAATTTTTAAACTGAAAAAACAATTCAAATTTGATGAAGAACACTTTGAACAGCTTGAATTTCAGATTTCTCTACATAGATTGTGATTTAGAGTTTTTTTTTAGTTTTCCTTTATTTAGATTTTCCCCTTTGGGAAACCCTAATCTAGTTTGACATTTCATTAATTTTAACTAGATATAAAAGGTTTATCTTTGCAACTCGTGATTAGGTAGTTGTCAAAATTAAATCTTAATTTAGGTCATCAATGTGAAGTCGTTTAATGTGAAGTCATTTAAAATTTTGGTCATCAATGAGAACAACTTTTCGTCATCAATGTGAAGTCATTTAAAATTTAGGCCATAATTCGGTTGGGAATTTTATTATTTTTATCACGTTTATGACCACACAATTTTATTACCCTTAGAATAAAATATACAATGAACAAATTATTTTGTTATTGGCTGATGTAAAATAAATATTGCTCAGATAAATCACGCAATCTATTGATATGACATGTACTCTAATCACAATGACTTGGAGTCTATCTCATAGATTTTGGGCTTATAGACGATCAGATTGAATGATTACTCTCTAAATTTGTCTCTGCACATATTGTCCCAAACTATTTTAATGCAACTAATATACTACCGTTTTAACAATTTATGGAATACTAGGATGACAAACTAACTCACGTATAGAAGATATATGCCTACTTCTATAGTTCTATATTCCGAACTTCTGATAAAAAAATCCTCTTCCCTTACAAGAAAAGAAAACACATCAGCCTGATTACATCAGCCATAATCAGGAAAATAATCCTTGATCCTTAACCAGTCAATCCTTCTCCATCCTTCTATCATCCTCAACACTATTCATTTTTCCTCTAACCCTACAAACGTTTTCAACATCTCCCAATCAATTAAACACTATCATGATATGATCCGGAAACAAAACAGCGAACAAACAATGAATAAATTGCAATAGAGGGATAGACATGAGGGCTGATTTTACTAATACCAATAAAAGCAAATAAGATAAAATGTTGATCTACCATTCGAGAGATAGACCGTCTCTCCACAAATCCTAGACGCCACTAGCAACACTACCAAAAAAGAAAAACTGCAACGAAAGAAAACATGAAACAAGCCTCAGACAATCAGCCCTCCAAAATATTCCTCCGCCAATTAAACAAGATCATAATATGATCCGGAACCAAAACAACGAACTAATAATGAATAAATTACAATAGAGGAATAAAGACGAGGGCTGATTTTACTAATACCAATAAAAGCAAACAAGATAAAATGTTGATCTATTGTTCAAGAGGTAAATCGTCTCTCCACAAATCCCAGACGCCGCTAGGAATACCACCAAAAAAGAAAAATTGCAATGAAACAAAACATAAAACAAACTTTAGACAATCAACTCTCCTAAATACTGCGCTGCAACCGCATCTCCCTCCCCCAAAAGCCGAAATTGCCCTTAGCCCTCCTACGGTTTCCTCCTCAATTGGCTAGCTAGCCCCGTGCGATTTCCAAACCGATTCTCCCTGGATCAATTCGCAAGGCTCCCATGTTACTTCATAATCTAACGAATCTTTCCACTTAATCAGTAACTCATTTGCTCCAGCCACTCAGCGCATGCCTTCGACCTCTAAGTGTTTCGGAATCACCTCTGTCCTCTACCAGCATCAGAGGTAGTGAAGATGAGGGTGCATGATCTCCAATAGCACATCTCAACTGTGAAACATGGAAGACTAGATGTAGCGTTGATGAAGGTGGTAACCTTAAGAGGAAGAGCTTTAGCTTCAACTAAACAATGTCCTCAGGTTCAAATTGTATCTCGCATATGTTTATCCACTTTTCTCTTCATGATCTGTTGAGCTCTCACTAGATGCCTCTTGAGCTCTGCCAATATCATGTCCCTCTCCTCTACTAGAGATTAGTGTAGTATTATGCCCATAGTGTACCATGTGAGGTTGATCTACAAAATCATGAGAGGGGTGGTTTGCGTTGCAGCATGATACAAAGTATCATACCAATATTCAATCCACGCAAGCCACTATGCCCTAAGCTTCAGCGCCTCTGATACAAAACAACGCAGGTATGTCTCCATACTCCTGTTGACCACCTCATTCTGGCCATCGGTCTGGGGATGATATGTTATACTCCTCTTAATGACTGTCCTTGTAACCTAAATAGCTCCTTCTAGAATTGGTTGAAGAACACCTTGTACTATCTTATACAATAGATTTTGACACTCCGCTAAAGCGGACCAATTCTCGTATGAACACTATAGCAATAGACAACAATGTAAGTGTGTCGTAATGGAATGAAATGTGCATACTTGCTTAGACGATCCACCACCACCAAGATCACCATAAAACCTTGTGATCGTGGCAACCCCTCTATAAAATCTAGCTTCACTTCTTCCCAAATCTTCTCCAATAAAGCTAAGATTCTTAATAACTCTCCTAGCTAAATGGACAAGTATTTGTGTTGTTGGCACAAATCACACTTTGCCACCATGTCTTCGGCTCTGTGCATCCCACCAAATAAAGTTTTGTCGATAGACGACTGTATGTCTTATTTACCCCTAAGAGTCCCCTAATGGCACTGTCGTAAAACTTCTGCAATTGTTTGGGGATGTACTCTGATTCACTCGGCAACACGAACCACCTCTGATAGAGTAGTTGTTGCCCTCTCAATGCACATCCAGGATGATATCCCGATCTTATAGCAACTCTGCCTGTATTTTCCACAGCCCTTCATCTTGCTCGCTCTCCTGCCTCAAAACTTCCCATTCAAGGACCAAGGGTACCAATAAGGCCGCTAGTTGGGCTCAACCTTTCTCGACAGTGCATCTGTGGCTTTATTCTCGTCCTTTCCAATACCGAATCTCGAAAGCATATCCCAACAGCTTGGATAACCACATCTGATGCTCCTTAGTCACCATTCTATGCTTCAATAAAAACATTAAGCTCCTCTAATTAGTCATAACTAGAAAGTGTCATCTCAACATGGAGGGCCACCACTCTTAAATGGCCAACACAATAATCATCAACTCCCGCTCGTACATTGGCTTTGAGCCTCTCCCTAGCTGTGAGCACCTAGCTAAAATAGGCAATTGGTCACTCGTCCTACATGAATATCACTCCTAATCTGTATCTTGACACATTCGTTTCTACCACAAAGGTTTTACTGAAATCTGGAAGTGCTAGTACAATAACGCTGATCATAGCTCTCTTCAAATGTTAAAATGTCCATGTTGTGTTTCCACTTCTCCGCACTTAAAATTGTCTTTCTTCAACTGCCCCGTCAGTGGCCAAGCTATCGTGTTGTATCCCTTCACGAATTTCCAGTAATATCCGCTGAGACCCGGGAATTCCCTTAATACTTGAAGTTCCTTGGTACAGGTCAGTCCACCATAGCCTCCATCTTGGACTGATCCATTGCTACTCTTGCCTTGGCCACCACGCGTCCTAGTTACTGCACCCGTAACTGTGCAAATGAACACTTCAAGTTGCGTACAACTAGTGCTCCCTCAACTTCTCAAAGGTTGTTGCCCGGTGCCCCACATGCTCTGCCTTTGTACGAATGTAGACCAAAATGATATCGAAGAAGACCAGGATGAATTTCCTGAGGAAAGGTTAAAAAACAAGATTCACGAGGGACTTAAATATGGTTTGAGCATTGATGCGGCCAAATGACATTATCAAGGACTCGTAATGTCCTTCATGTGTTCTGAACATTGTCTTGTGCACATCGATTGAACCCATACCGATCTGACGATATCCTAACTTCAAATCCGTCATTGAGAAAATGACTATCCCATAGAGCTCATCTAGCAACTCATCAATCATAGAAATAGGAAATTTGTCCAAGACAGTTTCTTTGTTTAAAGTCAGGTAATTCATGCAAAATCGCCAAACTACCATCTTTTTACTTCACCAATAAGATTGGATTGGTAAAGGGCTCATAGTGGATCTGATAATCCTGGCTTCAAGTATCTCCCGGATCAACTTCTCTCTCATCCTTCAGAATCTGAGGATACTGGCATGGTCTGACACCAATAGGAGGAACACCCTCTTTTAATGGAATGGCGTGTTCGTGCTCTCTCAAGGGAGGTAAACCACTTGATTGCTGAAAGATGTCAGTAAACTGCTTCAGGAACTGTCCCCTCGGAAGACTCCACCAAATAGCCTACTCCTGCTTCCTGTATCGTCTTAACCATGGTTTTAAGCGAGGCCATGGTTCTACATAAGCTAGCATCTCCTCCGAGCACCACCTTCCTACTATCCACCTAGAACTCCATCGTCAGAGATTTCCAATCCACTACATAAGCTAGCATCTCCTCCGAGCACTACCTTCCTACTATCCACCTAGAACTCCATCGTCAAAGATTTCCAATCCACCTTAATCTCCCAAAACGCATGCATCCACTTTATCCCCAGACTTACATCTGTGTTGCCCAAGTCCAAGGGAAGGAAAGCCACCACCTATAGGTCATGTAGCGTCAGAACCAATACCTTGCAAATTCCCCAACTTTTCACTGCTTTCCCTGTCCCCATCATGACACCAAAGCTCCACGTATCTACCAAAAAACTCCAAACCTAACTGATCCACTACCTGATTTGAGATAAAGTTATGTGTGACCCCATTATCCACTAACACCACAACCGACTGCCCCCCGATTCGTCCTCTGGCATTCATAGTGTGCCTTGCAGATACTCATCTTCCTCCACCACGTCTTTCTCCAACTCCTCACCGTTTGTCTCCTCCCTCATGAACTAAAAGGACTTTAAGTGTACGCTCCTTATGGTGCTGGATTGGGGCACACTTCTCATCACATAATCATTTCACTCTTTTATCCAACACTTCTACATCGATGAGGCTATTGAAATTGCCCCTAAGACAAGTCACCGTTTCTTCTCGTTTGGCGAATCCTTCTGAAATGAAACCGCCTAGGTCCTTTGTGTAATGGTCGTTAATGCACTCTTGTAGAATCCTCGTGGTTGCACCCTTTTTTGGTCTTCTTCACTTTTCTCTTATCTTCCATCATCTGGGAAAGCTCCACCATTTCCCTCAATCCACGTGGTCTCAATGGTCAGATGGTCATATGGATATCGGGCTTTAGGCCATTCGAGAAGTTCCCCTCCAGTCATGCTGTAGAAATACCTCTCAGCCAACCTGACAAGAGCTCAAATTTCTTCTGCATTATGTGATCTTCTCCTCCTGATTTAGAACATAGAATTGCTTATGTAGTCTCTTTCCCAGATGGCTCAGAAATATTTCAACAAGCAATCTTTAAACTTTTCCCATGTATGTATCGGGTACCTCACCTCTCCCTTCAAACATAATCCTACCGCCATGAGTTTCCCTTTCTCGATCAACTTATTTACTGCAAAGTATCGCTCCACCCGATACACCCACCCACGTGCATCCTCCCATTTGAAGATCGAGATCTCTAGTTTCCTTACTCTCGCATCTCCACCCTAACTTTCCCTCTCTCCAACATTTCCCTCATGTGTCAGGATGAAACTCCGTCCTTCGATCATAGTCATACCCCCTCCCACTTATCTCCTTCCTTCGTCATGCTCCTCCGTGCCCCTTGAAGCACCCCTCCTCCGTGCCCCTTGCTTTCATTCTCGTTGCCATCTTGTTCAATCTCTTTTTCTTTTAATGTGGCCAAAGATTTTTTAATTAACCCTTGATTAGGGTTTACAATTTGAACCGTTGGCGGGATCTCGAATTGCATCTCCAATAGCTTCTTCATCATTTCTTCCATGCTCCTGCATCGATCATCGGTTCTCTATGGAAAAAAATTATCCTCCATGGTGGCGAATCTTTCTTCCCTTCCCAATCTGATTTGCCCTATTTCTCCTTACAAACACATTCACTTTCTTTGTTGTCATTCCTCCAAGATCTTGCTCTGATACCAATTTGATATGATACAAAACTAAAACAACGAATGAACAACGAAGAAATTGCAATAGAGAGATAGAAAAACTCAAAAAAGAGCTGGTTTTCCTAATATCAATGAAAGCAAACAATATACAACGTTGATCCACTATTCGAGAGGTAGATCGTCTCTCCAAAAGCCCTGGATATCGCTAGGAACACCATCCAAACAAAACCTAGACAATTAGACCTTTGAAATACTCTCCCAAATCCATTCAAACATTCCTCCCAAAACCTCGATTAG
>NEWO01000014.1:2227380-2242481 GCA_003013225.1 Phalaenopsis aphrodite
AACCCAAATAATTTTGGGATGGCTTTGGGTTAGGAATCCTAACCGGTCTAATCTTTCCGGTCAAATTTGAGTTGACCTGCTAACCAAAAATTAATATGAAACTGATCCACTAACCCGAAATGGACTTAAAATCAAGTGTCAACTCAAGATTGACCCAAACTACTATGCCTTATGTTAAATGATTTATAAGGGTTGAGTCCGGATTAGCAGGTTGAATGGGAGTCAGGTTCAAATCAAACAATTTTGGGTCAAACTTAAACCCTACCCACGAACCTGATTTAACTAACTTCAACTGCTGAGTGCACATTGAGTAAATAAGGCTTGCAAAAAAAATATTTACTTTGAGCTAGTTTAATAAAGGAGATCCTCAGGAGAGCAAGCAAGTCAAAGATGATGGAAATTCTCAACTTTTGCAAGGCAAAACGGGTGGCCAGAATCTTCGCAATGTAAATCTATTATTCTTGATATCAACTTTATTAATGAGAGGTGAATCTTTGTATTCTGAATCTTTAAGACAAGTCATCAACCTGCTGCAACAAAAGCAGAGTTTATGAAAACTATCATGAATACCTTTTTTTTCTAAAAAATCTAATAATAAATTTCTTACAACTGTCATAATCTAATAGAAAAATTATGAAAAAACTGCCATCAGAAAATAAAAATAAAAATAAAAATAACAAGAAAATTATAACCAGACAGAAGATGACAATGAACATGTACAAAGAGGGAATGGCCAGCAGTTCAGTGTGCAGAAACTGCAAAGAAAAATTAATGGCTTAAATGATGTTTGAAAAAACTTTATTCCCTTCTCTGTAACTGCGCGAAGAGTTAAAAAAAAGCAATTCAAGGTTTTTCCTTTCCCCTCAGCTGTTTTGATCTGTAATTTGAGTGACAATAGGTACAAAGTGAGCAATTCAATTTCACAATAACTGACTAGTAAATGAAGCATACTTTTCAATAAAAATAGATACAAACTCAACTCTATTCCTTCATGTCATGTAGAATGAGACCTTGAAAATATCGGTTAAATAATAACAACAACAACAACAACAACAACAACAAAAAAGCCTTAATCCCGTTACATGGGTTCGGTTAAATAATAATAAAATAAAATAAAAATCGTACTCACCAGAGATAATACAGCGGGATTACGTTTCATAGTGATTTTGTTCCGAATAATAAGAATAATTTGACAAGTCAGAAACACATCAAGAGATATTTTTATCTCAAGAAACATTGACAGTGAAGGAGGCGTATGGATGAGAATCTGTTTCAACACCTACACCAGCAACCGCACCAGCCTCATCTTCAGATTTCCAGTAAGTGCTGCAATAGAAATAAGGGGCGATCAGACATAAATGCATCTCCTGCTTATAGAAGAAAGTAGAGTCCAATCCGAATTCATTAATTTATCATGTGTTACCGATTTATATTTTAAAATCATTTTGAACTTCAATTTATACTGTCTTATGTCTGTCACTTTTTTCTTCCTAATCTGCTGAGTAATTTATTTTCCCATTTATCAGAGAATATTATGTCATTTCATAGTGCACGTCCATACCACACAAAATTTATTTTTAATTATCTTCAGTAGATGTCAATCCAATCATTATTTTGATATAATAATTTCTTAATTTAGCCAACATAATTTTTTCACACATCCATTTTAATGTTCTCATTTTTACAATGCTTAGCTTAGCCAATTATTTTCACCGTGCTTGACCTAGCTACTAGTGATTTCTTTTATCGCCCAACGTTCGAATTTATATAATATCATGAGCTTACTAGTACTTTTAGCTTTTAAGCGTCCATGATATCATTTTATCACATAATATGCTGAAAAAAATTTTATTCAAATGCTAGCCTTAACTCTAAAAGTTATATATATATATATATATATATATATATATATATATATATATATATATATAACCATATAACCTCGATCTTCCATATTTCATGTAATTATGAATATTTCTTCTAATACTAATACAAATGAATGATAATTATTAATAATACATTGATAAAAATTAGCCTTAATGTAGCCCAGCCAAGTCCAGTGGGCAAGTACATGTTAACTTGATCCATCTCTTAAGATGGAAAACATAATTTGACACTTTGATCAAAAAATGAGCGCGTGCATGTGTACGTCTATCTATATATATATATATATATATATATATATATATATATATATATATATCACATGAGTTATGAGAATTTCCACAAGCACGAGAATTGTTGCACTAAGCAGGATAGGGTGATTTAAAAAATCCTATCTTATATCATAAGTTGTTTATTTATCATAAATTTAAGCCATCTTTTTTTGCGAGCTGGGAGGATTAGTTGGGTTATGATATATCAGGCTGAAAGTTTTATAAGGTCTCTCTTGTATGGTGGAAACAACCATCTTTTACCTAGATTAAGGTAAATAATGATGGTAGTTGGAAGGTTGACTGTGCAGGTGCAGGTGGGGTCTACAGGTCTCATTCTGGTAAACTATTACGGTTTTTTTCTTCACCTTATATGATAGTTTGTGCTTTATCCGCAGAATTATATGTTGTTTAGTTGGCCTTATCTATTGCGGCTAAAATGAATTGGAGATGCTTACAAATTGAAATGGATTCAGTTATTCTGTTGAACATATTGGCTAATGATAAAAAACCTCCGTGGTATTTAAGTGTCGATTTATGCAGGATTAAGCAACTTTCAACAAATATTATCATCACATGGAGCTACACACCCAAGGAAACTAATAGGCCTGCAAATCTCCTTGCCAAAGCTGCTACACAGATCCTAAAGACCAAGCCCGATTCTGATCTTAAGCCGCTCCTATTGGGGGACAATCGCAATATGCCCTAGCTCAGACCTTTTTCCTAAGATGGGATGTCTGTTTATTATTGTTTTTCTTTGCCTTCTTCTTTGCTTTGGTTTAGCTATTTCCTTTATTTTAGAGTCTTCTTAGGGCATACTTGTATATGTTTTGGAGATTTTTTTGGATGAGTTTGTACACCTAGAGGTTGGAACCCTAGGAGTACTATAATTTTTTAATTTGCAGTGGAATCTAATCTACTAAAAACATGTAACTTTACTTCTGAGCAATAAAATTACCAACGAGTTTCCTTAAAAAAAATATCACAAGAGTTATGTGCTTTCCATTTCACTAATAAGAGTAAATTTTGATTATCCCTAATAGTTATAATCCTAAATAGATTTTAATTTTGGTCACACTTTCAAAGTACATTTTATTTCCTTGATAACATTTTATATGTCAATTTCACCATGAATTCTTCTTATTAGTGTACAATCTATTTTTATACTCCTAAAATTTTAACAAGAATCCTCTAAATAAAACTAACCATCTTAGTTCCTTTTAGATTTGGCTCCACTAGAAAAAATTCCAATTTAGTACCTTAGAAACCTACATTTAAAAAGTAATAAATTTTGCCAATTCAAAAACAATTACCTCATAATAGAGCAATCATTTATTTTAATTATTTTCTTTATGCTCACAAGATACACATAAATAGTTGTTATTTTGTGTTTAAACTCTTCAATGAAGTCATTATAGAATCTCTTCAGATAAATTATTTTTTCTTATCAATAAAATGAGTCTATTAGTAATTTGGTGGGTTAATTTTTATAAAAAACTAAATATTTGTTCAATGCTTAGAAGACGATAAATAATTGCAATATCATAAGCTACAATGCAATTAAGTATAACTTTTCCTACAACCTTACTCCCATTCCATACTGAACACAAAACCCTCAGTCCATCCTACTGAAATCAATATATCCCTCTAAGCCACTTATAATAAATATTCTTTCTTCTTAAAGTTTATATCTTAAAGTTTATATGCTTTAGCAATTCATCCTTTTTTTCCAACTCTTATTTTAAAACTATCTTTTAATTCAACTTAAGGAGAATAACGCTAACCACAATAATAATGTCACCACCAATAAAAATCTTAATAATAATCACCCCCGTTACTAACTATATTCACCTAAAATAATTTTTATTTTCAACTCTCAATGACTGCTATTCTTATTTTTAATCTTTTAAACACGCAATAACTTGTAGCATTTCACAATGTCCTTGAATTTTTTCCCTTCGCTTTTTGTTCAATGCATCAAATATGATAATATAAAATAGAGATGAACTGTCAAAAAAACAAAAAATTGGGAAAGAATCAAATACTTATAGGATTTGATCAAGAACTCTCAAGTAATACTTACAAGTGTAAATATTCATTTGTGAAAAAACAAGCAAATGATGAACTTTTTCAATAAACTATAATACAGAAAAAAAAAATCATACATTACATAAGATAAGATCAAGTTGAGAGATATATAAATATTCATCTTCTTTAAACTATACACATGATGGTATCTAATAGTCAGGTACTTTTCGTTATTGGATAAAAAACAAAACTTTTTAGTACAACAGTAATGGCCAAATATCAGTAAATCATGAAGGTGACATCACGGTAATTATTACAAAACCAACAAATTTAAAAACGAGCTAATGACACAAAACAGTGAAATACTAATGACTCCCTGTTAAGAAAAAGAAAAAGGAAGATCTACATGCATACCACTCAATTGTTATGTATTTACACATCTAACACCTAAACATCAATTTTTACATGCAAACTTACCTATTCATGAAAAGGTTTGTTTCACTTTTTAGAAGTTAAAATGGTGGTACTTTTTATGTGATATGAAAATTTTAGCCGATATAAATATAAAAAGAAAAGTTCAGATGTTACATATGTAAATACATAGGAATTGGGTGGCATATATATAAATTCACATGACAAGATTAACAGTTACCTGTTGACATTGCCACACAGCTGCTCCAACAAGTTCCGTACTTTTTTCTCACTTTTCACCGGCGGCGCAAGAGCTGCAGCCTGTTTTTAATCCAATATAAACAACATTTTTCGCTCTTATAACAATGAGATTAACAGGCAAAAGACACTTAAGATGATATTTCATTACCAAGAATGATGGCGGCAAACCATATCTGAGAATGCTCTCAGTGAATACACGCACGGCACAAAAGTGCATCCAGGAACTAAAGACCTGCAGCAGAAATTATAAGAAAAAAAAAATAATATCATATATCATTCCATAAAACAACATTTAAAAGGACTGCGAAGTAAACAAATGACAAAAAATAAGAAAATAATCTGAAAGATGTAATTATAAATGGGACACGAGTAATGTACTCTCTTCATGAGATCTTCAGAGAGAAAAATAAGTTCTCGTCAGGTTAAATTACAAGACAGAATACTCTAACTTGCCCAAAAAATGAAAAGATAATAACAAGTGTACGGAAGAACACAAAAAAACATCAGGCTGTTTACTCAAAGTGAGTGCTACACAGGCCTGATTAAAGGGTGCAAACTTTTTTTGGAATGCACAAAATTTCAATAGAAAATGAAAGTTTAGTATATGAAATAAGGGTTTGAAGTTCCTATTAATGATGAACTGTATAGTTATAACTTCAATGTTTTAAATAATAGCTACTCTTCTAGGTCATCCATCGCATTATCATTGACTATTATATGCTAATGTATACAGTAGAAAAGAGAAAACACAAGCATAAACATACACAGATCTCAATATAACAAAATTCATATATGCGAGCAAATTTCGATAGACACAAGCTTATCCCTCCTATATAAGCTAGTGCGATCATCTAAAAATAAGTTTATAAGAAAGGGGATTTACATACATGCCACCCAATTCTTATTGATTTACATATCTAACACCTAAACTTTACTTTTTACATTTATATCACCCAAATCGTTCATATAACGTTGTTGAAATTTTAATAAGTTTTATTTTTAGCATCTTCCTTTTTTTTAAAATTTCCTACTTTTGGAATTTATTATTGTTGGTAAGTTGTAATTTTTGTTTCATGTTTTTGTATAACGGGAATTTTGTTGCTTTCTTATTGTGATAGCATTGCCCCATCATTTATCTTGAAAAAGTTTCCTATGAAATCGAAAATGAATAATTATTTTTGCTCTCCAAAAACCTACATGATAAGAGAGTAAGTTATCGCAGTCAAAATTGTGATTGAGTCCTGCTGAACTGGTTGTCGACGAGTTCCTCTCTCAAGCGCACCTTCACTTCACTCTGCTCCAACCCGAAACAAGAAACTTCATGAATGGCTCGTGTGTCCTTCCTCTAGCGAAAATGTCCATGGCATCCCCGGATTCGAGGCTTAAGATCAGATGACCTTTCCTCATCCTTCATCTGGCAAAATTTTCTTGGCGTCACTTGAGAGATTCCAAGGTTCTCGCCCCTCGAAAGAAAAGGGCGAAAGATTCAAACCCCACGACTTCTCTGGCATTGACAACAAGGTTGAATCTGTGCAAGCTGAGCCTGTATCAAACCAGAGCATGCTTTCTTTTTCACTCAAGGTAGCTGCTGCATGTGTTGCTCTTCGCAGATTTTGAAGATGTCGTAGAAATCAGCAAAATGATGACCGGAGTATAAAAAAATTCTACCACATATATCTGTTCCAATAAATTTGAAACCACCATACCTCACCCTAAAGCTCCTCTCATGGCTATATCAATTAGTATTATCCCCAAAATTTAACACCTTACCTCACAATTATAAAACTCATAACTATCTCAAGTGGGCTCAATCCATAAAATTGGCGATTGATAGAGAGGCTTGTATATTTAATTGGAGAAATTTTGAAATCTGTTGGTCGTAACCCTAATGTGAAAAAAATAGCAGTCCAAAAACACTCTGGTTATGGTTTCTCAAAAACTCCATGGAACCTACCATAGGAAAGTCATATAAATTTCCTCCCACTGCTCAAGATATTTGGGAGATCGTTTGAGATTTTTATTCAGACCTGAAGAATTCCTCCAAAATTTTTGAGTTGACAACTCAACTTTGAAAATCAAAGCAAAATGATTGTAATGTTACTACGTATTACAATGAGTTGGTAATTTTATGACAGGAGTTAAATCAATGTTATGATGATAATTGGGAGAGTTTGAATGACTATGATCATCATAAGAAGAGATAAGAAAATGATTGGGTCTACATGTTCTTAGCCGGCCTTAATCATAATTTAGATAAAGTCTGAGGGCACATCCTCGGTAAGAAACATCTAACCTCCATTCGAGAAGTTTTTCTCTGAAGTTAGACTTGAACAGTCAAAAGAAAAATTATAATGAGCAACACCGAACCTCTTTATAGCATTGAACAGAAGAACTCGGCTCTTGTGTCAATATGTGTTGACACTGACAAGAAGAGCGCAAGAAATCATAGTGCGAGCATTGCAAAAAATCATGACACACAAAATAGCATGTTGAAAGCTTCATGATAAACCTGCAAATTGGAAATCAAATCCAAATGTGAAGGTAGAGCTTATCAAGCCACTATTGAAGAAACTTAAGAGCCTTCTGCAAACTTGGATGGAGTCCCTTTCACTGAGCAACTATAGCATTTCAATCTCCAAAATTGTCCCTGACTTGGCCTTGCTCTTTAGTACAAAAGAGTAATTTTTAACCATTGCATTATTATGTGTTACTCCAAATTTTGTTCATTCTTGGATAATTAATTCTAGCACAACTGATCATATGAATGATTGTTCTAAATTATTTTTCTCCTATAGACCTTGTCCAGGCAATAAAAAGGTCAAAATTGTCGATAGTTCTCACTCGGTAATTGTCTGGATAGGAGCTATCAAACTCACCTCATTGTCAACTCTCCATGATGTTCTCCATGTTCTAAATTTGTCCAAAAACTTGTTGTCCATTAGTAAAATTATTGTTGACCATTAAGGTAAAATTAATTTCTATTATTCTTATTGTGAATTTCAACAATTGACCACTAAAAGAACAATGGGGAGCGCTAAGGAAAATGATGACTATTATTTTGATAATTGATTTAACTCGAATAGACAATGTCAAAATACAGGTTTAAATTTTATTTTTTTCTCCAAATACAATAATATTATGTTATGACATTATAAGTTAGATCATCCTAATTTTTAGTATTTAAAATACATATTTTCTAATTTATTTCAGAATAGAAAATTTCTCTTTGTTTCAAAGTGAAATTTGTTAATTTGCTCAACATTGTGCATCTTTTCTTCTCAAATTTACAAATCAACTATGCAATTTACTTTCATTCATAGAGATAGCAGAATTCTTGTAAATCTTATATATTTTGAAAAAAAAAAATGGTATGAAACTTTTACTAATGATCATACTAGGTTAAGTTGGGTTATTTAATTTAAGGAAAATTTGAAGAAGAAACAATTTTAAAAAAATTTTACAACATGGTACAAACACATTGTCAAAAAAACTATTCAAACATTGCAAAGTGAAAATAGCTGACAATATTTCAAAAATATTTTGGGTAATTTTTTTTCTAAAAAAAAATAGTTAACCAAAGCTCTTGTGTTGATATTCCACAACAAAATGGTGTGATTGAAAGAAAAGACATTCACTCATTAAAAGCAGCTTAGTCATTGTTATTTACCAATCAAATATCAAATTATATTTAGGGTGAAACCGTTCTCACTATTAGATTCCTCATAAATAGAACGCTCAATAAAGTTTTAAACTTTTAAACCCTTTTTGATATTTGTCATAAAATTTACCCAATGAATCGGCTCATTTCTTCTTCATCTCTAAAGAAATTTGAGTGTGTTGTTTTTGTTGACATTGATAGTCATAATCAAGAAAAACTTGAATCCCAAACCAAAAAATGTGTTTGCTAATTATGCTCATAACCAAAAGGGGGATAAACATTTTGATTCAAATTCTAAAAAATGTGTCACCATGATGTCACATTTTTTAAATTACATCCCTATTTCTCATACCATCTTCAATGGGGGTCAAAACAAAGATTCAACTACTATTTTCAAGATCTCTATCAAACTGAAGGCTCACAAAATAATATCTCCCCAACCATGATTGTTCAACCAAAAAATCAAAGCTATATTATCAAGAGAAAATGAGTCTTGTTCTTTAGATATTAAAGACAATTAAGGTCTTCCTGCAGTGTCATCACATGATGTTCATAATCATAACAAAGAAGAAATAGAAAAAAAAACTAACACATTAGCATCATTTGACATTATATACTCATGGAAGAGGGCAATTCAAAAGAAAAGGCCTATGAATCCTTTGCACTGCCCAGTATCTATGAACACTCCATGTATGTTCTCACTGATCCCTTAACACATGTTCAGTTCACTTCATCTTCGAGTTATAAGTCTTCTAATCCTGAACTCGAGCCTATGATACCATTCAGCGCATAAATTGGCTCGATTTTCTAAAGAAATTAGGGAAAACCAATATTTTTCTTCAATAAGGTCAAATCAAAACAATACAACACAATCAACTTACACGAATATATAAAAATAAGCACCTACAATTCTACAGGTAGGAACTCTCTCCCAAACCCTAAACCTAAAACTCATAACAATAATCTCATGCATACCAAACCCCAATTCTATTAGGGCCTATTTATACCAAATCCTAATTATAATAAAAGGCCAAATTGTCCTTAGGTTAATAAAAGACAAAATTACCCTTAGGCTTGGCCAGCGTAATAATAAACCCATAAAAAAAACACCTTGTGGGAAAAATGAGGTCTTCCTCCACCACAACTGTTTCTACTTTTTAATCCTCTGCCTCCTCATCACACACAAGGAGAACTTGTATTTTTTTATCCTTGCAACGATTTCATCACATCGCCATAGCACACTTCTCCTAAATCTCTATCCCTACATAACACTTGAGTGTCGCTTCCAGTTGTGGTCCATTATTGTTGTCCCGTGCAGCCTCCTTCTGAACTTTCATTATTTGAGCTTTTAGTATTTTAGTGCCTATAGCAATTTGGTATGGCACTCATGTTGGCCCTCTCCATCTAGTTGTCCTCCATCTGGGTTAAATTCATCCCCTCCCTCAATTCCCTCAGTTTCAATAGTCGAGTGTTGCCCGTATATCAATATTTAGGCCCTTCATGAAATTCTCCTCCAATCCTGCTTCTAAAATCCCCCTTGGTCATTCCTACAATAGCTCGAATCTCTCCCTATATTTCATGAATATCATTATCCTGATTCAAAACATAAAATTGCTCGTGTAGGTCCCTTCTTGATTGACTCAGAAACGTTCCAAACAAAAAATCTTTAATTCTTCCCATGAACGGATAGGGTATCTAGCCTCCCTCCATTATAACCAGGCTAGAGCATTCTCCTCCAAACATAACCCTGCCACCATGAGTTTATCCTCCCCATCTAGCCCATTCATAACAAAATATCGCTTACATCTGATACATCCACCCATGTGCATCTTCCCATTCAAAAATCGGCATCTTCAACTTCCTAACCCTAGCATCTCCACCCCAACTTCCTCTCCCTCTTTTGTTTCCACCCATGCATCGAGGGCAAGCTCCCTCCTTTGATCATAGCCATATCCCATTCTTGCTTCTCTCATTTCTTCTTTCCATTCCTCCATATTTCTTGGATAACCCCTTCATGTTTCAATCCAATCGCCTCTATCAGAAATCTCTAATCCACCTCGAATCAGAGCCCTGGGAGAGGGTTCTTGATGTGGGATATTTTTTTTCCTCGTGTTCCTCTCATTTGATCTCCTTCCCTTCCGACCTGGCCACAGAAACTCCAATCAACCTTGATAAGGATTTGTAAATTGAGCCGTCAAAAGAGTTTTGGATTGCGTCTCGATAAGCCTCATCATCTCCTCCAAGCATCTCAATTGATTTTTCATGGAAGAAAACCTATCGTTTAAGAAAGAAAACCTTCCTATGGTGGAGAACTTTTCCTCTAACCCAAATTTAAGTTAGCATGACTTTTCCTCCGATTTCTTCTCATCATCCACCTTTTGGTTGTCATTCTTTATTATCATTTTCGAAACTTGTATGTCGCAATCCCACTGTTGGTTTTAATTGGGACCATAAAACTCATTTCAAATCTTAAGGCTTCACAACAACCTTAACTCGTCGTCCCTCACAGGGAACAGAAGATTCGTCGCCGCCTTCCCATCAAGCTCTTGTCACGATTGTATTATTTCCCAGCTAGCTCTATCATGTTGCATTGAAGTTTTCACCTTCATGTACACCAATCAGACAAGATCACGAACGCATTTCTTGTGTGTTGCACTCTCGTTAGCCGTCCCTGTACCCCACAACCTCATTGGCCTTCCTTGCAAGCACCAATCATGACTACCTTCCCTGTACCCTACAATCCCATTGGCCTTCCCTAAAAGCACCAATCGCGACTGCTTTGTGAGGACAGAGCAGAAGGAAGAGAGCAAAGGAAGTTTCTGATCTCTATAAGTTGTGATCCCGTCGTTTGCCTTCTCCACAAAATTAAAGTTTTAGGTCTCTGTAAACCGCGAGTCTATCGTTGCCTTCTCTATAAGCTTGATCTCGACTGTATCGTCACGACATAATCTTATCATCGCTTCCCGTTGATCCCGCATTCGCTTCCCGTTGATCCCGCATTCGCTTCCCTGCTAGCTCAATCACACACGATCCCATTATGGTTTCCCGGCTAGCCATATCGCAATTGTATCTGAATTTATTCATGATCCTTTTCCTTCTTCCAAGAGTCATGAACTCATGATCCTCTTCTGTAAGAAGAAAACCTTCTTTTCTTATCAAACTCCTAATTTATTATAATCCAGAAATATACATGATTTTCCAAAGAAACTAAGACAAATCAACATTTTCCTTCAATAACGTCAAATCAAAACGATACAACACGATCAACTTACACAAATACATAAAAAGAAAAGCACATACAATTCGAGAGGAATGTGATCTCTCATAATTCCTACCATTCAAGCGGTAGGAGATCTCTCCCACATCCTAAACCTAAGGCTCACAACAATAATCTCATTCATACTCATTCTTAATCCTATTAGGGCCTACTTATACCAAAACATAATAACAATAAAAGAACAAATTGCCCTTAGACTAAAAAAAAGATAAAATTGTCCTTAGGCTAAGCCAGTGTAACAACCTAATTCTAATCCTAAGTCCTTATTATGATCCAGAAATATACATGATTTTCCAAAGAAACTAAGACAAATCAACATTTTCCTTCAATAACGTCAAATCAAAATGATACAACACGATCAACTTACACAAATACATTAAAAGAAAAGCACCTACAATTCGAGAGGAAGGTGATCTCTCCTAATTCCTACCATTCGAGCGGTACGAAATCTCTCCCACATCCTAAACCTAAGGCTCACAACAATAATCTCATTCATACTCATTCTTAATCCTATTAGGGCCTACTTATACCAAAACATAATAACAATAAAAGAACAAATTGCCCTTAGGCTAAAAAAAAGATAAAATTGTCCTTAGGCTAAGCCAGTGTAACAACCTAATTCTAATCCTAAGTCTAATAAATTTAGAGTGTGTTTAGGGCCGCGTTTCTCGCGCAGTGAGGCCCCAAGTTGCACATTTTTTTTTCGTTTGGATGTCGTGTTTTGGGGGCGTTTGGGATAATTTCAGCGGAACGCAGGCTGCAAGTTTGACCCACCCCGCGGCACGGTTTTTTTTCTAACTACCCTACCCTTCTTCTCTCTCCCCTGAGCCCTCTCACACGACTAAATCTTCCCTCTCTTCTCTCGTGACCGCGTCGGCTTCTCCCTCCCCCTTCTCAAGACCAAGCTTCTCCACGGTATGGACTTCGAACTTGTCTCTAGCATTATGATCTTGTGATTGGCTCTTCTCTTGCTAGATTTGCGATTTTGCGATTGGTTCTTCTCTTACGGTTCTGCGTTGGTGTGGCATTTTCTCTTGTTCATTTTGCAGTTTTCCGGTTTTCAAGTTTTGCGATGTGGAAGATTGAGGTTGGTTAATTCAGAGTGAAAACATGGTTAAGCGCAAGAAGAGTAGCTTGGTTATAGAAATAGAGTGAAACTAGTTAGATTCTCAATTGAATTAGAGTATAGTGATTACGGGCTTCTTTAGCGGTGCCCCTTGTTTTGAATATTTTGATTTTGCTATCAATTGTCATGTCCAATGAGAACTTTGCTTGCTGTGAATTTTCCATCTCAAATGTTGGTTCTAGATTTTTCTAGGAGATGGGAGTTTCTCGAGCAAGCATGAAGTGAGGGAAGTTTTAAGTTCATTTGGGAAGATGCAATAAACTCTAAAAAATTTCTACAAAATAATTGCATAGGACTCCGCCATGTCACTATATAAGCAAATTTTATGTATTACACTACCATATAGGATTCCATTTTTACTCCCACCAATATATGCTTTTTTTAACCTTCTCTATAAGTGATGTATTTCACATTACCGAGCAACTGTGAAGCAATTAACATGTATGTTATCACACACTGGATACTTATTCAAGTTGTGTGGTTGGTATTGGGTTGGGGTGATGGCTCTGGTCTGTGGTTGCTATTTTGTGAGTTGCGGTTGAGTGAATTCAGGGCATGGGCATATATGCGAGTGTGTTGTGGTGGCTCTGGGTTATGGTGGTTGGTTGTGTTGAAGATGGTTATGTGGCTGTGTTGTGATATGGGTTGGGTGTTATGGTTGTGCGATAGCTCTGGCTTGTGATGTGTGTTGCATGGTTTGTGTGATGGTTGTGGATTGGGGTGATGTAGTAGGCTATGAGTTGGGGTGGGGGTAGTTGGGTTGTGTGATGGCGCTGGCTTGTGTTGTGGTGTCGGTGGATGTGTTGTGGTTGTGTGGTCGGTAGTGGTGGCTTTGTTGTGGGCTGCGGTGTTTGTATTAATTCAGAGCATATATGTGTGTGTGCTATGGTGGCTCTGGGTTTTGGTGGTTGCTTGTGTTGTGATGGTTATGTGGATGTGTTGTGATGTGGGTTGGTGTGTTGTTGTTGTATGGTGGCTCTGACTTATGATGTGTGTTGCATGATTGTGTGATGGTTGTGGGTTGGGGTGGTGGTAGCAGGTTGTGGGTTGGGGTTCGGGTGGGGGTAGTTGGGTTGTGTGGTGGCTCTATTGTGGGTTGTGATGGTTGTGTTAATTCATAGCATATATGTGGGTGTGTAACAGTGGCTCTAGGTTTTGTGGTTCTTTGTGTTGTGGCAGTTATGTGGATATGTTGTGATGTGGGTTGTTCTGTTGTGGTTGTGTGGTGTCTCTGGCTTGTGATGTTTGTTGTCTGATTGTGTGGTGGTTGTGGGTTGGGGTGGGGATAGTTGGGTTGTGTGGTGTCTCTGGCTTGTGTTATCATGCAGGTGGATGTGCAGTGGTTGTGTGGTTGTGGTGTGGTTGAAATTTGGTTGGGCTAATGGCTTTGGCTTGTGGTGGCTCTGTTGTGGATTGTGGTGATTGTGTGAATTCAGAGCATATATGTGGGTGGTTTGTGGTGGGTCTGGGTTTTGGTGGTTGTTGGCATCATTTTTTGTTAATGTCATGTGTGTCTAGGACGTCGATATTTCCATGTCGTTAACATTTTCGCTTGCGAGCTTAAAATATACAAATTATCATTTTGGGCACGATAGTCGAAAAAATGGCCCAAATGACTCCGAATGACGAAACGGACTACGCGGTCACGTCCAGAATGTCAATTTTATCTAAGGGAGATGTTCATTTTATCGTGATAATGTGTTCGACAAAAAGATGCGGAGAGATAATAATAATAATAATAATAATAATAATTATTATTATTATTATTATTATTATTATTATTATTTTAAAAAAAAAATTTCCTTTAAAAAAAAAAGCTGCGTAACATCTCTCCTCTTCTCCGCATCTCCTCACAACATTTACCTAAGGGAGATGTTCATTTTATCGATCGCCCACACGGGGTGCGTGCGCCGGCATGGGTCGGCCCGACGACGTGCCAGTGTGATGGATCGTCGATTTCCTAGAGCTAGCCTTTAGGTTAGGACTTTTTGTGCGTAACCAAACACCCCCCGTAGAGCCGAGTGTCTCCCTTTTCTTGTGAGTCTTAGCATAAGTCCCGATGAGTCGGAGTCCCTCACTCCCCTTGCTTTGGGTTTCCCCAACTTTACTTAGAGAAGCTAGGGGTTCGGACTTGGCAAAACGAGAGAAGCTTCGTAGCTGGCTCGCTTTGCAAAGTCTGGAGGAGTT
>NEWO01000014.1:2245796-2256097 GCA_003013225.1 Phalaenopsis aphrodite
TCTTTTCCAGTAACGACTCTTACTGAACTGTTTAAAGTAATCAACTTCCCAACATATTGAAATTGACCCTAATTTAGAAGAGAAGTTTAACCGTATGTTCGGTAGGGTTGTGGCAACAGGCACTCATGTCTTCACCCCAAGTGAGCATAAGTTTGATAGCATACCAAAGGAGTTGAAGGACGAATGGATATCTGCCTCCGGTGAAGGTCTAAGCCAAAACAAAAAATGAACTGGAGTCCACCTGCAAGTTAAAGCGTCCTAAGGTGGAGCAAAAGAAAAAAGTAGTTGCTTTCATCAGAAGCCAAATAACAAAATCGGTGAATGCGTGCACGAGTGAGACTGGGACTTCACACACCTCTGTAGACGACTTCCACTGAGTTCTGGAGGCAACTCCCGAAGCTTATGGAGTTTTGTCGTTATATTTGAACTTGAAGTTGTTGTAAGACTCAACCCGTAAACAAATCTTCATGAAGATGCCCCCTGACCGTAGGGTCAACTATTTACAGCAAAGACACTTGAGTTTGTGGAGTTATTGTTGTACCACTTTGATTTTTTTTCCTGTTGTTTCATCAGATATCTAATTTGGATGATTTTTTCTTTCTCGTACGGACAATTTATATGTTATTCGGTATTTTTCTTCTCATTGTACGCTTTGTCTTTCAATTTTAGATTTTTTTTAACGTTGTCTGACTCATATATATTGGGTGAACAGAACACTTTTTTAACTTAGATTCACAAAGAGAGGCTGAGAAGAAAAATTACGACAGCAATATGTATGTTGTACGAATACTACAGCTCATAGGTCAATCGAACTCCCTGCAAGACATCCGCTTATATTGGTGATAAAAGAGTTGGCAAGCTACTATAAGGATACCACAAAAGATTCAACAACATATTTCGTATGACAAGACTTATATTTATGGATTTGTTTGATGAACTACGTAGCCATCATGGACTCCAAGTCTCCTAAAAAATGACAACAAGAGATGTGTTATCAAAAACCCTCTATATTTTATCACATAATGAATCAATAAGAGGAGCGATAGAGCGATTTCAACATTCATCGGAAACAATCAACAGATATTTCTCAGTGAGATTAAAAGCTCTTGTTAGTTTGTCGGCACAGATTATTAAGCCAGAGGATCCAACATTCGAGAGGACTCCAACAAAGATTATAAATGACTCGCGGTATATGTCATTTTTTAAGATAAATCTTTTTAACTTATTATATTTAGAAGTCAAAATGAGTGACGTGGTTATCACAACTTTATATAAATTGTCAGAACTGCATTAGAGCGAGTGACGAAACTCACGTGGATGCACGTGTATCAAATAATGAAAAGATCGCATACATTGTACGATGTGAATCACTCGCACAAAATGTGATGTTCGTATGTGACTTCAACATGTGTTTTACTTTTATGATGACTTGTTGAGAAGTCAGCGCGCAAGACAGTCGTATTTTCGTTTTTGCAACAAGAAATCGAAACCACAGGTTCCCTCATCCACCTCCAGGTTTGCTCAAATAATAATCATATTCATTTGTTTTTAAATTCATTACTAATTTTTGTATTTATGACAGATAAATATTATATGGTCGATGTTGGATATCTCTTACAAAGAGTGTATGTGAAGTCATTTCTGGATGCGAAATATAACATTTTCTATTTTTAAAGATCCAGCGGTGTTGCTCGGGGCAGGAAGAAAATGTTTAACCAAAGACACTCCTTATGCGGTGTACTTGTAAGAACTTTTAGAGTGTGAAAGAAAAAATGGGTCATACTGCGTGATATGTCGCATTCATTTCTGAAGCTGGTGCAGATTTTAGTGGCTAAAATGGCTCTACACAACTACATTCGACGACATAATTCTCGAACCGATGTAGATTTCAGTATGGCTGACATAATCATTTAAATGTCCCGGCAGAAGCAATTGAACATCACCTAAAACAATCTATACCACACCAGAAGTGAAATCAAAGGAAGCTTACACCCAGGATGAAGAAGATGCCTCAAAAATGATTGAATTGAGAGAGTGGATTAAGGACATCATTGTTGGATGTTGATCGGACGATTCTTGTTTATTCTATACAACTCATTTTCATATTTTGTTCCTTGTAAAATTATTTTCTATTCATTTATATCATACAGTTCATGCTTGTATATTTTATTTTGTATTTTTCATGATATTTGTAGTTTTTTAACTTTTTCCATTTCGTTTTTTTTAGGGTTAATGAGATTCATGATGAAACGTTTGACCTTCTGGGTTCTTCTGGATGGTCTGTTAGTCGTTGTATGATTGATGTTACATATAAAATCCTGATGAGAGCAACCAAGTATCTCTTTTCTTTTCAAAGCAGCAGTTTTTAAGGTACTTTTCGATAACAGTTTTTAGTGATATGTATATAGGACATACACAAGCTTAGTATTATGTGGGTTAAAAGGCAACCAAGAACCCTTGTTTTATAAGGTATGTTGTATTCTTGTAGTGACGGATTCGTTGGTTCGTGTATTGAGTTCTCTGAGACTCGCGTCTGCACAAAACTGTAAATGATTATTATTTTTATCGATTTACATTTGTGTTATGATTAATGGATTGTCTTTTGAAGCATTCAAGAAATATGAGCTCTAGGATTTCATGGATCTCCCTACAATTGCTCTGCTACTACAAACTTCAGACCTCCTTACTAACGTAAGCTAGGGGAGAATTTATGAGGAGAATCACGGAGAATTGTGACTTCTTTCGATGGGCAAATAGGCTCGAAGAATCAACAGCCGAGAGTGACCAGGCGAGCAGAGTATCCTTAGACGACGGTCTAGCTACTTACATACGCAGTCTCCACTTTAAAATTAACATTATCATATTATTAAATATTATTTTAATAGTCTCTTCCCTTATTTTAATAATCATGATACTCACTGTTAATTGAGGTGTATATCTTATTTTTTTTATTTTTCTGAAATATATTTTTGCTTCTCAAGTATCAAATATATTGTTATGAGAGTTATGTTGCAAACAGCATTACTGCACAAGAGCATCATGGTCATTTGTCCAGAAACAGCTACAAAACAGTTGTTTTCCAACAGCACAAAACAAACTGTCAGTCAGCTTATCCTCAGTAACTGCTGCGCAGCAACTTCCTAGGGCACTGCTTATCAGCAGCTTATTAACAAACTGCAGCTATCCCAAACAAAAACTTAGTCATCCCATTTATGTTTATAAGAGTGAAAGGTCTTTCACTCAATATTCATTATCTCATTATGTGACATGAAAATTTCTCGCCTATTTTCTGTGCATTTACCTTATAATTGTCTCGAATGAATATTCCTCATACTATGTAGGATGCTCTGAAAGTTCCTAAGTAGAATGAATTGTCTTCAAAGATATAAAATCCCTTGAAAAAGTTACACATGAAAAGTGGTTGATCTACCTAGAAGGAAAACAATTGTCGGATGCAAATGAGTGTTTATAGTCAAGCATAAGATTTGATTGGTTGCCAAGGGATTCACTCGAATTTATGATATTGATTACTTATATACATTTGCTTTTGTTACAAAATTAAATTATATAAAAGTTCTTATGTCACTTGCAGCTAATCTTAACTGTCCTTTACAACACTTTGATATAAAATGCATTTTTTAGTGGGGACTTAAAAAAAGTGTATATGGATGCACCTAAAGAATTTAGTAAGAGGTTTGGCATAAAGGTGCGTAAACTAAAAAAAAATTCTCATGAGATGAACCGAGAGCGTGGTTTAAGAAATTTACAATTTTTGTTAAAATTCAAGGGCATACTCAAAAGCTAGGAGATCATACAATTTTCTTCAGACATTCAAAAGACAGGAAGATAGTCATATTGATTGTGTATGTGGATGATATACTTCTCACAGTATATGACATATATGAGATAAATCGTTTAAAGACTTCCCTATCATCTATTTTTTTAGACCAAGGACTTAGGACCTCTGATGCATTTCCTTGGCAAGGAGGTTGCTAGATAGAAGAAAGGGATTGTTGTTTCACAACGGAGTATGTTCTTGTTCTACTAAACAAAATTAGGATAAGTGGGTGTATGCTACAAACAATTCAAATGATCCCAATCAACAACTTGGAGATGGCGAAGGTAACTGGGTGAATACAGTTTGTTATCAAAAATTGGTGAGAAAATTGATATACTCAACACATACAAGGCCAAACATCGCCTTTGATGTGTGATTAGTAAGTAAATTTATGCATTCACCCTATGAGAAACACCTTGAAACAGTTAATAGGATCCTCAGATGCTTAAAAGTATACCAAGCAAGGGATTAATTTTTTAAAAGACCACAATAAAGGCGTACATTAATGCAAACTGGGCAAGCTTGGTTATTAATAGGAAATGACTTTCAAATATTGTATCTATGTTAGATGGCGAAGTAAGAAATAGAATGTGGTTTCACGGAATACTTTCGAGTCAGAATATGGGACCATGGCTAATGAAGTCTGTGAAACGTTATGGTTGAGTGAATTCTTGAAGAGTTGTGGATCACAATAAACATGACAATAAGTATTCATAAGCATTGCAAGAAATCCAATCCATCACAATCAAACAAAAGATGTGGAGATGAACTGGTACTTCATAAAAGAGAAGATTGAATGTGGAACAATTTAAATGTCATTTATTCCTGCTACTCAACAAATAGCAGATATTTTCACCAAAGGATTTTTCTGGCCTAGTTTTGAGCTACTTGTAAGCAAGTTGGGTATGATAGATATATATGCTCTAAATTGAGAGGGGTGTTAAAATTTGATGAATTTTTATTATTATTATCTTCCTTTTTTAGTGTTTCCTACTTTTGAAATTTGTTATTGTTAGGTAAGTTGTAATTTTTGTTTCCAAATTTTTAGCATGTGGATTTTGTGGCTTTCCTAATGTGGTTACCTCCCCCGCTATTTATCATGTAAACGTTTCCTATGAAGTCAAAGAGGGATAATTATTTTTGCTCTCCTAAAACAAACACACATCAAAAGTACCACAATTTTAACTTTCAAATAAGATGGCATATATGTAAAAATTGATGTTTAGGAGCTAGATATGTAAATGCAAGAGAATTGAGAGGTACGCATGTAATAATTCCAAAATAAAAAACAAAGTAATTCATATGGATTCATATCACATACATAATTGTATTTTAGTTTACAATAGCAAGCATAAAAATGGTAAAAAGAAGTGAACAATTGTATGTATAATAGCTCATAAACATAAATGCAAAAACATATATGTATATACACTGGTGTAAAATAATATATATATATAAAATAATATAAGTTCTTGCTTGGTAATGTGCTGCCTTTGCGTTGCATTTGTAAATCTGGCATTTTGCTTGTACAAGCAATACAAATCACTTTCGAGGGTATGTAAACAATCCACATCATGACATTAGAGAACCCTATCGTGGACTAGTTTATTTATCAAGGTGAAAGCAACGACAACAATATTTCACACTAC
This sequence comes from Phalaenopsis aphrodite, assembly GCA_003013225.1. Lineage (NCBI taxonomy): Eukaryota > Viridiplantae > Streptophyta > Magnoliopsida > Asparagales > Orchidaceae > Phalaenopsis > Phalaenopsis aphrodite. The sequence goes on from NEWO01000014.1 coordinate 2,251,284, forward strand.
ACAAGGTTGCCAAATGAAACCTTATATATTCATATATTTCATAAATAATTGCATAAATAGCTTGGTGTAACATAAATGAAATTGTAAAAGAGAGATCTATATGAATCCCCTGCAGCCGTTTTCATTTGTTCGAAATAAACTGGTAATATTATTTTTAAAACATCTGAAATGACTTGCATGTTAGCATGCCTCAAAACTATTTATTTTTTGAACTTGAACAAAAATAAAATTAGGAAAATAAAACCGCTTACCACATGGCATCTGTAAAACACATTTGTATTATCCATGTTTCCCAAATGAATGGACATAGACATACAACAGTTAAAAGGTATGCCTGCCTCTTTTGCACATGCTAAAAATAATGGGCGTTTACATACATAACATACAATTCCTATTCATAAATATTGAAACCCAAACTTTAATTTTTTACAATTATACCACCCGTATCTTTCACACCACATTAAAAATATCACTATCTTAACTTTTAAAAAGTGAAATGCACCTTTTTATGGAAGGGTAAGGTGGAACGTATGTAAAAATTAAAGTATAGGCATTAATATGTAAATACATTGAAATTGATTGGTAAATCTTCCTAAAAATAACAGTTCATATTTCCACTGAGTTCTCCTAAACTTTTAAATTTTATGAATCCTTTCAACCACTTTCAGATTAGTTGAAAGATGGAATATACAATACCTCCCCATAGCTTGCATAACACCATTGTAAAAGAGAGCTCCTCAAGTTTTCCTGATCCTGCATTAGTTTTTCCAGCTCTTGTTTCCGATTCTCTTGAGCTTCTGTACTATATTCAAATTCTCGGATCTGAAAACAAAATGGCCATAAAAAAGCACATCAATTATAAGAGAATCATGCTTCTAAAATCATCTGCAGTGATAATATTTATAGATTTTAGAACATTCTGCAGCCAAAAGCCAATATATGCCTGAGAACACAAACTGAATAACCTGATTGGAGCCATCAGTTAAATATAATTTTTTACACGAAGGACAGAAACTTGCCTGAAACCCTCTTTCACGCGCACTAATTTTAAAATTGTCAGCAACTCTACCAAAGAGTGTTACGGTGTAGAGAGCATACTCATTGTCCTCGTACAACTTTTTAGATGATCGAGGTACCTACATAATTTTACATTATTAACACTACCAAAATGAAAACTAATAGAAGGCCAAAAAAACTGTCATAAAACACCATGCAGCATCATTGAGATCAGAATGAATATAATAAATATTAAGAACTTAATGAAAATAATGAATAGTAAGAACTTAATTCAACAGCGGAGGATGCGTTGAAAGGTCTCGCTTAAAAATATTAAAACAATGGGAAACTTACATACGTCACACACAATTCTTATGTATTTATATTTTACATATCTCATCCTAAATTTTCATATTTACATACATACCACTTTGATGCTTTAAACCTATACATGACAAGGGGTATTTTACTTTTAAAAAGTAGTAATAGTACTATTTTTTATGATATTAAAAATTTGTGTGCTGTGTGTGTAAATATAAAAATTTAGGTGTAAGATATGTACATTAGAATTATGTGATATGTCCGTAAATTCCCTCAAACAATTTTTGTAAGGCAGTTTTGGGGTGCATCAAAGCACAACAGTAAAATTGCCCCAACATTCAGTCTACAGGGCATATGCTCCACCGGACAGGGCATCGCATATGGCATGCCGCATAAGGCACCAAGGCGTGCCATATGAGCCATATCTAGGCGATAGCCACATGATACAAGTTAATGTGAATTAAATTATTAGATCACTAAAATTTAACCTAATATAAATAACTCATTTTTATGTAAATAAAATTACAGGTTAAAACAATTTTTCCATCTAATTTTTAAGAATTAAGTATTGTCAAACCAATTTCTCTTCTACAATCCCACGAAAACACTGAAAGACCTAAAACGCAAAACACCTTCACACATTCACGTTCCTCACATCATGATTATCTCTGGGTCTCCACTAACTTATCAAAGACTACTTTAGCGCTTAATATTCCCCTTGTCAACTCACCGCTCATCATCATGTAAGCCCATATGCCGAATATATGCTAGCATTGTGTCATTTTGACATCTCATTTAATCAGATTAACATATTTGTGTCACTTAACACATTGGATTAGATTATGAATCACGTGGTTTCCAATTTTAAAATCTATTTCAATATTTAATTTTATTCTATTTGTTAATCATATTCTCTACTTATTAAATATGAAATATAAAATTCAAATCTTATACCTGGGGGCTTACACCTACCTCATGATGGATAAAATATCCCACCTTAAACCTCTACAATCTAAAAGATTAATTGGTACAAATGCGATCTGGTCAAAAATGCATTCTATAAGCATATGAAAACATATTAACAGATTAACTTACTTTACACAGATATTAAATGGATCAAGTGACTCATCTTAAGCCTCTACAATTCAAAACATTAATTGATATAAATATGATCATTTTAAAAATGAATTTCTACCAGCATATAAAAGCATACTAACAAATCAACTTACTTTATACAGATATTAAATATTCAAGGTTTTACGCTAGTCATGAAAAAGAAGTTTAATAGCTTAAGTTATGACAAAAACAAACAAATTCACATGCAAATGATGCTAGGATCATAAAAACCCCTTTTTGATCAAGCAAAAAAGTTGCAAAGCACACATTTCAAGATTACTTAGGAATGCGCAATTGATCTAAGTTCAATAGAACAAATTTCCATATAAGCTTGAAATGATGCATCAACCCCTAGAAAAGGTTCAACACATTGCACCAAATTTGCGGCACCTTAGCAGCCGAAATTGAGGACCATACAACAATGAAATTATTAAGCTAGGAAAGATTGACCCAACCTAGTTGGCTCCTTCGTCATGTGTGAATAAAGGATGCATGAAAGGACTCTTATCCTAAAAACATCAACCTCGATGTTGGAGGCTAAGGGGCCACTGACTAACCCCTTGAGTCAGCCTCTACATGCATCAGCATGTCCCCGTTATCATGCCATCAGCATGCCCTCGTTATCATGCAATCTATTTTAAAAGATTCAATTTCCATAAGTAATTGTGCATTGGATACTCTATTTCATGCATCATTAGTCTCGCAGTACTCTATCAAAGAGAGGAGGTGATCCATGTAAGAATTTTAATACATTGTTGTCAATTTCAACTAGTAAATTCAAGAGGTGACATGCTTTCTAAAATTTGTTCCTCCCTATGATATGCTCATGAGAATTTCTAAAATGCCATTGTATATTCAAATATCCGATTTGAGACGACAACAACAACAACAGAGAACAATGTTGAAAGACTATCGATCGCTCGGGTCAACCCGAATCAGCGAGGGAAAATTGAGTCAACTTGAGGAAAATATCAAATTATCATGAATTAATAATTGAAAGGTGAACTATTTTCTATTTGTTGATGCAAACAACAAAAATAGTCAAGATAAGGAAGAAAACATTTCTCATGAAATCCATGAATAAAGCTCCTTTTTAACTCATTTAGCATTTTTATTTTAAGATTGTTTGGTCACATTAAACATTAACCATCTGATAATCCGATTAGGAGAGTAGATGTTTTAGATTCGACTTATGTTAAGAAAGACAGAGGTAGACATAGAAAAACTTGGACATATTGAATAAAAAATTATCTTAATTTATTAAAATTAAATGAAAATATGACAGTCAATAGGACGCAATGGAGAAAAAGGATTCATGTAGCAGACCCCACTAGTGATATAAAGGATTGTTGTTGTTTTTGGTGTTGTGTAGCATTTTTTATTTTATTATGAAAAGATCAGTAGAAATTTCCACATATAATAATGGTTATGCACTCATTGAAAACCAACTTGATCACCACATTATCAACATTGAATATGTCGCGTAAAATAATAAAGAGCATATCTCCTATCACTATCAAAAAACCTAAAAAAAGTTCAGGATCTCTACAAACAATGCGGCTCAGTTTATTTCAACGACCTCATATATATCATTAATTTCAATGTCCAAGAGTCATTAGCCCTGCCTTTCGACACTTCTTCTATGCTAGCAATTGATAAATGTGAGAACCTATCTAAGGCATTGACATTTTTTTTAATTAACTATACAAGGTAATCTTGTACTAAAGTCCTTCCAAATGTGCGGAAATATACTAATTTTTTGCAAAATGGTAAAAAATATTGAACTAGGCTAAACGTTCTTTTAAAAATCTCTCTTTTACCAAATGTGTGCCGAGAAGCTCTAGACTATGACAAAGATCATGACTAAATTCTACAAATAAATATAAGCATCTCTAGCATTCAAAAGTGTTAAGTCATCTAAGAAAAACCTTTATAATTTCATAAATGTGCAATCAAGATAATAAACTATTGTTCATTACAAGGGATCCCAAAAGGACAAATTTGGATATCCCTCTAACCAATAACTCTCTTTTTTACATCTATTTCAATTCTCTTTTAAGTCATTATTTGGCTTCTAAGTGCTAAACAAGCAAACCAAACAAAATATTATTATCGGGAAATAATATACAATTCAGACTTTTGTGAAGGATCGATGCACTTGCAGAAATTCACATAAATGAGTAGTAATGCTTCATTGAGGACTAAATCAGATATAAAGTCAATCCTATACGCGACAATGAAGGGATACTTATGTCAACACTTTGACTATGGATATAGTCAAGCAAGACCCATCTATTATCGTTAACAAATGTATCAAGGTTGTAATGAAAAGCTTGCAAATTAGAAAGTTTAATTATAGGAAACCTAATCAGAGGAGAACT
>NEWO01000014.1:2256364-2275693 GCA_003013225.1 Phalaenopsis aphrodite
CTGCTCCACTAGAGTTTCACCCGATGGCTTGATCCTTTTGGCTTTCTGGAAGTTCTCGTACTTGACGACGAATTCTGCGTTCATTTTGCGCGATTGTCGACTCCTGTCCAACGACGAAGGGATTCTGCAGCTTCATCGTCTCTCCCTCGCGCCAGCTTCTGCGTGGATCTCGTCAAGCTGCAAGTTTCGTGGCTCGTCTTTTTGCGTCGAGCTGCGACGACTCCTCCACGGCTAGTCACTACGTCGACCTCGTCAAGCTGCGACTGCAGTTTCGCCTCGACCTCTTCGGCTCCCCTCTGTCCGACTTGGCAGAGCTTCTCCTGCACCTGTTGTGCTTGTGTGAAGCATGCTCATGGCCACAGGACTATCCCACGCCGCCGCCCGTGCAGGTGATAATCTCGCCAAACCCTCCGATGCTACAGTGGTTCACAAACACAGCTCCTCTTTCTATCCTGCAGATAATCCGATGTTCCCGCGAATGTACCATGATTCTGTTGCAGGACATGGAGATTGCAATCTCATTAAAAAAATAGAGAAGGCAGAAAAACCAGCACTATTCTTCTCGGACGCTGAAATTTCAACTCGTGCAGGAAAATACAAACTTTTACTAGTTGGAAAGTTCCAATTAGGTCGCTCTAAGATGGAAATTATTAGGAAAATTTTTGAAGATTTCAAACTAGGTGAGGCTTGACAGGTGGTCTTTTCGACGGAAGACATGTTATGATACAGCTGAGCATAGAAGAAGATTACACAATAATTTTTTCAAAGAAATTCATCACAATCGAGAGCAATCATATGAAATTGCTCAAATGGACCCCTAATTTTGATCTCAATCAAGCGTCTATCTGGTACTCATTACCTGAACTCAAGCTTCAATTCTTTGACCAACATACCTTATATGCAATTGAGACTATGCTTGAAAAACCTTTGCAGGTAGACACACCTACAGTTCATTTCTCTAGGCACTCTATTGCAAGGATTTTGATTGAAAGGGATATTACACTACCAAATGTAGAAGAAGTCTAGTTTGGCTCTGCTCACAATGGTTATTAACAAAAAATCATTATGGAACCAAAAAACTTACTACTGCAAGCACTGCAAGATGTTTGAACACCCGCAAGAGAAATATTTCAGATTGCACCCAAAGTTAAGAACCAATAGTCAAAAGCAAGAACATGATGTTAGTGCACCTAATGTGCCTTAACGCGCTCCCAATAAAATTGATGACAGTCAACCTGAGGGGGGAATCACCACAAGATGGGAAATGATGTCTGCCCCTAGGAACTATTCTCCTGACCATACTATAAGGGATAATGTTCGGACCGAAAGTCAGGATAACCCCGCAACTTTTATTCAGAAAGCATCAGATGCAGAGGTAAAAATTCACACATCACAGACACTCTATCTTTCCTTCTACTGCGGTTCTAATATTTAATCAGACCGAGGATCACAATAGCCAGTCTTCAGATGAAGAATGACAGGTTTACACTTCCCGGTGGAAGAAGGTTGGGGGCACACTCCAACTTGGAAACTTAATTGATGATACTTTGGTTACTCTTGGCAATGACACGACACTTCAAAATTTGTTATCTGGCTCTGCTCCTAAAACTAGAGGAAGAGACAGTACTAAAATGGCTTGTCCCTAGCTATTTAATTTCTGCATGTTTTAAATTTTTTGAGTCTATATGTTTCTTTTGTTGGGGTAGTAATATACTTGGTATAGTGTGGGTAAGGTGTCTTTATTGGGCCCTCTCATACAACATTTATGTATCCTTTCAATTTCAATAAAATCAGTCATTGGGCTTTTCAATATATATATATATATATATATATATATATATATATATGTATGTAACATGTCTTTAATGTAAATACAAAGAAAGGAGGCTTTTCATTACATGGTATCAGAGTCACGCACGATTTCGTTTGCTTTAACATCATCCTGCAATGAGATTAGAGCATCGTTCGTCGTTCGACTTCTTTTGTGTCGCTTATCTTTGTCTGCTTTATCCGTGTCGATCAACTTTGTCTACATCTCTAGGTTTCAACAGCATTGCCAATTTCATCTGCTTAGTTTGACTTAATCAGCTGCTTCATTAAATAGCTTCATCTTCATCATGATCGACGTTTTCTACATCGCTAGATTTTGTCGGTTTCGTCAACTGCTTAGTTCAACTTCTTTGGCTCATTCGTTTTTCTTTTTTTTGCCTTTGACATTCATCGAGTCGATTTTACCCTAAGACTTGATATTGTTCTTCTCTGGAGTTCGTCTTGCTCTTCAGTGCATCCGTATGAATCCATCAATAAGATAATGTGACGCATCTCCTTGAATATTTGGTGACAATCATAGTTGTGGAACAGAAACATGGCAAGTTTGATTTCATCGGTGGTTAAAATTACAAATTAAAAGTTAATTTGATCAATTATTTTTATTGGAATAAAACTGTGAGAATCCACCTAAGTATTTTTCAAGAGAGTTGCCTCATTGATTACCCCCCAGCCTAGAGTAATTTGAATTATTCTGGGTATATAAGAATTGATGCCCAACTGTTGATATAAATACAAAATTCTATTGAACCTGATCAACCTGGTCATGTTACTCATGTGACTGTTAAAGATGTGAAGGACAAATTGTCAATTGTATTTTTTTTGGAAGAGAATATTTTTTGAATCTTTGATATATAAAGCAATTATATTAAGTTTAACAACAGGATCAATCTCTTAACACATATCAAATGTACTTTAAAAGTGGTTATGAAGAATTGAATGCACTATTTCCCTTTAGTACTGATGTCCGAAATCAACAAGCTCAAAGAGAATAAATGGTCATTATGACTGGTTAGCCTTAAGTCTCAAAATCAAAGTGTCAAATCACAGATTCTATATAACCCTAAAGCTACTACTTTGAGGTAAGTCTGTACTAGAGTATTGCATACTATTTCGAGTTCTTAGGCTTCATATGTACAATAACATAATAATCTTGCTAGCTAGAAAAATACAGACATCAGTAAGCCTAAGTCTCAGAACAATTATGGAAGTGAAACTCTAAATTCTAGAAATCAAGACTCGAGGATAGTTTGGTACTACTGTCATGAACCTGGACATACAAAGAAAATGTGACAAAAGTTGCTCAAAAATAATCAGAAGGGTTCTAGGACACGGTCAGCTCACATGATCACTACTAATAATGCCTCTCAAGTTATACTCTCTTGATTTTTGCAGATGAATATGTTAAATTCATCTAATTTCAACAAGTATCCAAGAAATCTCCCTCTAAAACTGCCCATGCTGAGTCAAGTAATAATGATACTAATCTTATTTCCTCTTCCACACAACGGGTAATTCATTTGGTGCCAAAGATCACATGAGAGGTATCCAAAACTATTTTTCACCTTTCATAAACATCTTGCGTCTAATGTTCTTGGTTCTTGCACAATTAATGTTACACCTACATTACATTTAAAATATGTCCTTAGTTTACCTCAATTCTCTTTTAATTTTATCTTTGTTAGCAAGATTACACTTGCCCTTAATTGTTGTATATTATTCTTCCCTGACAATTGTCTCTTTAGAATCTTATAACAACAAAGAGTATTGGTAAAGGACAAGAATCAGGGGGTTATGCATTTTGGATAACGAACTATCTCGACGCATGGTCTATTCTAGCACTATATCTCTGTTTGAGGTTCATTATTGATTAGGGCATTCATCACTACCCATGTTAATAAAATTAATACTTTCTGTGTCGGTAATAATCATCTTTAGATTATGAGTCGTGTCAATTTATTGAACACTATCATTTGTTTTCTATTCCTAGAATTAATAAAAGAGTTATAATTTTGAGTTTGTTCATTCTAATTTATGGGGATCTTGCTCTATTTTATCTAATGAAATTCGATATTTTGTCACATTTGTGGATGATTTTTCTCGTATGACTTGGTTTTATTTTATGAAATCTTATACTAAGTTCAGTCAATCTTTCAGTCCTTTTGTGTTAAAATTAAAATTGAATTTAATATTTTTTTAAGATTATAAGAAGCGATAATGCCAAAAAATATTTATTTGCACATTTTCAAGAATACATGAAACAAAATGAAATGTTTCATTTGTCACCGTTTGTTGATACTTCATCACAAAATAAAATAGCTGAAAAAAAAGGATATAAATATCCTTGAGATTTTTAGAGCTCTTTTGTTTCAAACTAATGTGCCCAAACAGTTATGAGTTGATGCAGTTTTTACTACATGTTTTATGAATCGGATGTATTCTACTATTTTACAGAACAAGATACTCTACCAAATCTTATTTCCAACCAAACCTCTCTTTCTCATTAAACCACGTATATTTGAGTGTACATAATTTATTCGTGGTACTTGTCCACAGGTCTCTAAAGTAAGACCCTAAGTCATTAAGATGTGTCTTTCTATGATACTCTTGTTTACAAAAAGGGTTATCGATATTTTTTCCCTCTCTTAAACAGGTACATGGTCTTTGTTGATGTCACCTTTCATGAAAAAAATCTCATTATTTGGTGACACATCTGTACTTGAATCCTTGCAAGAGTCTGATGAGTTGCTGATGTATCACATTATCGGTTCAAATCCAACACTAGCTCCACCTCCACCACCAGTGCCTCAGCCCATAACACCTATCATTAATGTTTACCCTAGAAAATCTTGTTCCTCTTATCCTAGTCCAGCACCTATATCATCTTCTTCAGTGGATCCACCTAGTTACCTTAATGTACCTATTGCTTTTCGAAGATGTAAACGTCAATGTGTATAACCCATTTATTCGCGTTAGCTATAGCCAGTTATCTTCTACCTCTTGCTCGTTTATTGTTTCTCTTGACTCTGTTGAGGTCCCGAGATATGTTCAACAAGCTCCATCCTAGTTTGGGTGGCAGACAACGATACTTGTTGAAATGAATGTCTTAACTGAAAATAGAACTTGTTAACTAGTTGAACTACCTTCTCGCAAAAAAAATCTTGGTTGTAAATGGGTCTTTGGAGTTAATTTTTATAATGACGGATCTATAGCTCGTCTCAAAGCTCGGTTGATTGCTAGAGGCTATGCTTGAATTTATGGGATTGATTACTTAGACGCGTTCTCTCCAATAGCTAAATTGACTTTGGTTTACCTCTTTCTATCCTTTGTAGCAATAAATAATTGGCCCCTCGACCAACTTGATGTGAATAATGCATTTCTGCATTGTGATCTTTCAGAAGAGTTGAGCACGGAGCAATCTCTTGGGTTTGTTGCTCGGGGCAGTTTGGAAAAGTATGTCGTCTTAGGAAGTCATACATGAATTTAAACAAAACCATGGTTTGGAAGATTTAGCCAAGCAATAAAAAGTTTGAAATTCAAAAAAAATAAGTGATAATAATATATTCTACAGACAATCTACTTTTGGGGTCACTTTATTTATAGTTTATATTGATAGCATTATTATTACTAGAAGCAAAGTGCAAAGAATCTTATCATCAAAATCAATTTAACACTAAAAATTTGGATTCCTTAAAATACTTCTTTAGGATGAAGGTATCAAGGAGCAAGAAGAATATCTTTCTGTCTCAAAGGAAATACATTTTGGATTTTTTAGCAAAAACAGAGAAATCAGGGGTCAAACTATGTAATAGTATGATGCTTTCAAATCGAGTTTTTAATGATCACGAAGAATATAAGAATTAATGGGAAAATTAAACTACCTCAGAGTGACTCACATTGATACTATGCAATAGTCCAATGCTTCCTACTCGAACTTTTAAGGATCATGAAGAATATAGAAAATTAATGAGAAAATTAAACTATCTCAAAGTGACTCACATTGATATTGTGTATTCAGTTAGCATTATAAGTAGAGGTGAGTATTCGGCCGATTTGGATGAAACGGTTTTAAATTTCATCAAACCGATTACAACCGAAATCTATAATCCAAAAAATCGAACCAATCAAAATTTTGATAAAACCGAACCGATTGAATCAAAATTTTATTTGGTTTAACCAGTTCGATTATGAAAAAAACAAAATTTTATTCTTTATTAAGATTTGACAAAGAACAAGCATTACAAATAATATAGATTATCCACATAATATTGATTTGATTTCATGAATTCTCTATTTATTTCAATCAAACATTAAATATAGTAAAAAATTTGATTTTCTTAGTTTATTCGTCATAAAATTAAATTATAATAAATTTTTTTTAATAAAATAACGATTTTTCGATTTGTTTGATTAAATGAAAATTAAAACTGAACCGAAAACCGAAAACTGAACCGAGTATTGAAATTTTAAAATAAAAAAAATCAAAATCAAATTTTAAAACCGAACCGAACCAACCAAACTTGATCGGTTTGATTAGGCTTTCCAGTTTTAACCAAATAATGCACACTTCTATACCCAGTCCACCATCGGTCAACTTTGGAACAAATATTATGTTATCTCAAAGGAGATCTTGGGCAGGGTATCCTATATCAGAAACATGGGTATATAAATATTGAATATTTTTCAGATGCATATTGGGTAAATTCTAAGATTGATCGGAAATTTATTACTGGATATTGTGTTTTTTGTTGGTGGTAATTTGGTCTTATGAAAGAGTAAGAAATGTAGTGTCACGATCCAGTGCAAAATTTAAGCATTGAGCAATGACACAAGCTTCGAGTAAGTTGATGTAGGTCTCTCAATTATTGGCAGAAATGGGTTTTAAGATGAAAGCTATAGCATAAATGTGGTGTAATAATTAAGTTGCAATTCATATTATTTCAAACCCAGTATTTCATGAACAAATTAAGCACATTCAGATGGTCTTCTAAACTTCTAATTTCCTTTGCTACTTCTCACTGATCCCTCTTCCTACCTCTTCCCTAGGTGCCTACCACCCCATACACCTCCACCACTCTACCTCCACTCATACTATCCCTAGAACCTTGCTACCGTACCTACCCACAACCAACAAAACACTATAACAACTACCCAAACAACCCCCAACATCTCCCATCTTGCTAACGCCGTCATCGCCTTCGGATATCTTCCTACAGCCCTAACTAGAGGATTCACCTATTATTGTATTTCCTTTATATTTGAGTCATGTTGTAATCCTATTTCTACATTAATAAAAATTTATTTTTGTATTTCATTGTTCTTCCTACTAGTTTCGGTATCAGGCATCGTCATAAAACCATTTCTTAGTTCAATTCAATGCAAATTGCCTGGGCCAACCAAGAGTTGTCTCGTCAATCTTGACCTAACCACCAAAATGTGCAAGCATTATAAACTATTGATGATAACTAACCCACATGAATTTTATGAATGGAGCTCCTTTTTAATTTAATATGTTAATGTCAATAATGGAAAAAGTATTGAAAAATTTCAATTCGGCAACACTAGTACGTCTTTATTCATTATAATAATGGTGTTGGATGAATCGCATACAGTAAAAGCAATCCTGTGTATTAATCATATACACATACATTCAACTATTCTGCCATTATCCACTTCTACTACATCAACAGCCAACATACGTGAGAAATTACCTTCGTGCCCTTGGCATCTCCTTCTTTTGCCACGCAAGGGGCATCTTGTACTAAATTCTCTCTTATTATTTAGAAGTAGGCCATCTATGGCCGCCCAAGCAAGAACCTCTGATATTTTCCCTTCAAGGAAATATTTTTTACATATAAATCCCTCTCTTCTATTAAGGTCTCCTAACAAAAATATTAAATTCTACAGGTTCGCAGAAGCCTCTCTAGCATGCAACAACAAGCACAAAGGACCACACATAAACATAGGCTACATAAGCATGCATAATTATAGGCAAATATGAAGCTACTCTGGTGAATACAAAAACAAGTAACACCAAATATCGAGGTAAAATGTACACCAGAACTCACATGCATATGTCTACATATCATCATCCATTTTCAACATGAGCTCCCACAAACACCAAACCACAAATTTTGTTAAATTTCACAAAAGCTTATGTTATAAATACTTCTTAAAACAATGACAAAATTTTTTCTTTACCTAACTGAACTAATTGTCAAACAAATTCCACCTTATCGTTAAAAAAATTAAAGAAAGAAAAAAAAAAGTTTAAAAAATGAGGTAGCATAGAACTTGAAGGACTCATCAAAGTTAGTTTAAGTTCAATTGCCCAAAGCTATACAAAAGGGAAATTTACATACATGCCACACAATTCTTATGTATTTACATATCTAACACCCAAAGTTTGTATTTACACTTATAACACTCTGGTGTATAAACCTAAGAATGGAAAGTGTATCTCGCTTTTAAAAAGTAGTGATAGTTGTATTTTTATTGTAATGTTAAGGATTTGAGTGGTATGCATGTAAATATGAATGTTTAGGTATTAAATATGTAAATACTAAAATACATAAAAATTATGTAGTATGTATGTAAATGACCCTATACAAAATTAACAGATCTTCAACAAAAGAACTTACCACGTAAGTAGTCAACGTTTCATAGCTTGACAACCAATCCTTCTGTGAGTACTTCGGAACAATTGTGAGAAGAGTGACCAAATGCTCGGATGTGATGATATCCTCCGGCTTTACTAAATTGGAAAGATCGCGAACGGCTAAGCTGAGCATAATGCATTAAAATGTTAGAAGCAAAGAGAAGAACATAAGATGTTAAACAAAAATTATAATAAAATATATTTAAACAAAACAAAAGGCTTCAAATCTATATTTGCTAATGCATGGGTATTCAAAAATCATTAGTGAAATTTCATAAGACCTCCCAGTTTGCTTCCTATTTATTGCATTAAGTTGCCCACGCACAGTATTATATTCCGCAGCACGAATCTGTCAAGAAAAATGAAATTCTCAGTGGAAACATGAAAGCTAGATTATACATAAAGCAAACAAATATGCAGAACCACAAGCCTGGATAGATAGTTTGGAAGGTTTACAAGCATAACACTCGATTCTTATGTATTTGCATATCTAACACTAAAAGTTAATTTTTTACATGTATGCCCACCTTGCCTATGCATGAAGAAGTTTATTTCACTTTTAAAAGTTTAAATAGTGGTATCTTTTATGTGATATGAAAGTTTTGGGTGGTATAAATTTAAAAAAATCAAATTTTAGGTGTTAGACATGTAAATATATAACCATTGGGTAGTATGTATGTAAATGCCCCTAAAAGTTTATGGAGCGTAACTTTCACAAAAAGAAAAAAATATGTAATGACCGCAAAACATACATCAACATGCCTAGGTGCCAGATAAGAAAGTTTGAAAAACATGAATACAAAGCTTGACTCAGTTTTGATTATGCTTTTGCAAATTACCATTCTATAATTTGTCAAACCACCAGAAGAAAAACAGGATAAGCCCATTCCATTGGCAGGTAAATACAATAGCAACCAATTGGCAAAATAATTTTGATTTACCTCCGTTCAAACAAATGAAAATTCGTGCTTATAAACAGTAAGTTAACACATCCCGGCAAAGAAATCTAAGGGAAAAAAAAAAAATCCAAAGTAAAGCATTGAAGAAAACAAATAGGAAGAGTTACATAAATGTCATTCAATTCCTATTTATTAGCATATCTAACACCTAAACTTCAATTTCTACATACATACCACCTTACCTATGCATGACAAGCTGCATTTCACTTTTTTTTAAGTTAAAATGGTGGTATTTTTTATGTGATATGAAAGATTTGGATGTTATAAATGTAAAAGACAAAGTTTAGGTGCTAGATGTGTAATACATGGGATTTGAGTGGTATGTATGTAAATGCCCCAAACAAATATAAGTCAATTCAAAACTTCATCATCATAATGTTATTTAGTATCCCCACCCTCAAAAGGCACTCGTACTTTTACATTTGAATGAGGCAAAATCATTGTGAAAATTTAATAAAAAAGAGCCATCTACATACACAGCACACAATTCTTATGTATTTACATATCTCACACCTATACTTTCATATTTACACAGATAGCACTCAAATCTTTAACATCACATCAAAAAAAAGAAAGATTACCACTTTTCAAAAGTGAATTACTTTTTTTTTTCTTAAAATACTCCTTTTTCATGCATAGGTTTAAAGCACTAAAGTGCTATGTGTGTGCATATGAAAGTGGAAGTGCAAAATATGTAAATACATAAGAATTTTGTGTTGGGTATATAAATTTCCCAAAAAATAATTATAAATAACAAAAGAAGTATAGAGGCGAAACATAAAACAAGACAGAAGAATATAGAACTTAATTCTTATGGATTTACATATCTAACACCAAAACTTCAATTTTAACACATATGCCTCCTTACCTATGCATGGAAGGGTGTATTTTTTCACTTTTAGAAAGTTAAAATAGCGGAACTTTTCATGTGATATGAAAGATTTGGCTGGTATAGATGTAAAAAGTAAAGATAGGAGTTAGATATGTAAATACTGAAGAACTGAGTAGTATACTAGAATGTATGTAAATGCCCTAAGAATATACATGACCTTCATATCATCCTCAATTTTGGCTACTTGACTGTGAATGGTATCAACAATCTCCC
Organism: Phalaenopsis aphrodite; assembly: GCA_003013225.1. NCBI lineage: Eukaryota > Viridiplantae > Streptophyta > Magnoliopsida > Asparagales > Orchidaceae > Phalaenopsis > Phalaenopsis aphrodite. The sequence goes on from NEWO01000014.1 coordinate 2,266,914, forward strand.
GAAGTGGCGATACTGTGGGATACTTCGATTCATCCCAAACGAACCTGCGATTCCAATAAACCGAAGCATTACGTTGATGTGAGTAAGAAATGAATTCCCACCAACACTTTTTCGATTACCTCGTGAGATAGGTATCCACGGGAACACCATCCACAGTAAGAGCCAAGCTTTCGATCCCAGATGCCCGCTCCAACTCTTCGATTTGCCGACGTATCTTGTGCGCCACCCCTTCTATGAAAGCATTCGACTGCGGAACTTACAAGTCAACGACAAAACTGACGGAGAATGCACTCTGATTCGAGAAAACAAAAGGAAATACCTTCGAGAGATCGTCGCTCAGAGAAAGGAGTGAGTCCAAGGTACCCACGCGAAGATCGGGAGTGTTAAACTACAAGAAAACAAACCAAAATAACGCAGATAAAATCAAACCTGCTTAGTTCTATAAGAGCAGAAGTAATGGAGATCTCGCTTTCGTCTCGTTTACCCGGTAGAGAGGCGTGTCGAAGGCTTTCTTAGAGATTAATTCCTGCAGTCGGCTCCATAGAGCAGGAGCTGACGATTGGACGGGGAGGGATACCACCCAATACCTCGTCGCCATTGCAGATTCGACCTCCGATCTGTGAGTAACTGTATCTTTACGTGCTCCAGCACAGAGGATTTAGCGGGCGGAAAGAGATGAGATTGGGAGATGGACGGACCTCGCTTGGTCTGAAATTTACCAAAATTAGTTTTAAATGATTTTTTATTTAACATTTATACAAATATTTTAAAATATAAATAAATTATATATTCCAATTTAATGGCATAATTATAATCTTTAAAATAATTATTATTATAGAAATATAGATGCTACTATTAACATTTAAGATTTAGGAGGATAAAATTTTAAATGTATAATATAATATTATATAATTCTTAAAATTGTATGGGATATCTTTAATATATAGCTTGATATTATATAGTTATTAAAAATTTAGTGAATCGATTGACTCTTTTGCTCATATTTTGAATACTGACAGGAGTTGTCAAACAGTTTCACAGTATTTAGTCAAATTTACTAAATACTGCTGACCTGAATCACATGGGTTGTCAAACCCTCAATTGCACTCATTTAACTTGTGATCAACTTGACACTTCGTAAACTGGTTAAATAAATTTAGCTCAAATGTAATCATTTGAGCACATAAAATATTTGGCGACATTATTGTATCAAATGGGCAACCGTTGTTCATCAAATTGGTCCAAGTTTGATTGTTGATCCAAGCTATATACTTCATATATTTTCCATAAACCAATGTGCATCCTTTTTTATTTTTGTATATATTTTTATTATCAGTGTAATATAATATGTAGGTTTTTAACATGAGAAAATATTTCATCCGATGAATTTGACGTGTCGAAGATGGGGTGGATTGCACCACGTTGCGTTTGGCAGCATGTTGACGACAGCATAGATTGCATCACTCTGTGCTTTTGGCGGGAGGGTGCAATCCACGTTGTCTCCCACATATTCATCATTTGGACATAATATTTTCTCTTCTAAGAGTGCTTTGAATTAATCATATAATAGTGCGAGAGCTTGGAGTCACGCATTATCACATAATTCTATGATATTAAATTTGATTTTTTTCCCTCTCTATTATACTATTTGAATTAACAAAAGAGTAATAAATAAGTATTTATGTAAAATATATGTGGAAGCTACATATATGAACATAATACTTATGTATTTACATTTATAACTTTTGATCTCATAATGATAACTAATATTTATTATATAGTATACATATTTGATGTGTCATCAATAAATTTTTATCATCAGACATGAATTTTGATGCATTTTGAGCAAGGAACGTTCTAAATTCAAATTCATGATCATCCATGCATTATTTTAGCAAATTTATACTTAAATTGAGTACCTCGATGATACAAACAATGACATTGATAGTGATCCAATCCAAATCGAAATAAGCTTGCATCAAATAATTAAAGGGTATTTTGAAACTCTAGCATAATATTTGGAACTAATTGAAAGAATAAGGAATTTCAAAATTTTGCATACTTATAACTTCATCAAATTTTATAATTTTTTTTTTTAAAAGTCATGACGCGATTTTCTAGTAACGACCGCAGACAAATGGTATGGTCGGAAAATGCAGCTTTTTTAGAACACATCCAAAACACAATTTTAAAAGACTACTATAATTTGATAGTGCACAAGTTAAAAACTCAAGAAACACATAAATGTGACATATAAAATGCTCGATTAAACACAAATCATCAACAATAGTTGAGCATAAGAAAATCCTAATTATACTCAACCATATTCTAGCAAGCATCTAAAACAATGTGTCATGCACATGCATCTAAGTGCAGCGATGGCTAGCTTATATTTTTTATGGCTTTGTCATCCCCGACTTCATCTTTGAGCGAGGGATGTCTCTTTAAACATCAATGTCTGTGGTGTCCCATTGAGCACTCCAACTAGTGGTGTCTCTTTGAGCGCCCACACTTGCAAGTGTCTTCCTCACATATGATGTTATATGTACCGGGATGAACACTTGCACACTTCAAGAGGAGTTAGCTTACTTATAGGTCATCTATCACACTCCCTATGACTCCACCTAGATATTTGATATTTTGTTAAGTATGAGTCATACTTCCTAGCCTCTGAACTCGTACGAGACACAATACGTGTTCACCTATGTGTGTGATTTTCACTTGTAAGGATCACACCGCTTAGTCTGTTTGGCACTCAACATTTATGTATGTTTGTCATTTGTATTTCATGTGCTTAACATTTCCATGTCATATGTTGACATTTCTCATATGTCTGTTTCATATTTTGCATGTTTGCATGTGTGCTCGGTGAGAGCCTCTCGAGTAAGGAGTAAATCAATTTCATAAGTATCATTTTGCTTAATGTAAACTAACTCGTAGTCGATGTCTGCTTGTCGCATGGCTCCCTATATCCACCGAACAGGCGTAATTCATCTTTATAAGTAGTTTGTCTTTTCAGTACATCTTGTTCATGTGTGTCATGTTGCTTGTAGACATCCTTGCATTCATTTACATGATGTGTGCTTCAGTATTTTAGGCTCCCTTTATGATTGTTTCATATTTCTGTCGACCAGTCATAATGTGGGCTCTTACGTGTTTATATGTTTCCCCATTTACCTTGATAGCTTGTCTTACTCGTCAGGAGAGTGACACATTTGTTGTTTGTGATACTCAAACGAGTATTGCCCCTGAGGATGTCTCTGCAAGCAATGCGAGTTTCTGTATCACAAGCAACAAATAGTATGACTGTGCTAAATATTCAAGAATTCTAATGAATGTCACTTGCGTTACGGACCCGCTTTTTTTGGTCTGCTATTCTAAAGCATAAAAAGATTATTTTTTCTAATATAAGTATTATTCAACTTATTTTAAGATTTATATATGTTATGTCATATATGAGGCCACCTCTTTTAAATGTCCCCCCTTTCTTATGACATACTTTAGATCCCTTGGATTTTTAAGACAAGGCCGGTGTGGCAACCCTGTTAAATTCATACATTAATCGTAAACTCAAACCTGACCACTTGGATGTTTGTTATGAAACTTTTCGTTAGATAGTGTGGTAGGCTAGAACTACGATGTTATGCAGTATTTTTTACGCCTCTACATATAGTTCTCTGTTGCCTTATTTGTTCTAGCTAAGCGACACTTTTGTGCTTCTAGTATGTCTGTGTGTAACGATATTTGATATGTATGGTAGTATATTAGGTCAGTCTTCTGCATGGAGTCATGTCATGTATATGCTCACACACAGGTATGATAAAAAGAGGGAGCAAGTGATGATTCACAAGCTAAATTTTGATTGCAAGTGTTCTTGGCTCCCCCACCAGTTGCATGCAGATAGTTTTTTTTTGTGCTATCATGTTTTTGTGCATGTCGAGTCTTTTTTTTATTATTTTCTTCTATATTTTGGGAGTTCTTAGAAGTAATATAATGAAAATAAGATATAGGCACTGGTTCTGAGGCATTTTGTGCGGGAACCAAGAGGCGGGGAACCAGGAGCAGCTGCTCGAGTCTCATTTTTGCATTTAATATTGATCTATAGATTTAGGATCGACCATGTATATGTAGAGTCAAGCTGTTTTTTTTCTTTTCTGGGATATCTTGTCGGCTTGGCGGAACCGGTATTTATTTATATTTTTTCTTGTTTTACTGCTTTATTGCATGTTTGTATGTTTTGTTTTTGCCCTTTTTGGCTTATGATTTTGTTTGGAATCCAATGTTATAACTTAAGCTCTTTAAGATTAAAATATTATAAACTTTTAATATTATAAACTTTTACAGAAATCATAGTTAAAGATTTAAGATTAATCAATATTCAAGATTAAATTATTCAAAACTTTAAAACTTGCATTTAAACTTTTATGCATGGCCTTCGGGCTTGATTTTAAATGGGTTGCATGCATGACTATCAACTTGATCATATAATAAGGCCTCAACGCTTAGGATTGTGGTAGATAACCGCATCATATTTGCATGTATTGAGAAGAAGCCTCTAAGCTTCTTTAATATAACTAGTCCAGCATAAATTTTTACTTATATGGTTGTTTAGTGCAGTTAGAGTGTTAGAGACTACCTCGACCTAGGCAAGGTGTAAGTCATTTATGGAGAGCATTTTTAGCTTGGTAGATTATTTCCTTTCTTTTTTTGAGGCATCATTGACATCTATTTAATAGATATAAGTCCCACCTCATGGAGCTTCATCTTATATGTATAAGATAGAGTTTATTTCTTTTAACTTTAGAGCTACCCAGATCCCCGTGGACGACGCAATTCATGGATTACAAATCAACGATCTCTGGACCTATTGGGTGGACTACACTTTCATGACTAGGAAGACTTACGATCTTAATAGCTTGGGAAGATGGATCTGTGGTATCCTGACCTGGTTACCTCTACCTTTTATGACAACTCTAGCCTTCCTCTTGTTGAGCCCCTTCGAGTCCTGTCGTTTATTTAACTTCATTGATATCATGTTGAAGACTTGATTAGCGATGAGTTGTCATATGTTTTGGATACGGTGATTCACCCTATACCCTTATGACCTAGTGAGCTATGATGTATAGAGATATTCTCATCAAGATGAATTTGGTTATTTCATAGGCTCTATATGCCAACGAGCCGCTACTCATTTGAGATGGGAGAGACTTACTCTCTTTCTTGTGGCTTAACTAGAGCTTTGAAATCATCATGGTGTTCACATGCAAAATAATTATCCTTTAATGACATATTCTCCATATTCATGATAATATATGTGAAACTCTTTTTTATTGAAAGTATTCCTAGGTATCCCCCATGATGTAATTAACCAGATGGGTACTTTCTTCTTGGAGACTCTTGCCCCCTAACATAAATGTTATTTTTTTTCTCTTATTATGGTTGACTTATGTAAAAATTCTCTTCTCAGTTCTGTGTTTCAAGATAGTTTGATTTGATCCTGTTCAGATATACATTCTCAACCAATCACACGTGCATTACACGTGTATAAACCTTCCACATGTTATTTTTTATTTGTTGGTCAATTTATTTTTGTATATCATTCTTTTTAGGTCCTCTCCTATTTGAATTATTTATATGATTTAGGAGGGAGATTTAATCGAATACGGGAATTATATGACAACATATAAATAGTCAAGCTAACAACTCTGAGTGCTTTAAAAAGAACTGAGAAAACAACCTTCTATGAAGGGACTTCTCAAATATTGGTGGAGTGGAAGAAGAAGATATAGAAGAAGAAGTTGAAGTAGGAAGAAGAAAAAGAAAACTCAATAAGAGCTCCCCTCACTAGGAGCTCTCTCAATATTTTCAAGCTCCTCTCCAAACTTTCTTAGCTCAAATTTTTTTTCTTCCCTCTCCCTAATTTCAGCCTTTATCGGGTTCAAGAACACTTGACTTCCCAATAATGGGAAAAGCTCTACTCTCCTTCACATGATCCTCTCTTTTTTGTCATTTTTCATGTTAAGGACCATGTAAAACCAAATCATCCAATGGTTATGTGTGTCAATTTATGGTTTTAAGGGATCGTAAGTTTTTTTTTTTATGACCAAATTTGGCTTTAATTCAACCTCATCCTAAAGAAAAAGAAAAAAAGGAAAAAAACTAAACAAAATAAATGAAACCGACCCTAGGCACCAAGGGTAAGAAAAAAAATCTCCAAACTTCGTGTGGAAGGTTTTTATTGGATCCTTGAGCCATTGGAAGCTCCAAATAAATTTAATATAATCCTCAAGCATTAAAATGTACAATAAAAATATGCTCTATCAATAACAAAAGCCAACCAATTGTGAACACCCTTGGGCACACTCACACCAGTCAAAACCCTGATATCGTGCCTAAAACGTCTGTTGAAGGGTTTAAGGGTAGCTATGAGAAGCTACATATTAACGAAATATGGTCCCATAAATTTCAAATGAGCATGCGGACACATAGGTCCCAACCTTGGTTTTGTGTCATAAACGCACCTCAGAGAGTTTTCATGGATGTCTTGAGCTATGAGAAGCTATGTATCAATGAAATATGATAACGTAGCATTCAAGTGGACCTCATACACATGTACCATCAAAACTTGATGCCAACAAAATCCTTCAACTACGATTGTTATCAGCACAAATTATCACTTATGTAATCAGTTCTGGTTGTTATAACCTCTAACTATGACTTTTGCAGCCAATTACAACTGTTATAACCATCAACTATGACATTTATGATCTAACAACAGTTGTTGTGGTCCAAAATACCCTTATATTGCTATACTTGACAGGTTATTACTCGTGATTTTTTTCTTTTTCAAGAATTTTTCATTTTTTCAACATAAATTATGATTTTCACTTATACATTTAAGCTACATTATAAATACACTGCATTTTTCTGCAAGAATTTCAAAATTTATAAATTTGATCAGATGGACTTTAAATATAATTTAAAATTACAATGCATTTGAAATTCATCATCTTGTTCATTGTTAATCTATTTTGAATTCGTTGGAGTTGGCTGAATTCCAAATATACCATTGTGTAACGTGTTACTCGTAGTCGATTGCCTATCACCACGCTTGGACCTCCCCTGTCAGTCTTCATCATTCACCCCAACCACATATTTTACACTTATTTTGTTTTTCCTTGAACCAAACAAAAATATGTAATCCTGCCATTATTTTATATTAAGCCAAATTACATTAAAACATTCCACATAAAATACATAATATTTTAGCAAAGGAAACAATCCCTTAACAATACCTTTTATCAATCTCATAACAATACATTATATCAATACATTATATATAACCATCATTTATAATATATGATTAATATTAGTAGTCATTTTTATCAGGTTAAAACTCTTAACATAAAGTTTCATATACCTATAAAGACTTGCTCTATCTCACATACCTACAACACAATTCTTCTTTATTTACATATCTATCACTTAAATATTCCGATTTACATGCATACCCCTCAAATTGCTAAGATCACATCAAAAATATCACAATCACAATTTTTCTAAAATTAAAATATACATTTTTCATACATAAGTTTATGGCACAAATACATTCTGAATATAATAATCAAACTTTGGACGTTAGAAATGTAAACACATAAAAATTATATGGTGTGCATGCAAATCTCCCATTTATTTAGGGCTCATTCGAAAGAACTCTGTCGTATATTGCTATCTGCAATCTAAAAAGATAAAAAATTATTGTTTTGCTGAAACAACAGCTTTACCAAACATAAATATTTTCACTTATCGACGTTCACTACAACAAAACTATTAGGTATGACTCATATACCAGATAAGGGACAGATGCTGGAGAATAACAAAGCGGAAACATCTGTCCAATTGGAGGGGTTTTTGTTATATGGGTCGCGGTACGTATGTAATTTTGTAATTATATATTGTACTCCATGATTATATATATACATATATACTTATTTGTAATCATAGGCATGATATATTGTACTTTTTTTCTGAATTGAAATAAAGTCATCGCTCTGCTCCCGAGGACGTAGGCAGATTTGCCGAATCTCATTAAATTTTTGTGAATGCAATATCACTAATATTACAAAAATACCACAAGTCAAATTTTCTCTTTTTAGAAGCAATGAAATTAGAAACTAAACGAAGAGAGCTCATTACATAGAAAACATTAACAACCCACTTCCCTCTTATATATATCTCATGAGACAAATAGTGCTCCTCTTTCACCATTATTCCTTCTCTACGCAGCTCTTCATACAAATACAGAAACTCAGTACTAATATAAACCAAACATAACCATAACTTATTCAAATTTACACAAAAAACCTTCACCAGTTCCCTTTTCCAACAACAAATAAACATGCAAAAAAAAGAAAAAAAAAAGAAAAAAAAAACCATTAGTAGAGATCATCCAAGCTCAAGCTTTCCATGGATCCCAGCTTATGAGCAGATTCAGTTGAGTTATTCTCGACTTTATCATCACCAAAACTCATCACCAAATCCGCTGAAAATGCAAAGTTCAGACCGAACGACATGTTCATCCCATCTGCTAATGGTAAATAGAGATCAGAATATCGCGCTCTAGCCACCACGATGTCTGCAACAATGGAATCGAATATTCCATCTTCCATTACTGGAAGAGAGGCGAGGGTTGGCTCCGGTGTTCCTGCCTTCTTAGCTCTAATCACCTGTAATCAGCACGACGAGCTTCAGTCTCAGTAAGATAAAAACATGGAAGTTTA
>NEWO01000014.1:2276273-2291163 GCA_003013225.1 Phalaenopsis aphrodite
TCTAAAAATGGTAATAGTGATATTTTTTATATGATATTAAAGATATGAGTTTTATTTATGTAAATATGAAAGTATAGGGTGAGATATGTAAATAAGTTAGAATTTCAACTTAGAATTGTGTGTGCTATGCATGTAAATGCCCCCAAAAAGTTGGCAAAAGTGGAATTTTCGATGTGATGTTAATGATTTGAGTGCTATCACGAATGCAAACATAAAAGAATTGTGTAAGTATATACGCATGCAAATGCCCCGAGGGAAATTTTACATACACACCACACAATTCTCACGCATTTACATATCTAACTCCTAAGTTTGGTATTTACATTTATAACAGCCTGATATTACATAAAAATCTATGCATGAAAATATGTATTTCACTTTAAATAGTTAGTGACAGTGTTATTTTTGATGTTATGTCAGAGATTTGAGTGATATGTATGTAAATATGAAAGTTTAGGAGCTAGAAATGCAAATATAAAGGAGTTGTAGGGTTATGTATGTAAATGCCCCCAAAACTATATAAAGATGTGATTTTGATCTGAAGTTTGAGATATACATATCTGTCTTTCCCATCATCCCTGTAGAGCATGATGAAATCTCCTGATTTAAGTCCATGGCTTCTCACAAATTCACCTTAAGAGCAATTTTGACAGTTTTGTTGGATCAAAATGAAAAAAATAAGCTGAGCAGAATACTAATTTTTATAGCTGTTTTATTACCAGTGTTCTCCAGTATGTACATTCTGCTCTTGTTGTTAGGCCAAAACCTTCAGAATAGAGAGAAAGTTAGAGTCATAAGGCATTTTACACACACAGCACACAATTCTTATGTATTTACATTTGCCACCCTTAAACTTTAATATTTGCACATATAGAACTCAAATCTTTAATATCACATCCAAAATAGCACTTTTAGAAGTGAAATGCAAAATTTTCAAGCATATGTTTGAAGCACCAATGTGCAATGTACATAATTATGAAGGTTTATGTGTGAGAAATGTAAATACATAAGAATTGTGTGGTACAGATGTCAATTTCACTAGAGTTATTGATTTTACTGATGCTTAGTGCATGAGTTCAGACCTGAACTTGAATCTCCAGACTCGAGCGGTCTCGGAGTCGGTCATCGGCAACGAAATGCCCTCTCTTGCAGTAAGGATTGGAAGATTGGCCTCTGACTCTTTCTGAAACATGAATTCATCATAACTTTTTTTCATGGGAGGAATAATGTTTTGTGATATGTTGAAATTTATTTGTGGGATATTTACATACATACCAACCATTTCCCTTTAAATTTACATATCTAGCACCTAAATTTTGCTTTTTTTACTTATACCGCCTCGAAAATTCCAGCATTTTAGCTTTTAAATGCTTCAATGCACCTTCTCATGCATAAGTAAGGCGGTATCTATGTAAAAATTGAAGTATAAGTGTTAGATATGCAGATACATAGGAATTGATTGGTATGTATGTAAATCTTCCTTTAGTCTTTTGGAAGCGGACTTTAGGAAGAACAACTCGTCCGAGCGAGCCGACGTCGCTGTTCCTGAGCTCCTTTTGGAGAAGGAATCTCAACCCAGTCATGGCTGGCTGCAATGGCAAACTTTATAATGTTATTTTGGTATTTTTCATCTCATAATAGCTGAATTTGAACTAAATTGATTAGAGCTAACTAAAGATCAGGTCAAAACACATACTGCATGCATGCCAAGCAAGAAGTCCGAAGGAAAATGTTTTGGACGTGTTTGCTAATTTACACACCTAAACTTTCATATTTACATGTATGCATAACACTCTAATCTTTAATATCACATCGCAAATACCACTTTTGCATACTTTCTAGAGTGAAATGTGCATTTTCATGGATGAGTTTATGGCAACACTATGTTCTAAATTTAAATATAAAGATACATGTTAGACATGTAAATACATAAATTATGTCTTATGAGCCAAGGATGATGGTCATCCATTAATTGATTTTCATTTTATCATACTAAGAGATGAGAATGCTTAGGAGGACGAGCAGCTTGATACACGACAAAAATGCAAAATGAATATATTCGTGACAGGGTTGGTGTAGCTCTAGTAGCTGACAAGATTGGAGAGAGTTGTCTTAGATGGTTTGGTCACATTAAACGTTGACCATCTGATGATCCAGTTAGGAGAGTAAATGTTTTAGATTTGACTTATGTTAAGAAAGATAGGTTTAAAAGAAAAAAAGACTTGGGCATATTGTATAAAACACGATCTTAATCTATTAGAATAAAATGAAAATATGACACTCAATGGGATGCGATGGAGCGAAAAGATTCATGCAGCCGACTCCACTTAGAGGGATAAAGGCTTGTTGTTGAGGAGCATTTTCTTTGCAATATATAGAACAAAGTATTACTACTTGGTTGTGGAGCATTTCCTTTCACCTCTAAAATGGAGGTTTTAGTAAATTACCCCACTAAATAAAGCTTTATAGTACTATTTATTAACTTAAGAACCTATGAAAGCATTAAACATTGACCTTTATCAATATATTTGATTTGCGCTTATGAGATGCTTCACTTCACTGATAAGGAGTTGAACGAAGTACTCGAGCAAAGCGAGGGGAGACAGGAATTGAGCAGAATGGAAATCATAAGCATTGAGTACACAATAAATAGTTAAGAGTCACTACTCCTAGGCCTAGGCGTTCCATAGTAAAGAGAATTCCTATTGACTCTTTTTCTCTCGAGGAACTTTGGGTATGAAAGAAAATAACCCGTGGAATCTACACAAAAACCTAAAGTTCACAAATATGTTTGATTATGATAGCTAATTTCTATTTTATTAAAACTAATCAATTTTTCAAATATTTGAATTCCTTGTAGCCCATTTGGAATCACTTTTTATTTCTAATTTTTCATTTTCTATTTTTTATTTTATTTTATTTGTGTTTTGATTTTAATTTAAATATGTTTGTTTATTATAATTGTTTTAAAACACTCAAAACATTTTTTTTAGTTTTTATGAATATTTTCTAAAATAAGTTAATTTGTTTTTAAAAATATAAATAAAAACATGTTAAAATTGTGCTAATCAAACATATTTTAAACGTAAGAGAAAAAAAATAAATAATTAAATAAAAGTTATTTAATTTAAAAAAGGGAGAAAAAAGAGAAATGAATTTTTTTTTAAATGGTGTAAATTTAACAAATTACTTTTGCAATTACATTTCTCATGAACTAAACTATGAAAAGAATGCTTTATTTTCACTCGGGGTATAAAAATGCTTGTTATTAATGTTTAATTGTGATCAACTCCATAGTTCATAAATATATTTATTTAAGAAGCTAAACACGAATACACTCTATTTGCTCGTGTTTAGCCTAATAGTAGCTTCATTATGCTTATAAATACATGAAATAATGCATATAAATATATTTCTATAACAATTAATATTAATTCATTTATGAAATTCATACATTACTATTTGTACGATTATATCAAATAAAATATAGTGTATACTAATATTCATTCAATATTTGCATTTAAATGAGGATATGTATATAGAGTATTTTCTTTTTGTTAAGGAATGATGAGAGGCTATTGTACGAGACTCCAGCCACTCATAATGTGCCTAACAATTAGAGTACCCACCCCCCTAAGATCAACTGTGTCACAGGGAATTCAAACCCCTGAACTCTTATACCATGAATGTCAACCAACAGGCTGGGGCATGCCACACTATTTGATTTTCTTTTTTAACTTCCCTATTTATCACAAACAAACAAATCAATTCACAAATTATAAAATTACTCAAGTAATGCGAAACTCATATTTCTATAGTAACAATTATGCTAGATGCAATTACATAAAGGCTATAGCACCCACTCAAATAGTAGAAAAAGATAAACATTAAAAATACTAAAATTTACATAACTTGCCATAAAGCTCAAACTTCCAACATTGTCCATCCAAAAAATTACACAAAAATTATCGTTAAATTACGAAATAAGTCTTAATAACAAAAACAAACAACATTTACAATGAATTTGAATGATTATGCTCCCATCACACGACCCCAAAGTGTTTGGGCATCCATTGTTGCAATATAAAAGCTTGGTCTACAATTTCATTTCCTTCATTAATTAGGATGATGAATGTAAATCTAACTTTGTAATTCACAAAAAAAATGAAAATAAAACAAGATTGTAAGTTCACTAAGGGCTTGTTTGAGATCTAAATCTTCCATAGCCATGGAACTAATGGTGAATAGACCAAGATCCCAAATTTTTCAGTAAAATAAAAAATATATATATTAAAAAGGGGGGAATTTACATAAACATCACCCAATTCTTGTGTATTTACATATCCAACATCTAAACTTTAGTTTTTTTGCATTTCAACCCCCCAAATCTTGCATATCACATAAAAAATACCACTATGTTAGAGCATAGGTGGATCTCCTTTATGTAAGAATTGAAGTATAGGTATAGATATGTAAATCTTCCATAAAAATAATCAATATATATATATATATATCATAAAAATTGCATATTTACATAAATATCAATGATATTAACATTTTTCATTTTATTTACATATTTATAAAAATTAAACCTTTCCCTATTCCACATCATAAAAATTGCATATTTACATAAATATCAATGATATTAACATTTTTCATTTTATTTACATATTTATAAAAATTAAACCTTTCCCTATTCCACCCCAAACTCAAAAGCAGTAAACAGAACAGAACAAAAATTACAGCAATGACACAGCAGACTTTGAACTCATTCTTGCAATGAGCGAAAGGAGAAATGCTTATGCTTACAGGTTCTGCTGTAGCGGCAACCGGCGGAGATGGTAAGCAGAAGCGGCGGTGGCCGGAAAAAGTGCGCTTTCGGCGACGGGCGGCGAAGCCAGCCTCGCTGCGGAGGTCGGGAGAGGCGGCGCCGCTCGGGATTCCGGCCATGGGGAGAGAGGTGGGGAGAGAGGAGGAGATCGATACTTTCATGGGCGAGCAGAGGGGATGGGGATATCTATGTGGCGGTGGGGCATAGGGACGGCGGTGAGCTTACCGGAGGTGGCGGAGTGTCCTCTGCATGGGGAGGAGGCCAGTGAGTTGAAGGGACGTGGAGAGGGGTGGTTGGCAGGGGTATAATTGTAATTCAATGAATATTTAATGCAAATGTTGAAGTTGGGGAAATTCTTACGGAAATGAAGGATTTTGAGTTTTCAGTGTTGGGGAAGAAGACAAAAGGAAAAGATAAATGATATTTAGTTTTGGTTTAGGGTCGGTTTTAATCAATTTATTTTTGTAAAGTTGAGTGTATTGTAGTGAGTGTTTCGAGGCATTTTCGGGTGATTTACAATTATAGGTTTATGGTTTAGTTGCCTTCTGGCTAGGATAGCTAAGCTTGATAGGCTTCAATTCGGTAAGGACTGTTTGGTCGGCTATGTTGAGTAGATATTTTTAGTTGATCTTTGGTGGACTTTGGGTTAGTAGAATTTAGCTCGGTTGGCTTGATTTTGTTTGCTGACTATCCCATTTCGGTTGTCGATCCTTTGATGGACTTCGGGTTTATGCTACACTATCGAGCAGTAGGTGAATCACCATAATTTGATAGGTAGTTCGTACCTTCACGAGAGAGACTTTTGGGATGTTCTTTAATCTTGTCATTACTGATCTTTGGCCCTAGTAGAAGAATCTTGGAGGTTGTTGGTGAGGTGGTTGGCGATGCTAGACTTTTCCATTGAATTGGGACGTGTTGAGAGGTAGGTTGCTATCTCTTTTAAACTCAATTGGCATTGGTTTTCAGTTCAGATGGCTCGTATTTGGTTGGCTTATGATCGCCTGAACTTCTAATGGTGGATCCTTTGGTCTTATAATAGATATCCATTTGGTCTCCTACAAGTGAGCCCTCTTAATCGCACTCATTATCTCTTTGTTCGTTGGATATTCTCGAGATTTGTGATGATGTGTTTTTGATGCGTAGTTTAAAATGACGCCGTAGAGAGATTTTATGAGCTCAAATTTAAGTAAATTTGTACTGTCTGCATCAAACCTGACAACTCGAATCTCAAAGCAATCAAGATGGTCGCCGGACAGTTGAAGTGTCGGGCTTAAAGAACATGACCCGAATAAGTCATTCAATGTTTGACTGCGCGATTGAGTCGGCCGACATACAATGTCAATGAATCGAATAAGCATATCACACTTATGGTCTCAACTACCTAGACTTCTTGCAAAGACGTTTCTCCATAAATAGTAGGCAAGAATATTATTATTTTGAAACAATACATTTTTATGTGATTATGATATAAGTTTCATATGAATAAAAATCAAAATTTAAGCATTAAATATAAAGAAAATAGATATTTACATGCATATCGCATAATTCATTTACATATCTAACTCCTGAATTATGATTTTTAATATATAACCTCCAAATGTTACATATCATAAAAAAAAAAAAATACTATTAATAAAAAAAAAGTTAAAAGAAATATTTTTATTATAAAGTGATATAAATATAAAAATTAAAATTTTGGTGTTAGATATGTGAATAAATATAAATTGTGGGGTATATATGCAAATCTTAAAAAGGGAACAATTACATAAATACCATCTCAAACTTGCTAATTCTATTTTTCAATTCTCACTCAAATATCAAAATTCATGGTGAAACCCCTAAAATTCTAAATAATTCGATGTTTTCATGCGTGTAAGAAAATAAATTGGATAGTTCATTTGTGAGTATAAATATTTTGGATGGTGCGGCGCAGGTTATTCTTGAGTTATTTTCAATAATCCTGAAATAATTCAAAAATACCCCTAATTTTTATTTTTGAGTTATTTATGAATTATTGAAAATAACGGAAAAATATCTCATTGCTCAACCCTAGCATTTTGAATTTTGCAAATCCTCCTCCTCAATCTTTACCTTTTTCAGAGTTCCGCAAATCCCAGAACACTTCGAAGGCGATTGCCGCGAGAGTCGCGGCGGCGAGACAGATCCATGCCAACTGCGAACTCCTTGCTTCCATCGCTGTGGATTCAGTTAAATATAATGAAAGGTATGAACTCTTTCTTTTCTTTCTAATTTTTCTTATCGTCAACCTCTAGTTGTTTTTTTTTTCCCACGAACAATTATATTATACTTGATTTTAATTCTTGTTTAGTTGATTTTGAGAAGGTTTCGTTGAATGTATTTGAATTTGGGAAGAAATTATCCAAGCATACTTACGATGATATGATGCTTTTATGATTATAAATATGTAATAGAATTAAGTTGTCATCATTCCCGATGGTCAAATAGGTTCAATGGGCATGGCAATTACTTTCTGTTTCTACTCGAAAGATACAATTCTTGATAAGTTTTTGAGCCATCTCAAATCAAGGAAGCATTAATGACGATTTCAGATCTAGCAGAGGTGCTGAAGCCCATACAAGTGCAAATGGGATTCAAATTTCAAGAACCCAAGAATCCATTCACTACTTGAACGCTTAATTTATAACAATCAATCAAACTTTGCAGCAGTTTCAACCACACGTTAAGAACTTTGATAAACGATTGGAGGATTTATCATGCAGCAAGTGTCCATGTACTTCAACTCAAGAAAATAAGGGTGATGAATGCAATTTTAGCCTGAATTTTCGTCAATCTACTGTACAGAAGAAATCCGCAACATAAGCAATGTCATTTATTAAATCAATGAAAATTGAGCTGCTAAGATTCAACGGGAATGGCGTCAATAACTTGATATTCAAGGCAGAGGATTATTTTGAATTCCACAACTCCCCTGAATTATGCCTACTTTTACAATTATGTGCATATATTTCCGGTTGCACACGATTCAGTTATTCAGCTCACAACTGTAATAACTGCAGTAATTACAATATATGCAATTATGCCCACTACTACAGTTAAGTGTACGTATTTCTTACTGCACATATTCCTTTAGCCATTATGTTTTGTGTTCTTTTTCTTCCTGTTTTGTCTTTACTGGTGTGATTTCTTCTTCTCTTTCACACCTCATACTTGGCTTTTACTATATCTGGATCAAGGACTAAAGATAAAGTCGTAACAAATTTTCAAAACATTGACATGTAAAATAAAATCTATGGCTAAAGTTAATTAGTTTTTGGCTACTCGTATTGGATTTGTTATGAAGTTAACTGCAACTTTTAGAAGAACCTCATTTAGAAAGAGTTGTTTCCTATCATGATGACTGTACTACCATAGCACATGCAATCCAAATTTTTGAATATGTCGTGTTTATTCAAAATTTGCAACTTATAATATTCCCATGATTGACCCTTTAGAGAGCTGTTTAGGGGATGTTTGGGGTCACTTTTATCTTGTTTTCTTATTTTTATTTAATTATATTGATATTTTGATTTAAATTAAAACATGCTTGATTGAGTAGTTGTTCTTAAAAACACTTGAAATATTTTTTAAACGTTTTGTGTTTTTGTAAAAATAAGTTGATTTATTTTAAAAAAAGAATTATAAAAATTATGCCAACCAAACATATTATCAAAAATAAAAGAACAAAGTTGAATTTAAAACATGAAACAAAAGTGATGCCGATATGTCATTCATGTTCAACATATCAAGTTTTACAAGAAAGAATTTTTACAAGATTGTGATGCTTGTGCACATAATCTCTTAATTCAATTTATAGACATTTTGACTGAATATATATTGGTTTTACATTATTCTCAGTACAGATCATACAAATCTCGAGTCAAAATGATCATCTAAAAAGAAAAAAAAAAAAAAAACTAATTGGATGTTGCTTGATTTCATTTAAACTTCTGAAAGGACCCCTATATTTTCAGCATTTCATATCCTTATTGTATCAAACTATCATGTCTTTGCTTCTAGCTTATCTCTTAATCCATCAATGGTAGTAGTACTGTTACTACTTTGAAGCTCAGCTTTTAAAAATCTTTACTGAATTCTCAATGTGTATAAGAGATCAAAGTGAATATCAAACCTTTCTTTCCTTAGTTTATGCAACCATGGTAGCCTTATTTACAAATGGCCTCCACCACAGAAGCTTTCAATACACCCGGGCAGGGGTCTCCTCCGAAAACTTCAGAAATAACTGCCACAGAGCACGATTGCCGGCCTACACATTTCTACAAATCGAAAAACCAATCTTTGTTAGATTCTTTTGAACAACTCAATTGTTATGGAGTGTAATTATTACATAAAAAGGGAAACAACTTACCTTTACAAATACATCCTCGGATTTCTTGGCATGACAGCTTCCCAATGAGTAGTTACCACATGAACCTCGAGGATTTCCAAAACTGGCAAACTTTATGTTCGTCATCTTTTTTCCTTGCTCACAATTTAGATGGACTTTTGGATTTTTATAGTCTTTAGTACGCCAACTAATCATCGATGGCTGCCATTCAGATACATGAGCACAAATACTTCCTACAGTTCGAGTTGCCATGGAAATATTAGATGGATCTCCACCCCACTCTTCAAACAAGACCATTAAATTGCCTGTTGGGTTTAGCCAGGAGCGAGGAACATGATACCTGAGATTTAAGAATAGGAGGAATTGCTTAGTTTAGGCTTCATTTGCGGGTGCCTATGCTTTTCTTCTGATTTTGCTTATAGAAGGTTCTTTTTCCTAACCATAGTTACAAATAAAGGTTTCGTCTTCTGAGAAAAAAACCATCATCCTATTTAGCTATAGTTATTTTTTTTGCTACTTTTTAGAAATTTCAGTTGTGAGAAACAAAGTTTAATAATTTAGTTTTCTAGAGTATGGTGATTGTAAAAAAATTGATGTTCCAGTTTTTTAGAATGGAAAGAAGTTGATAGCTTTGAAAAATATCTACTTTCCCCAAATTAATCTTACAACATTTACAAATAGATAGACCCATCGGAATCGAATTATACTTTCCTATAAAGCTACTTTTTTAAAGACAAATTTGAAAAAAACTATGAAAAACTATCATTCAAAGGGATATTTATTGTTAGTTTTAAGGGGAATTTACATACATACCACCCAATTCCCATGTATTTACATAGTTAACACCTAAGCTTTACTTTCTACATTTATATAAAGAAAATCTTTCATATCACATAAAAAATACCACTATTTTAACCTTTAAAAAGTAAAGTATGACTTTTCATGCATAGTTAAGTTGGCATATATGTAAAAGATTTGTAGTGTTAGATTTGTAAATACATAGGAATTAAGTTGTGTATATGCATATATTTATACTTATTATTGCCCGCTTTTTCTACTGCAAAAAAAAGTTAAAAAAAGCTTTCCCAAATGAAACTTTAGTTGCATTAATGCTATTAAGATTTGTGCAAGAGGTGCTTAAACATAAATTTACCATTTCTGAGAGGGTTCTCCACAATTACTTAGGCACTTAGTCTCATTGAATTCTCCACGATAGTCGCACTGACTGCAATCACCAGTTGCAATATAACCAGGCCAATATCTGCCTATGCTTTGCCCATTTATCCATAGTTGCCCCTTTCCCATGCTACTCATATCGATCGCCAACGGATCATTTCCCTCTGGTGCATCGAAAAAGGCCTGTGAAAATGAGAGTAAGAAAAAAATTGCTTTAAAAGTTTTTAAATTTATTTGAATTTCATTTGGAATAGTATTCACCTTGTACCATATTAATGGCTGTTTTAGAAGTGCTTCTCCCCACTCGACTGAAGAACTACCCGTGAGAGTGTGAAGATTCAGAGCTTCACCTTTCAAACCAATCTGTAAAACAGAAGTAGAAAATGCTTAGCTTCTATAATTAAAAAAAAATAAAAAATAAAAAAAAACTACTGATATTAAGAGGATGAGAAGTGTCAAAATGGTCCCATAATTCTTTGTATTGAGCCAATTTATTCCCAAAATTTATAAAAATGCCAATTTAGTTCCCAAACTCTTTTAATGCAGGCTAAAATAGTCCTAATTAGGGACTACTAATTTGACTCTTTTATAACATTTGAACTAAAATGACCCCATATAAATAGTCGGGATTATTTTGACATAATACGACAAACCTGATGAGTCCATTTCTGCCATGTAAGATCTCTTCGTCCGCCGTCAAGTCCATTTAACATGACCGGACCAAGAACTCCTACATTCCAAGTCTCAAAATGTTCCCCAACATTCTGCGTTCAATTTATTAAACTCTATTCTATCATTGGCCTTGAATTATAGTAAATTTTAGGTGTTTAAAAAGAAAAGTGCATCAGATAGGAGGCCAATGAAAGCTTACCGGGAGTCCAACCGATGCACTTAAGATAGAAATCGTGTTGTTACCCGCCCACAACTTCACATTGCCAGAATATGTGAGTCTTGGATCCTGCAAACCGCCATAAGCCGAGCCTGCCATGTTTTAATAAGCTTCAAAAACGAGAAAACTGTCAAAATAGTCCTGGCTTTTTCATTTTAGTTACAGAGTCTGTAAAAATGCTAATTTAATCACCAAATTCTTTTAATAAGAGCTGACCACCAATTTAAAGAGTATAGTGACAAATTCGACATTTTTATAAATTTTGGTACTAAAACGACCCTATGTAAATAGTGAAGGGACTATTTTGGCACTTTACTCCAAATACATTCAATAATAGACCACCAATACAAATTTTGCCACCATTAGCGCTGAATGAAGAATCTGCCTTACCTGCTAGCTGCTCATTGATAAAAACGTTCAAAGAGTGACCTGCGGACATCACTGTTAGAACCGGATAGGCTCCACTTTTCGAAAAGCTTTCATTTTCTGCTATATCAATACTGAAACAAGAGGATAACAAATATGGCTCAAAACTCCAGTTTTAAAAATACTACCCAATTCCTTTGTATTTACATATCTAACACCTAAAGTCTACTTTTTATATTTATACCACCCAATTATTTCATGCTTCTAAAAATACCACTATTATGACTTTCAAAAAGTGAAATACACCTTTATATGCATTGGCAAGGTGACATATATGTAAAAATTGAAGTTTAGGTGGTAGATATGCAAATACATATGAACTGAGTGCTATGTATGTAAATCTTCCCTGAAAAAACATTTTGATTTTGAATGTACAAATCATGTCCAAGGAATGAATTATTTGGTACTCACTTTGTCCTATACCATAGGTAATCAGTTTTATCTCTGGTCATATTAAGTTGTTCCAATAATCCCACTGCGGTGAATGATTTTTCATCATCAAAATTGATATCATCACTGTATGATAGCCATGAAAAATTTCCAACAGGATTCATTTTCATCAGTGAGGTCTGAGCTCCTACCTGTAACAACCAACATGCCATTTTTATTTCAGATTTTATTTCATGAGATGTAGAAATTTGCAAACTTGATGGCAAAGGTGATATACCAATTCGGATATGTAGTTCTGAAGAAGAAAAAAAAAACAAAAACTACATAGGAAAATTTACGAACATACCACGCAATTCTTATGTATTTACATATCTAATACCCAATTCTTATGTCATAAACCTATGCATGAAAAGGTGTATTTCACTTTTAAAAATGTAGTGATGGTAGTATTTTTGATATGCTATTAAAGATTTGAATGGCATGCACGTAAATATGGAAGTTTAGGTGTAGATATGTGCATACACCAGAATTGTGCGATATGTCTGTAAATGCCCCACCTTAACTATCTAATAAAGAATTTAGGTTTATTTCTCTTGTATAAAATTGCAGTCAACAGTTTTTGGTGCCATTAAATGTTTGTCTGGGACAGCTTTTTCACAGTTTGATTTTCAGACCGTTATCACCTTCTGGTTGTTATAATTTTTGGGGCATTTATTGTACAAATCACCCAATTCTTAAGAATTTACATATCTAACCTAAACTTTACCTTTTACATTTATACCACCCAAATCTTTCATATCCAATAAAAAATACCGCTATTTTAACTTAAAAAAAGTGACACTCCTTTTCAAGTAAAAAGTGAAGTTTGGGTGTTAGATATGCAAATATGTTCAAATTGAGTGATATTTAGGTAAATATTATTTATTTTTTTGACCGTTAAAAAATTTCGAAGATGACAAAAACTCTTTACAGTCAGAATGTGGTACTTGTAAGAAAGTGTTTGTCTTTTTTAAACGAGAAGTAAACTATAATATCCACAACATTTTTCAAAAAATTTGTTTTCCTTCTAACAATTCTACAGTTACTTTTAAATTATCTTTTAATAGAGAATTTTTTATATATGATTGGAGCCTCACCCTGGCAGTGTTGAAAATTGTGGTTTTGCAGTCTGGAAGGATGCTGATGGACCAAGGGGGAAGATCATAACGCATTCCATTAAAGGTAACCTTTGCATAAATTTCAGTATCATAATTGGCAAGAAAAGCTGCACAATCTCCAGAATTTGACCTGAAAACATGTGACTAATAAGTCCATGAATTAAATAGTTAGTTTATGTCCTCACATGATTGCATATCAATATTGATTCTGCACTAGAAATCTAAACTATATACATAGACATACATGCTACACAGTTCTTATGTATTTACATATCTAACTTTTGCTTTTTACATTTATGACACCCAAATTTTTAGTTTCACATAAAAAATATCACCATTTTAACTTTTAAAAAGTGAAAGATACCTTTTTCATGCATAAGTAAAGTGGTGTGTATGTAAAATTCAAGTGTAGGTTTTAAATATGTGAATACATAATAATTGAGTACTATGTATGTAAATCTTCCTATTTAATAGTTAGAACATGACCATACCTCTTGCGAATTTCCCAGTGTAGTCACAACAGGGTCAGTAGAAACCAAAGCTGTTTCACTCAATTTGATTGCTTTGTGCAAGTCCTTCAAATGCCCCCATTTTGGTTGTCTCAAAAGACCTGGTTCATAAAATGAAGTTAAACATCTGCATAATTATGAATAAATAATATACATACATATATATGTAACTTAACGTAACACAACATATGTACGTACATACATACACATATACATATGTACAGACATATATACATACACACACAAACATACTTACATACATATATACATACACACATAAACATACATACATATACACACAAATACATGCACGCATGCATACATACAAAATATCTATCCCTAATTGTAGAAGAGTTATGAAATCAGGAATTTGAACTTACATTTTGAACATAGTTAGAGAGCTAGAACTATAATAATTATTACTGAACTAAAAGAAAAGGGGGCATTTACATACATACCTTTTTTACATTTATACCACTCAAATATCTCATTAAAAATTCCTCCATTTTAACTTTTAAAACGTGTAGTTCTTCTTTTCATCCATAAGTAAGCTGGCATGCAAGTAAATATTGAAGTCTAGATGTTAAATATGTAAATTCATAGGAATTGTATGGTATGTATGTAATCTCCCCAAAAAATATGTTGACATATATGTGCCTATGTATAGGGAAGATAAAAAAACAACAAAGCAAATAAAAATAAAGAAGAACATCTCTAAAATTGCAGACATATAAAAATAATGAATAATATATATTCCTATAAATATTACACATGTGATAATATTAATATGATAAAATATCATAACCTAATAACTCTTAACACATTGCGTATGTACTCAATAATATAGGTTACACCATTGGATAAGAGAATAAATTTGCTAACCAAATTCATCAATTGGGGCATCATAATCATAGCTAGTTGCTATGAACGGTCCTCCAGATGTGCGTCCAAAGTTTGTTCCTCCATGGTACTGTATCAAAGAGGAATATATCACTTAATTCACCGATACCAATATATATCTATATCTATCTATTTATCTATCTATCTATCTATATATATACCTACATATATATATATATATATATATATATATATATATATATATATATATATATATATATATATATATATATATATATATATATA
>NEWO01000014.1:2301522-2336927 GCA_003013225.1 Phalaenopsis aphrodite
GGAATGAGAGATATTATGTTTGCTTTGTTGTGAAAAATGTCAGCAATAAAGCGAAAAATGGAACGATTAAAATTGCACGTAGAAAAACACTAGAGCGACACACATATTTACGTGGTTCGACAAATTTGCATACGTCTATAAAACTGCAGAGGATTTATTTCTTCGAGGAATTATACCGTCAAGTGCTTTGAAGTGTACAAGAAAATCTCTATTTTCTTCTCTCCCTCTCTCTTCCTCTCTCTCTTCCTCTCTTTCTCTTAGCTCTCAAGATGACTTGGCTTGGTCTTGCTTGGCTTGCATTTCCTTTAAATCAAAAGAGAATATTTATAGAAACAATGAGAGCGGTAATGGGTGGTAGGTTAGCGGTAGGTGAGATGTGGTAGGTGAGCGGTAGATGAGTGTAGTATGATCAAATTGTTAATAGCTTTGTAACATCGTGCTAATGATTATGACCTTTTAAATCAAAGTCATTGTAGTACTGGCCCAAACTAATGAAAGCATTTTTTATAAGAACCCTTGGTGGGACCTCAACAAGGCGATTAGTTGGTGGCTATAGATGTGTATATATTGACACAAAGCAAGCTGAAGTTTGAGAAAGACATCAACTTCAGGAAACCTTAAACATGATCCCTCCTTTTTTAATCTTTTCTCTTCTTTTTCTCTCCATTTCTTTCCTCTATAGCATACTTATAATCTATTTTACGACTTACATGTGATAACAACAAAAATCTTTAGGCTGTGCTTTCTACAATAGATATATGTCAAGCCGATCAAAGCTCTCTAAAATTAAACTTTTTTTTGCTTTGTTAAGTGCATCTCTCTCTCTCTCTCTCTCTCTCTCTCTCTCTCTTAATCTTAATTGAGTAATTTCAATTGTAGCGAGTTCTTCTCATACTCCTTAAAACTTAGAAGAGTCTTCTTATCTTCCAAGACAAGTCCATCTTTTATCATTAATAGTGATGGCGATCGAAAAGAGCTTTGGATGATCACATGCTTACTCTAATGTACATAAAGAAACCTTAATCATCTCTTCATCCCCACTTTCAAGTAAAATTTCATCTCCTCACATGTAAACTTGCTTTAGTCCCTATCCCTTAAAGCTTTGGTCATTTATTTTGAAAAAATCAGAAGTCTAACATTTATTTATTTTTTTCCTTTTTTTCTCTGATTTAAAAGTCCAAAAGTTAGCCATTACATGCTATAATTAGCTTCATGTTTCTTCATAGGTTGTGCCCCCTTCTTAACAGTCACAACTACATAAAATGAACCTTTCTCTTTCTAAGCTATTACTCAGTAAATTTTGCTCATTAGATATGTGAATATGTAAAAATTGTGCGGTATGCTTGTAAATTTCCCTTTAGTTTTTGTATAGTTAAGGCCAGGTTAAACTTCATCATAGTTTTAAGATATTTTTTTACTAATTTCTATCGATTTTGAGCTGGAATTGAGTTTTTACTACATATGGGAAGATTCAAATCTGTGACCTGAGGGGACTTACGATCTTCAAAGAGGTTGCTCTACCAACAAATCATGGTACGCGTGTGCAACACACACACAGACACACACAAACACACACGCACATATGTTGGTGTTATTTCGGTTGTTTGGGTAAGTTTAAATATTGATGAGAAAATATTTAAATTTATCTATCCATTAAATGAATATTTTGTTGTATTCTTGGTGGGTTGTTTATTAAACACAAATGATTATGTAAATGTCCAAACATGTTGTTTGTGTGATATACTTTTAAAATCTTGTTTGAGCATGTTCCATGTAAATAAATAAGGGGCATTTACATACAAGACCACACAATTCTTATGTATTTACATATCTAACAACTAAATATTCATATTTACATCCATACCACTCAAAAATTTTAACATCACGTCAAAATTACAACCGTCACCAAATTTTTAAAACTGAAATGCAAATGTTCATGCACAAGTTTATGACATCAATGTGTTCTAAGTGTTAATATCATACTTTTTGCTACATATGTAAATATATAGGAATTCTGTGGTATGTATGTAAATTTCTCAATTAATAAATATAAGCTAGCATTTCATGAATGTATGTCAAGTTATTCATATAAATCTCCAAAAGATGACAAATGTTTAAATCAACTTAGTGCAAGAGAGACAAAGAAGGTAAAGCATCTACAATATACATAATTATAAAAAAAATTTAAGTATAATTTTTTTATATTACAAATAACAACATATATTAATTTAGTGGGGTGAGGGGCACCCCCTTTCTTATGCCACCACTATTATTTGTCATGATGTGGAGAATAAATAGGCTGTCAAACTTTCTCTCTTAACACTTGGGTTGGCCCTCTTATGTACTTCCAAATTAGCATTACATGATGCCACTAAACAACCAAAACGACACATCGTCAATTAGTCATTCAAAATAGACAAGTAGCACAACAAAATTTGCGTAAGGTAGGTGCACCCAAAAACACTCATTTCATTGATAAAACGTGTCATTATGTTTTTTGTTTGTTTTTTTTGGTTAATAAGAAAATAAAGACAATGGAAGTGATCACACTTTGGATAACTTGTTATCATTTCTCTCGTCCTCTCTCGGTTGTTCCTTCGATCTTTTCTAGGCCAAAGTCATGGCATGAAAAACTTGTCAATCCACCTTAGCCATTCTACCATGCTTATCGAGAGCCAATGTCTTGTTGATCGTAACAGACTCTAAATATTACCGGATGTATAAAATCTCTTTTTTGATCTTGTTAATCTCCGGCTGCAATTTGGGCGAAATGTTCGCCTTGGCCTTCAGAAAGAGGATGGCGTCGAATGTTATTGGGACAACCAACAATTTTTTGAAAAAAACAAAATAAAACTTTAACTTCCAATCTTTTATCTTTTTTCTCAAGATGATGAAAGTGAAACTGGCACATGAACAAAAATTGAACACACCCACCTGGGGTATGGTTATATGGAGATTGGATATTTGAAAAAGCATATTGACCAAATGATCCCCTTCTGACAAGCAAGGACCATGAAAGCCAATAGAGTAGCAATTGAATTTGACATTACTTGCATGGGGACAACCCCATACTAGCTAAAAATAACACAACTCCTCACACAATAAGAACCAGAACCACCAACTTGTTCTCCTTTACAATATTCGCTCTTTCTTGTGGAACGGAAACCCTGAGGTGAATGGTCTTGAATGTGACCCGATTAATACTCTGATACTTCGGCTTGTGACATCTTAGATGATACATAAAGAGGGGTTGTTACAAACTCGCGAGAAGAATAGTGACAAGGGACGTGAGGGGCCGCTTCTCAATGATGAGGAGCCATATCTCAATCAAAGGAGGAAACACGAGCTTAGAAAGAAGTTACAAAGGAAAGGAAAATATCTCCACAACCATTAAACCCATTTTATAGGGTTTGAGTGAATCCCAACCGTCGAGAGTCAAAATTGGAAGTGACGACCTAGAAAAACTCAAATGGAAAAGACATGCAAAAATCAACAACATGGAGGAAGAAAGAAGGTTATACACGGGTTCAAAGCTGGCTTATCCCAGACATACCCCAACTGAAATAGTATCTGAAACAAAAATTCACCACTAGACTTGAACTAGCCTAATGGACATTATTTGTTTTATCGCTGAAATCTCCTATTCTAACAGCTCCACACGGGTTGACACAATACTTACTTTCGACCTTCGCTGAAAACTGGCTTCATGAGCAATTGAGCTCTAAATCTCGGCCAAGCGACAACCCAACTCCTTGAGATCCCCCTGGATCAATCGTGCCTTCCCCTCTTGTGCCTTGATAGGAAATGAGAAATCCCCGTGGTGGTCGACAACATCACCTTCGCGGGAACTCCACCTAAACCTGGTTGAGTCTCATCATTTGTTATACCTAAAACAATTCCTAAAAGCGATACTGGTCGAGAGCAAAAAACACACCCATGGCTTTAATCGCCTCAAATACGGTTGGCTCATAAGAATGAAGTCGCATGAACGATTGGGGATCGGCGGGCACCATAAAGGAATGACACTGGGGGTCATTGCGAGGACTGCAGGTGGAGCTATGTTGGGCAATTGCACAATTACAACCATCTGATAGGTACATGCGACCACAAATGGAGTGCATCCCGTAACTACCCAAGATGAGCCAGCTCGACTCAAAGGCAAGCCTCTCCTCTTCTTTCCCATAAGTTTCCTTCTTCGCTCTTTCTCATGGTGTCTCTTGATTTTATCTGGTGAACAAGTCTCGAAGTAAAACTTTGCTCGAAAGGGAAGCTTGGGACTTCAGAACTTTATCAATCATAGGACATTTTTTCAAGAGGACGAATAGGACACTGAGAAAAGGAAACCCAGATCAAGCAAAATTGGGAATGCAACATTCCCTATTTATAAATGATCACATGCACATAAATCAAGGAAGTTTTAATCATCTAATGCTATTTAATAAAAAACAAACTTCTACTGAATTTAATTCACTCGTTCTTATTGCATTTGCAATCTAATAATATATGAGAGAATCAAGAAACTAAAGTATGTGTGATTAAAATATACTTTATGGCACGTGACAAGGGATCAACCCCAACGAGCATGAAGATCCATCAAATCAATAGGGACTGAATGAATCAATCGATTGAACCAAGAAATTCCGATCGAGCGGAAAGATGAATGATTTTCAATATATATTATCTCGCCAACTTATTGGTCGAATGATATGAAGATTTGTCAAGTAATGACACAATCATACTTATGACTACCTCAAAGACAACTAGTGTCAACCGATCGACGACATAAAACAGCTGGGGCATGATTAGCATTTCATAAAATGACCCCAATTTCCTATAAGTATAGGAATATTAAAATGTAAATGGAACTTTTGGGAGATTGACATGTTGTATTCGTAAGCCTACTCTCTCTCTCCCTCACTCCTTTTATGTTCTATTTTTTGGATGTAATATTCACAAATAAATCTAAGTCGAAGCATATATTAGTCAAAAATATTATTTTGTATGGATATTTAGCAAAATTAATTATAATTATTAAAAAAAAATAATTATATATAAAAATAGAAGTGAATTCTTTACCTCTTCTAATTCAAAATTCTAATTTCGTCCCTAAATATTCTTTCTTCCGTCTTTTGGTCGTCTGATTTGATTAGCCCTCTTATCCACCGTCCAAAAAATATCTAGATATATTCTTTATGATATTTTAATTATGGAAGCTTTTACCTACATATTACTCGATTTTCATGTATTTACATATCTACCTCCTAACTTCAATTTTTACACATATACCACCTTAGCTGAGCATGGAAAGTGTATTTTTGGGTGGTATAAATGTAAAAAAATCAAATTTTAGGTGCTATTTATGGAAATAAGGGTGGTCTGTATGCCAATTTAATTACTTTTATGATGAGACATCTGTGATTAATAGAAATCATACCTACTAATATGTTGTATTAATCCCAATATCAATTATAATGAGTATAAAATTCATCAATCAATTAGTCTACAATCCAGACCACAAAAGTTCCCCAAAAGCAGGCCTAAAGATCGAGTCAATCGAACATATGACGATCGGCCCATAGCAAACCGATCGAACCACGATGTAACGATCAACTGGAAGCCAACGAGGCAAATCAAGGGAAAACGATCGTCGGTAACCACCGATTATCAGGTCTCATATCGATCTGATGAACACACTTGTCATTTAATAGATTTGAGAACCCCCTCAAAAAACAAAGATTAGAAGTTAAACTTTTAATTATAACATCCATACCCTCAAAAAACATTAATTAGAGGATAAACTTACAACTATAACATCTACTTGTCGTTTAATATTTTGAGAATCCCGTAAAAAAACTAATAATTATGCAAAGTTGCATCAGGTGTCCAATAACAGAGTGTCATGTGACAAACCAGACACGAACCTCTTATGTCACTGGACCTAAAATCGCCACGTGATCCTTGTTGTTGGACACCCGATGCAAGCTCTCAAAAAACACAGATCTCCGGGTCTAGTATCATATTGTCGCGTGTTAAGCCCTAAATATTTTCTCAAAGGATAGGAGTTATAAGGCATGATTTTTAGGTGAAAGCCATAAAATGAAAAAATACAAGGGGTGTTTGTGCCAAATTGATTTACCCCTAACTTATAAAGACAATCAGTGCAAATTACCAATTTGCCCACAAGCCTCCGGCGGCTTTAAATGGCACCTTCACCATCACCGCAGATCCTCCACACCTTCCCGTTTTACAGGGAAATTTGAAAACAGTTTTTCAATTTCTTACCTCCACCGGAGCAGGGAGATGGCGGCGGCACCGACGGCGAAGATTCGCCGATCGCGATTCGTGATCGAACCAGAAGAAGCAGAACAGATGCGCAAGGAGAAGGGCCTTGAAAGTCTCCGAGACCTCCTTCCCGCTCTCCTTCCGGCCGCCCGGCAGCTCGCCCGGCCACCGATCTCCAAATTCCATGTCGGCGCCGCCGCCCTTGGAACCTCCGGCCGGATCTACCTCGGTGCCAACATCGAGTTCCCCGGCGTCCCTCTCCACCAGACCATCCACGCCGAGCAATTTCTCATCACCAACGCCGCCTTACACTCCGAAACCTCGATCCCCTTCATCGCCATCTCCGAGTTACCTTGCGGTCACTGTCGCCAGTTCTTCCAGGAGATCCGATCGGCCTCTCAGATCCAGATACTGGTAACAGGTGATTTCCGCCCGCTTTCCGATTTCTTACCTAACCCTTTCGGTCCTTCCGATCTGCTTCATGAAGAAGTTCCCCTGCTTCTCGAACCCCATTTCAACGATCTGATCGAGGAGGTTGGGGTGTTTGGTGGGGAATTGGAGGAGCGGCTGAGGAAGGCGGCGTTGCAGGCCGCTAGGGCATCGCATGCTCCGTACAGCGGAAGCGTGTCGGGCTTCGCGATGGCGGATGGAGAGGGGAAGGTGTATGCGGGATCGTATACGGAATCGGCGGCGTATAATCCGAGTCTGGGACCTGGTCAGGCGGCGGTTGTGGCTTACGTGGGCGCCGGAGGGGGAGGAGGGGTGGGGGTGGGGGAGGGGATTGTGGTGGGTGTATTGGCCGAGAGAGAAGGGGCGGCGGTGTCGCAGGAGGAGACGACGAGGGTTTTCTTGGCGGCGGTGGCGCCGGTCGCTCGGTTCAGTGTTTACCGGTTTAGGATGTCGGCCGGAGCGGCTTAGATTTGGGGGAGAGGAAATAATGGATGGTGGGATTTAATTGTTATGGTGTTTGAGAAGATGGAATATGATGCGTTGGAGATATGAAGGATTGCGATGATAATTAGTGTCATTCTTTTTTGGTCCCTCAGGAAATTTTCATAAGTTATTTAAATAATAAAAATCAAATGGTTTTCTCTCTATCTCTTAAGAAGGATGTTGAAATTTAATAGATGAGCATGAGTGAGCAACAAGGTGACAAATAATTTAGTTTCTTTTTCGCCGCTATCTTTAGGGCGTTACATTGATGTCTGGACAACGAACTCAATACATTAGAGCTATTTTTTTCTCTTCCGCCACTTTCGGCTCATCGAGTCCGTTGTCTAGATGCAGGTTGTGATCGGATTCCGGACATGATATTTTTTCTTCTTCTG
The DNA here is from genome assembly GCA_003013225.1 of Phalaenopsis aphrodite. Lineage (NCBI taxonomy): Eukaryota > Viridiplantae > Streptophyta > Magnoliopsida > Asparagales > Orchidaceae > Phalaenopsis > Phalaenopsis aphrodite. Next base: position 2,309,133 of record NEWO01000014.1, read on the forward strand.
AAAAAATATTACTTTTAGACAACGGATGCGATATACTAAAGTCATTTTTTTTCCTCCTCCGCTCCTTCTGGTGTATTGCCCACGTTGTCCGGACCAGCTTGTGTCCGGAGTCCGGACTCCGGACGCAATATTTTTTCTTCTTCTGAGAAATATTGCGTCCGGACGCGATGCATTGGAGTTCTTATACATAGGCCTGAGATGAAACCCTGCAAATCTTAAAGTAATGTTTGGTTGTAGTGCCAGATTTAAATTAAATAGGATTTATCAAATCCAACAAATCTGACTAGCCGTGATTAGAATGAAGATTGCAAGCAACGACGACATAAATGTTTTAAATTTTTTCTCTATGTTTGGGGCAGTGATGCGGCTAAAAACTGTGTTTTCCCATTAGATCTCACTACCTACAATGGTTGTCACTTTTTCAAAAAAAAAATAAAAATAATATATATATATATATATAATATATATATATATATATATATATATATATATATATATATTATAATAGCAATCGTAGTTTTTTGAAAAACTTCTTTAGCAGTTTAATCTACTTTTTAAAACAATACATCTGCCCTATAGATTTTTATTAAATTCAAACTTACGCCTCAAAAGAGACAAAACCTACTATAGAAAAATATGGAAAGAGAAGAAATTCAATTTGACCGAGCTTTTGATTTTGTTTTTATTTTGGTGCTTAACTAGATTTATGTTAAATTCATGATTAAATTCTGTTAAAAGTATGCTACCAAAGACCTCTTTTAAGAATTTTTTGTTTAGAGTGATTTGGGAATAAAGGTAAATTTGATGTGTGAAGATCGTGCCGTTGCAAGAGATCCTGAGGGCAGGGGAGTCGCTCAAAATAGTAATCATTTTGCTTGTTGATATCCAAATCATGAGGCATTTTGCTCGTTGAATTTGAGCATTGGTCAGTTTGGATTCATCTGACATTGGGCTCCCCAATTGTCTTACTCGGTGAAGGATATACATAAGAGGAGTCCGAGTCCTGCTAGTATATACTTAACCTGATGCAGGGGGAGCTGGTAATCCTGGGTCTGACCGATTGTCTTTGTTACTTCTAACATATTCACCATAAGTGTTTCTCGAGCTCTAGCTTTGCTACTGCAGCGATCCTCGAGGAAGAAAAGCATCTAGCAGAATCCTTTTCAGCCTTCTCAAGGCCTTCCGATAGGTAATTGGGAGACCTCGTGATAGCTCACCCGTGGGAGAAGCCACAACACCGCTATCACAAGGGCTTCCAATTTCCCGAAAGGTTGAGAAGGTGGAGCTCTCGATTTTCGGAAAGAGCGAGGAATGTGCATCTTTCTTTATTTTATATAACTGTTGAAGTTGATATGTAATATAGAGACTCAAGTTATATTATGTCTGTTGTTATATGCTATTTATTTGTGGATTTGAGTTCATTTTATCTACTGTTGTCTTCTCTTTACTTGTATGCATGATTCTGTATTTTTTACTTTGGGTGAGTTACCCGAGCCAGGTGTACATTAGATTTGTAGGGGCTTGCTCCTCTTCCAGCTTGTGTTAGCTTTATATATACTTTAGTTTATATGAGTATTGGCACGTTTCCATTTTTATGGGTATAATATTTTTAGATCGGCTCTACTCCATGTCCTAAGACTTCTTTACCTTTGATTAGTTTGTATGCATCTGGTCTGATTTGTTCTTTGACAATATTTGGTTTGATACATGAGGGGTCAAGTTGCTTGAGCGTCTGGTTGCAAGCTAATGCATCAGCCTTCTCTAGGACTAGCTCGCATGCTTTAAATTATGGTTCTTTGACTCGCGAGTTATAATATTTAGATGTTCTCGTTTTTTACTTCCTCTTATCGTACTGAGGATTAATCCGCCCTGGTCGAATAAGCAAAACGAATTGATCTGCCACAAAATAGCTACTTGGAACGTTATGCTTAATGTTTAAAATCTTTCAAATCTTTCTAATTTTAAGAGCCATTTGGTTTTGCTCAAAATATAATGCAATGTAAAATAAATGTAATATAATATATTGCATTAGAAATAGTTTTGAATTGTTTGAATCATTTCAAAATAAACATAGGAGGACTTTATATTTTTTTATTGGATTTGGAGTGACCTAAAAATAATATATTTCGAATATATATAAAGTATTACTAGCGGGTGATGGGCGACGTTTAGTGGTGGCGGTTTCAAGGAGGCTCGCAGCCGCGACATCGGGCAGGAGATTGACGTCGGTCGCGGGTGGGAGGCGGCTGCGGCAACGACAGCGAAGGTGACCAATAATAGTGGGGTGAGTGGCAGGGCTGGAGGCGACATACCACAATAGGTAGTGGGTGGCGATGGTGGGCACTAAGCAGTAGATAGCGAGTGACAGAGGGGCTGCGATGGCCAGTGGACGTTGGTTGGGTAGTGTGTCTGGGGTTGGCTCCTGCGAGTGGGCGGTGGGCAAGTGGCGACGGGTGGTAGCAGGCTACCGACGACGATGACAGTAATGAGCAAGCGAGCAATAGTGACTACGACCGACAATATGTGACCCGACCGATAGCATTTTATATTAATGAATAATATAAATATCCATTTTCGTCAAATTTATTAAATCCTAAATTCATTCATATATATTATATTATATTTTTTATTTTTAGTGCCAAATATTTAATTTCTATTTTTTTTCTAAGAATTAAAGTAAACTGCAAATTATTCCAATCGAACATCCCCTTGATTTTTGGGTCATTTCTGCTATTATTTATCCACACGACACTCCTTTGATGTTAGTGTATACAAAATGGCCACGCCTCCTCTCTCCGTCCCCCAGCCGGCTCTTAAGATGGGTTCACCGACGGCGATCTTATCACCGCCGTCCTCATGGCCTCCTCAATAGCATCTTCCCTCTTCCGTCCTTTCATCACTTTCCGGCTAGCTTCCGGCGGCGGGGCTGGCTTTGGAGTTCCCCCTCGGCGGCTCTTCCTCGGTCTGGGGGCGTCGTTTCTCGATCAGCTCCGACGAATGAGTTCCAGCAACAGCAGCCGCTCACTAACAGCACTGGCCTGGCCGAAGCAGGGAGTCTCTCCAGTGGAGCAGGTGCGGTTTTAGGAAGCGCACAACATTTTAGGGTTTTGAATTTTGGTCTCGTGGAAGGCGGGGAATTTTACCTTACTGCCTTTCTGGTTCTAGGTTCTGAAGGACGTCGAATGGCCGGAGAAGTTTCCCTTTAAGGACGAGGATTTCAGCCGCTTCGATGAGTACTGAAGCCTCGAAACCCACTGGTTTGGATTCTGCGTAGTATTGAATATTGATGTTCAGTGTTTGACCAGGAAAATATTGTTAACGTCGCTCATGTTCGAGAAAACAATTTTGTTCTCTAACTGTACTAATTTTTATTGTTGGAAATTAAATAAGTCTTTGATTAACAAGCTGAGTCTGACAAAAATAAGAATATGATGATAGATTTGTGGTCAAAATAGGAATGCTAGATTGAAAAATGATTATATATGAGAGATTGTGCTTTTAACAGTATTTGAAGATAATGGCTGCGTGTTGGATCTAGTAAATCCGGTAAATCCAGATTTATAAATTCCAGTGTTGATAAATCCAAAAAGGTGTTTGGTAAGATTTAACTTAAATCCGCTTAAGTCTGCTTAAATTCATCTCTTTTGTTTGGCATTTTGTTAGGATTTAGTTTTCTTGTGCACTAATTATGTGTAATCCACGTAAAAATTAGATTTAGTAAATCTGGATTTACATCAAAAAATTAATGGAAGGAGAGAATTTGGTTTAGCAAACTGTCTTATTTATACATTATTTCACGTTTGGATGGATTTAGGTTAAAATCACCCCTAAATCTTATTAATCTTAGGCTATCAAACACCGCCTTAGGTAGTTTAGATGCATACATTAAAGAGTAGATGATGCACGAATGTGATACGTAAATAAAATTATTATCAAAGGATTTGGGTTGATTGAATAAGTTGTGCAAATTGATTTGTGTAACACATCTTTGTCACCATGCAACACCGAATGAATGGAGCATGATGATTCATAAAGCTAACCCCAAATAGTTGGGATAAGGCTAATGATGATCATTTTGTAAGATACCATGAATTGATGTTGTTTAAATCTTTAATCTTTTCCCGTCTTTTTGTTCCTTGTGAGCTTGTGGACATATTCTACAATTGTTTAACTGATGGCCCGCAATTTATCTTAAAATATTGTTCTTTAATCTTTGCTTTCTTTTTGTCTCTTGTAAACTTGTAAAAATTTCCAACAATTTGCTTTAGACCTTCTAATGTTTAGTTTAGTGGGTTTGAAATTCATTTTAATGATGTTTCTCAATGAATTGACAGGTCTTTGGACTCTTTGTTCTACTCTGAACCTCGTTTTGTCACACATATAGATGATCCGGCTATTTCTGCCCTTACGAAATTCTACTCTAAGGCGCTTCCCTCAAGTAATACACCAGGGGTGTGCCTTCTTGATCTTTGCTGCAGTTGGGTAAAGTTTTCATTAAGCTCCACTACTTTTATTTTTTTGGAAGATTTACACATATACCCCTCAATTCTTATGTATTTATATATCAGAACATTTAAACTTTAATTTTTACATATATGACACCTTACCCATGCATGAAAAGGTTTAGTTCATTTTTTAAAAGTTAAAATAGTGGTATTTTTGTTGTAATATGAAGGCTTTGGGTTTTTTAAATGTAAAAAGTAAACTTTAGGTGTTAGGTATAGAAATACATAAGAATTGGGTGGTATTTATGTAAATGCTCCTATATTTGACTTCTAAAAAAGTGTCTCTATTCCTATGTAAACCCTGTAGCAATTTTTTTCTAATGATGCAGGTGAGCCATTATCCAGCAGGTTACAAGCAAGACAGAATTGTGGGGATGGGAATGAATGAAGATGAGCTCAAGCGAAATCCGGTATTTAACAAATTTTTGCTAGTTAGCAGCTCATTTATCAAAAATTTCTGATTTTGAAGAAGTTTTAGTGATGAGAGTTTCATAAACTGTGAATTTAGGTTTGAGCATTTGGTCAGTTTGGATGGACAGGTTTTTTAATTTTTCAAACTGATTGCAACCGAAATCCGAAATCTGAAAAATCGAACCAATCAAAATTTTAATTACTTCGGTTAGTTGTTAGGTGGAGTTCATTTATGAATAAACATCAAGAATTATACAACTTAGATATATAATATCCATTTAATTTCATGAATCCTACATTTAATTTCATTTTTTTTTTTGGTTTCTTGATTCATTCGGTTTTAAAAACCCACAAATCAAAATGCATTTTTGAAACCGAACCAGATTAACCAAACTTTGACACTATTCGGTTCTTCAGTTTTTACCAAATAATGCACTCCTAATTGCAATATAAGGAAATCTAAGTAGGCATAGCATTTGAAATTCCTTTTTCTGTCTATTTTGGAGTAATTATCTTGCAATAAACAGATTATGGTTTTTGGTACATCACTCACAATAAATTACTGTTTGATAATTTTTTTGATAATTCTGTTTTGCTTATAATGAAAATATTTTTTTACTTGGCTTCATTGACTAAGTGTTTGCTTATTTACTCGTTATATTCTCAGGTTTTAACAGAATACATCGTACAAGACCTGAACGTGAACCCAAAACTTCCATTTGAAGATAATTCATTTGATGTTATAACTAATGTGGTATGTTTTATTCCACTTTCTCTATTGTTTCGTGAATATTTTCTAGACTAATGGCTTTATGCAATAATCGTTTCTAAAACTGTGAATCACCATGTACTTCTATCTATAAGTTAGGGACTTCTTTGTAATTTAAGAAGGGGAACCTAATTTTGGTGTTTTTAAAAATATGAACCAACATGAATTGCTATCTATTCCTTAGGGATCTGCTTAAAATTTGGGGCGTTTACATACATACCTACCAATTCCTAGGTATTTGCATAACTTAAACTTTGCTATTTTAACTTTTTAAAACTGAAATGCACCTTTTCATGCATAGCTAAGGTGGTATGTATGAAAATTTGAAGTTTAGATGTTAGATATGTAAACATAAGCATTGAGTGTTATGTATGTAAATCTTCCTAAACTTTTCCTGTACAGATATAACTTAGAGACCTTTCCATCATCGTCGTCTTTTTCTAAGTATTACCAGAAGAACCATGTAAATTGTTCGCTTGTTGTATGACATTGAGTTGAAAGGATACATATTATGATCCATGTAAAGGGCATTTTTTGCATTTCGTATCACATAAATAATATCACCATTTTAACTTTTAGAAAGTGACATACACCCTTTCATTCATAGGTAAGGTGGTATATATGTAAAAATTGAAGTTAAGGTGTTAGATACGTAAACACATAAGAATTGAGTGGTATTTATGTAAATCTTCCATTTTTTTTTTGTACCTCGTTGTTGTTTATAGGAGTTGGGGGAAAAGAGGGGGGTGGCGTGGTTCTTTAATGCATAAAGGCTATAATTAGAATTCTAGGCTGTCATAAGTATTGTATAATAGGTATGTATGGCTGTCATAAGGATTGTATAATAGGTATGTATGGCTGTCATAAGGAGAGTATAAATGTATGTATTACCATTGATTACCTTCTTTATGCCTTTTTTGTATAAATACTTTCCATATATTTGTTTCCAATGAAGGAAATCATTTGTAATATTTCTTTTTTTACTTGGATTATTTATGGAAACTTTCTGCTGTTTCTTTTCAGGTTAGTGTTGATTATTTGACCAAACCAATTGATGTTTTCAAGGAAATGCAACGAATTCTCAAGCCAGAGGGTTTGGCTATAATGAGGTAGCACATAGTTATTATTTATTTGCTGGGTCGTTTACATACATACTACTCAATTCTTATGTATTTACATACCTAACACCTAAAATTTGATTTTTTTCATTTATACCACTCATATCTTTCATATCATGTTAAAAATACCACTTTTTTAATTAGTGAAATGTGAAATACACTTTTTCATGCATATGTGAAGTGCCATATATTTAAAAATTAAAGTTTAGGTGTTAGATATGTAAATACATAATAATTGAGTGATATATATATATATATATATATAGTCATCTTCTGTCCATGAAACTATGGTCTTTTTTAAAAATTTTAAATCTGGTTTTCCTTTGTTCGATAGAAATTAAGGTGAAAGTTTGTATGCTTCATTTACTTTTGATATTTTTGGCCCAAAGACTATAGAGCATTACACTGCAAATAAAGTCTAGGGGCATTTACATGCATGCCACCTAATTCCTATGTATTTACATATCTAACAGAAACTTTACTCTTTTATATTTATATCACTCAATTCTTTCACATCCCATAAAAAAAACATCACTATTTTAACTTCTAAAAAGTGAAATACATATTTTCATGCATAAGGTGCCATATATGTAAAAGTTGAAGTTTAGGTGTTAGATATGTAGATACATAAGAATTGACTGGATGTATGTAAATCTTCCTTTGGTTATTTACAAGGTCATTTACATACATCCCACCTAATTCCTATGTATTTACATATGTAACACCTAAACTTTACATTTTATATTTTTACCACCCAATTCTTTGACATCCCATAAAAAAATAATACATGAATTGAATGTTGTGTGTATGTGCGTGTGTAAAAGGAACCTAAGTTGTCAGATATGTAAATATATAGATATTCCTATTCATATTGATCACAAAATTGCGAAACAGCTTCTCAAATCGTTGCTTTTGGACAAAAGCCATCTCTATCTGGACATCAACTGGTGATGCTGATCATGCATGGATTGTCGGCTCCTATTTCCACTATGCCGGAGGATTCGAGCCACCGGTGGTATGTACTTAAATATTGATTTTAGGGGCATTTACATGCATCCCACCCGATTCCTATATATTTACATATCTAACAACCTAAACTTTATTTTTTACATTTCTACTTCACAAATCTTTAATGTCACGTAAAAATATCAGTATTATGAATGGAATATATCTTTTTATGCATGCATAAGGTGACAGAAGTAAAAAATTGAAATTTTGGTGTTAGATTTGTAAATACATAGTTGATATGTATGTAAACCATCCTTGATTTTTAGTAACTTTTTTATGATTCCTGCCTTTTATAACTGCCTTAAATTTTTTATTTTCTATGCTGCATTGAAGTTTTGTATTGCTTGCATGCAAATGGTTGATGCTATGTCTTCCAAAACTTGATTTTGTTTGGCACCATGCAATAGGAGTCATATACAGTGGTAGAATCAGGGAGTGGTTGTGGCGGTTCTCATTCGTTCTAGATTCGAAAAAAAAAAATTCTATATAGTTTTATATAATGCATGTTTATTAAAATTCCTATATAGAAAGATTCTAATTCTGCAATTGATCGTATCAAACTGTATGGTATCAGCGGAGTGGAAGGTAATGTTTTTGCAACTTTTGGTGTAATCAATGAAGTTGGTTATTTGCTTGAATGTATAGAACATTGGTTGGAAATAAAATGAAGAATTTCAAGTGCCTGATTTTAGCACTTATCTTGCCTAATAATAATAAAAAATTATGTTTAATTTAGAAACTATGACACCTTAAATATTGGGCAAGTTATCTCACCCTCTAACTCTCTATTTGAAACCCTGATTTTGGAGAAAATATTGCGTCCAGAGTCCGGATGCTACGTCCGGACAACGGAAGCGATACACCGGGGGCGGTTTTTTTCCCCCTTCGCTCCGTTCGGTGCAAAGCGTTTGTTGTCCAGACGTAGCTTTGCGTCCGGACTCTGGACGCAATATTTTTTCCTGATTCTGCCACTGATCACCCCTAACCATTTGGCTTCTGTGGGATGGTGGTTCTGTTACCTGCGCGCTGAAAATGATATTTTTGCAACTAGTAGGGCACACTTTGATCATTTTTTTGTGATTTGTGGATGAAGGATTTGGTTAATTGCATGATATAAACAAAGCTGAATACAAGTATTGTTCTATGAACAAGATATTGATTTGCAAACTTAACCTGTTTGAAAGTTTCTATTTTGCAGGCTTTAGACATATCACCCAACCCAGGGCGTACTGATCCCATGTATATTGTCTACTCTAGAAAGAAAGCATTTGTTTGAGCAATACACATTGGGAGACTATACATTTCAGTGTAAGTATGATGGATTTAATACAAGCTGTTATTCATAATGCAGTTTTTGAACCATTAAATATTGAGTGTATAAAGTTTTTGAGATTTGCGTCTTACTACAGTTTGAAAACTAGTGCTTGATATTTACAAATTAAGTGATTTTTGTGGACTTTCAAACAATTGAGAAATTGAAATGTGAGTTGGGGTTTTACCATGATATTTTAGTGAGAATTTGAAGTATGGATGAAAGAGCGTGGTTGATTTATAAATAGTAAGTTTTGGCTGGTCTGTACCTAATCGCGCTTAAAAATGTGTGAGATTTAGAAATATGAATGAATGAATGAACATATTTATATGTTACTTATTTAGTATTTTAATTTTAATATTTATTTATATAACACTTATTATTTCAATTGCATCCAAATACATGCATGAGAGTTCTATTTATGTGATTTACAGACCCCTGCAATTTATCTTCTGTATTTATTTTTATTTGTTAATATTTTGTATATTTCTGATTGTGTTCGGTTCAATATTCTGAAAAGATTTTTATAGACATTAAAGCTGTAGTGCAGTAAATAGTAATTGGATGCTCATATTGAGGAGAAATACTTGCGTACGGAAAGCGTACGTAGAGATCCGTACATTTTAAGCCTTTCGCAGGGTACACTTAGGTCACACTTAAGTATAATTTTCTTGTAATTCTGTCTGTAACTTAAGTATAAACTAATTGTACCTTGTGAAAGGCTTAAAATGTACGCATTTCTGTGTACGTTTTCCGTACGTAAATATTTCTCCCTATTGAGGGGTGCAATTAAATGAATTTTTTCTTTATTCGTGTGCAGTTTGTATTTCAAAGTTTAGGGTTAATTAAGCAACAGATTCAAGCTTTTCTTACACCCCTACTTGGGCTTTAGTAGGTCTTATTTATTTATTATTATTATTATTATTATTTTTTGTTCATTGAAATATTTTTAAAATAATGCAGGGAAAATAATTTGAAATATAAACTCTTCTATGTGAATTAATGAAATGAGCATATATTATGGCTGATAGAACAATAATTATCTCATGCATTCAATATAAAATTAAATGGATTNNTTTTTTTTGTGTTTGATATTTAAATGATATTTGTTTGCGTTCGGCTCATTTTAGCTATAAATATATATATTTGATATATAAATTATTAATTTTCTCAGCTTTCCCCACTTAGTTGGATAAATGCATGTGTTGTTGTTGTTGTAATATAAAAATTGTTGAGTATTATTTTTAAATAATTTAATTAAAAAGATTACATAAATTTATAATCAATTAAAATTATTAGTTAAAAAAATAGAAAAATAGTTCAATTTAAAACAATATTTTAATATAAATAATAAAATTTAAATCTTGCATTGCGTTACTAGGGCTGTCAAAATGGTTCTTCGTTGTTCATGAACATATAGTTAAACAAACGATTCGAACACAATAAATTTTTTAGGCTCGATATATAAACAAACTGAGCACAAATATTGATATTTTTTAACGAATCATACACGAGCAGAGCCTGGGCTCACTCAAGCTCGGTTCTTTTACGTTAAGTCTTTTACACCCTTAACGGTGGCAGATAATTGTCCTAGATGACCGCCAACAAGCAGGAAAGTAGAGCAAATGACAGGAAACAACAATAAAACAATGAATCTTTGTTGTTTTTGATGGCCACAAAATAGAGCAGGAGGTTATGTACAATAGAAAATTTGCAATTACTGGCTGTTCTAGGCAGCGACGACAAGTCTACAGGACTGGCTTGAACAACAAAAAAACAACATGAAATGGTGGTTCTGGGCAGCAGTGGCAAGGAAGGGAGGCAAGGAGCGATGCGGGAAGAATGGGAAAGGGTCGAAGAAGTGTAATCACCGCATTGATAGCAAGATAAATCTGAAGCACCACTCAGACCCTTGAATACATCCATAAAAGAAAAAATAGAGATACCGACTGCTGCCCCAAAACAAACACACAAAACGCCTTCACCCAAAATACAAAGAAAATATAATTGAAATTGGAGTGCCATGAATGTAAAAACCGAAGTTTGTGTTAGATATGTAAATACATAATAATTGCCCCCTTAAAAAATAAAGCACAAATAATTAATAAGTAAAATTGTATAAAGTTTTAAATTTTGGGCGTTTGAATTTTGAGTTGAGCTCAATAAAAAATTTATTAAAAATAAAAATGGACATAAAAGAACATAATTCACTTATCTTTTTGCTGTTATCCACTGCTGCATTGACCGCATGTAAAATCAGGCTGCTGAACGAACTCAATCGTCAGGTCCGGTTTGGGAGAATGAAGCTCAAATATTACCTGTGAAAAGGGGCAACAATGAGTATTTAAATTGGAAGCAGACAAGAGAGGAAAAAATTATCTGGATCTCATATTTAAATTTAGGGACATTTACATAAATACCACACAAATCTTCTGCATATGTATAACGTTCAGATCTTTAAATGTAAAATGCACCTTTTCATGTAAAGATTTATGGCACTAAAGTGTAATAAATGTAAATATGAAAGCTTAGGTGTTAGATATGTAAATCAATAAGAATTGCTTGGTATGTATGTAAACGCCCCTCAAATTTATAATTGATATTGTGTCACCTCATCTTAAATAAAATATATGGGATAAATTTATGTTCATTATATATATATATATATATATATATAAAACTAACAATGATAAGAGCTAAAAACCTCCTAAAGAAAGAGTATTATTATTAGGAGTCAAGTCGAACTAACATTTAAGTTTTTCATCTGTTAAACATGAAACTTACCACAACATTATTTCCATGGTGAAGGAGTGGAGCTGGAACATAAAGAGTACATTGGGGTCCTAAGGACTTCAAGCAGTTACAATAATAAATCAGAAGATCAACAAATAAACTTAAAAAATAAAAATAAAATGTGGAAAGAAATATAGAGAAATGGCACACAATTAGTATGTATTTACATTTCAAAACCCAAGGTTTGATATCACATGTACAACATCTTGGTGTCATGCATGAAAATGTGTATTTCACTTTTATAAGTTAGTAAAACTGATTTTTGATATTAAGTCAGCGATTTAAGTGCGATAGGCATAAATAAGGAAATTTTAAAAAATTACATACCACACAATTATTATGTATATACATATCTTACAATTATTATGTATATACATATCTTACACATAAAAATTTAAACTTTACACATACTACTTTATTGTCATAATCACATAAAAACCTATGCATGAAAAAATATTTTTCACATTTAAAGTTATTCATAATAATATTTTTGCTGTGATATTGAACATTTGAGCAGGGGTGGACCTAGATGGAATCCGGGTAGGGCAATTGCTCTAATTGCCGCCGCCGTTTTGCACTATGTTTCCACCCTTCAATTTCGAGTTCTATATATATAAATCTTAAAGTTTATGGGTTAGATATTTAAATACATAAGAATCGTGTGCTACATATGCTAATCCCCCCAATAAAAAGCTTTTACCTAGAAATTCTAAACAAGAAAATAAATTTTCATGAATAGGAAGAGCAACCAAACAAATTCTTACTGGCCAAAATCTCCCAATATTGAAGCTGTTGACAAAAGCAACCCCTTTGTTCCAACCTTGAAAGGATATGAAGGTATCTTTTATCTGATCATTTGGGTCAATGAAGTAGAGTGCTTCGTAAAATCCAGGTTGTTGTGACACCCTCCCTGCCAAATGGATGAGAAGGATATAACACCATTAGAATATTAGTAAAGCAAGCATTGGGGTCCTAGGAACAACAAATTGTTGAATTAATCTAGAAATTGCATGCTAACAATAGTTTATTCCTTATATTTATTATATGCCTCAATAATAATAATTTTAAATTATCAATTTCGAAAGTACAAATATTGTGTCTAGTGCACTTTACGAATGATGATTTCTAGTCCCAGGAAAAATATCAGAGCATGAATCGCTCATGCCATATTCATCACGAAATATTAATCCACTAGCATACGTATAGATAGGGCCATTTACATAAATACCACCCAATTCTTATATATTTACATCTCTAACATCTAAAATTTGTTTTATACATTTATATCAGTTAGATCATTCATATCACATCAAAAATACCACTATTTTACTTTTTAAAAAGTGAAATACACCTTTTCATAGGTAAGTTGGCATATAAGTTTAGCTGTTAGACATGTACATACATAGGAATTAAGTGGTCTGTATGTAAGTAATCCCATAAATAAATAACACAAAAGACTTGCTCTAAATTAAAACCAAATGAGTATGCAGGAAGATGAATATTAAATAAAGGCAGTCCGATTCATTTCTTCGAGTAGAAGTGAACGCACTTGAATGAAAGTGTAAACTATTCTGGATAGAAATCTTGGCAGTTTGAGATTCTGTCAGTAGTCTGACTAAAGTCTCATTTGAAAGGCTTAGCCGGTCCAAGGAAATCGGATACAATTTCCATCCGTGGAGAATATCGCCGTCTAACACAACAGAAGAAAGTATTCCCTAGCAAAAGTTCCACAGGAATCACGTTAATTATCAAAAAAATTACAAGAGAAAGATAAAAGTGTCTTCTGAGGATTATATAGAAATTATAGTAGTAGGGAAGAATGTTTTGTGTAATTATATGAGCATTTGGAGTCATGTTTTATGGACTTAAGCCCCTTTGTATGCTGAACTACCACAGCTTAAGGACCAAGTAAAAAAAGAAAAGAAAGGGAAATTTACATGAGCAGCGCATAATTATGTACTTACATGTCTCACACCTAAAGTTTCATATTTACAGACATTGCACTTTGATGCTTTAATTAAACCTACGCATGAAAAGGTTTATTTTACTTTTTAAAAAGGGGTGATAGTGCTATTTTCTATGTGACATTAAATATTTGAGCATCATGTGTGTAAATATGAAAATTAGGTGGGAGATATTTAAATAAATAAGAATTGTGTGCTATGTATGTAAATGCTCCAAGAAAAAAAAGTAGCTGTTAGGCAATTGGATGACAAACAACATGACATTACTTTTTCATGCTACTTCCCTGATGAAAAATGCTAAAAAACAATCGACTGTAGATTCCTTGTTCATGCGCTTCCCTGATAAAAAAGCTTAAAAAACTATCAACTGTAGATTATGCTCTTATTTTACTCCGATAAGATGAAAAACCTAGAATACAATCAAATGCAGATTCTACAACTAACAAAGTATGCTCGGCTCTACCATGTAAATTTATTGAATTTGAAACGGAAAATGGAAATTATAAACAGTATTCAAAATACCGAATCAAAAGTGACAAAAATGATAACAACACCAGTAAATAATTATTTTGTAAAAATTATATCAGGCATCTATGATAGTCTCGGGCACATACACATTATAGATGTTCCTAGCATTGGTTGTTTTGCCAAAAATGACATGCCCAATATGGCAATTACCGAAGAACTCCATGTGCAAGTTCCTGAGTAATCACTTATCTTTACGCTAAAACCTAAAGATGATTTACACAAATATTTGGATAGAAAGAAGGGGACTTTTACATAGATAGCATACAATTCTAATGTCTTCACATATCTGACACCAAAACATTCATATTTACAAATAAAGCACTCAAACCTTGAATATCACATCAAAAATAGCACTTTCACACTTTTTAAAAGTGAAATACAACTTTGCATGCATAGATTTAAAGCATCAAAGTACTATGCATGTAAATATGGTGTTAAGACGTGTAAATACAGAAGAATTCTGTACTAGGTATGTAAACTTCCCTATCCTTGAAAAAAATTACATACATACCACACAATTCTTATGTATTTACACATCTAACACCAAAAGTTTGATATTCACACTTATAACACTTTAGTGTCATAAACTTACGCATGAAAATGTGTATTTCACTTTTAAAAAGATAGTGACGGTGGTATTTTTGAGGTGATGTTAAATATTTGAGTGGCATGCATGTAAATATGAATATTTAGGTGTTAGATATGTAATTATATAAGAATTGTGTGATGTGTAAGTGAACACGCCTAATACCTACAGTTACTATTTTGTCGAGGGACTTAACTGATATTATAGCAATCTATAGCTTGTCCTTATCCAGGATTGTAGCTATTTGGGGCTTCTACTTCCATAAACGGGGCGGTAGCAACCTGCCCTTTTCTCTTTATTTTGGACTATAGTCAAACGAGGCTTTTCTTATCTTAAGGTTTGACCACGGTTAGATCAATATAGTAAAATTCCCAGTATTTATCTATGTTACATATTTCAAGTTTCTACAAATAAGAAGGTGCTCCGATGTAAAAAGGTTTTAGCTTGAATAAAATTTAATTTTACGGATATAGTGTGTTCTTCATCCTTAGGTATTTCAATTCTCAAGGTTTGACACATTAAATTTTCTTCCAATTTCCTGGGAATTGATTGATAGAGTAATTGATGCAATTTCAGATTTACTGTATATCTAGCTTCATGTATATGTATTATGGTAATTTCCATGGTTCCCTTTTCTCATGTTTGATTTCATTAGGGCATCAAGACTTGTTAACAAAAATCAGATTATGATTTGTTTATATTCATCACCTTTAGAAGTAATTAGTTGCTCACGATAGATAGTTTGCTTTCCCATGAGATTTGAATGTTTATTATGGTATTTATTGCTTTAATTTTTTGCATAAAATAATAAAAATCTATTAGAAAAAATATCACATATCTACTCATCTTGAAAATCCTAAACTCTACGACATCTTATATCAAATGTGATGACAGAGCTAGATTCTCTTGATTATTTGTAGCTTGTATCCTTATTGAGATGGACAGTTCTATCCTTTAGCTTAGAGGAATAGATTTATACTTCTTTAAATGGCTATTGTCAAAAAGTAAAATTCCAAGGTTTGCTCCAAGATATTACAAATCATGCAAGTTTTTTGGCCATAATTTTATTGCTTGTCACCAGAATTAAGGAAATGGTCCTTGAAGGTTCATCCATTAATGTTAGCATTCCTTAAACGAAAAAAAAGATTGTGCGGTTAATACTCATAATCAATTGAGGTCTTCTAGTTTGTTGGGTGCTACTCTTTTGCTTGATCCCCTTGGGTTATTCTTATGATTTGAATATCGCTTGAGATTCATGTCCCGGCTGAGTACATTTTCATGTCGTTGATGGTTTGTTGGTGGGTAATGCCTCTCTACTCCTCCAACTTTGGAAGTTAGTCTCCTGATTTTCCTAGAGTTATGCTTAGGCCGGATTTTTGCCAACCTAATGAGGATCTTACTGCTACTTCTAGTATTTATTCTCCCATCGTTATTGCAGTCATGCTCACCAATGCTACAAGAGGTTGTTTGAGAGTTTTAATTATTCTAACTCGATTCAATCTCAATATAATATTAGAATTTGTGGATTCATTGTACGGAAGATTTTACTTTGTATCCTCTCATTGAGGTACTAGTTGAAAGGAAGTATTTTGGCATTCTCCCAGATTTACTAAATTCTAAGTCAGACGTAATAACTCCCTCAATGATTTTGGAATTCTGAATTTAGCTTACGTCTGAGTTGGCATGATCCACTTCTCGTAGATGTCTTTGGTCTCTTAATGTTAAATAAGTTTAATTTGATGCTTTTTTCCTTTACTTTTCTTTTGGGAGATGTCTTTTACAACTGCATTATTATGCAGCCTCTTCACTAGCTTGTTATAAATTTTTGTTGCTTTAAAAAAAGTGGCTTCAGAGTTTACAATTGCATCACAGTGTCTTCTAGATGCAGGACATAATAACAAGGATAGTTAACTGAAAAACAAAATGAAATAATTTAAACAAAATTAGTTTAGCCATGACACATGACAATTTCTACATGATTATTCTGAGATTAAAAGTCAAATTTCTATATTTCATGGATACATAATCCAAGGTTATTTTCACTAGGGATAGAAAAACTGAAGAAATTATTTAGTGATACAATATGAATAATTCCAATATGATAAATATTTAAAAACAAAAAATAATGGTATCGCTAAGTATATTTGATGGAGGCATTTCATCGATTATTTTCATGCAATTTCTTTTTTTTTCAAAATTTCTCAGGATATTTTAAGGCACAAAAGAAAAAAAAAAAACCAACGAGAAATCAATATAGTGGGGCGCAGGTAAGATGATAACAAGCAGGAATAGAGAATATACATATCATCTTAGGATGAGTTACAATCGAAGCATGTTCTCTCCATTAGAAACAACTCTAAAAGGGAAAAGAGGGGCGCTGACAACTGTCTAGATAGAAATCTTAGCAAAAACCGCAACCCTAGACAATACCACATATATTTATAATAAATAAAATAGGGAGGGGAGGGGAAAAGACGTTAGATCCCGGCCCATTAGAATGTTGGCTGGTCCAACCTCCCTGCTGTATTGATACTCACATGTTAGACCGACCGTTCCAGCCTTCAGTCCTGCATCAATCTCCCGAGGTTAGAGGAGCTTCGACTTCATTCGTCGAAGCTTTTGGCTGCATGTTGATAGTGATAGAGTTACTGTAAACGTCTAGGGCTAAAGGATCTACAGTGGTCCGAGAAACACCTCGATCCCATTGACAATTGCACTATCCCCCAAAACACTGAGGGGGTTTTCTCCATTTGAGAGCATACATCCATATCGATCCACTCTCTTGGGGGTTCACTACTGAACTGAACTAAGTCTACATGTATCGCATATACTGTTGAATACTCTCAAAGTAATCCATGATCGACTCAACTAGATTTGAAGTGAGAGTAGCCATAAATTCTCCGAACGGTGGTGGCCAAGGTGGTAAGATATCGATCGTGATATCCTGAAATGCTCTCTATCATGACTATCCCATGTCTGGAGCCAGTGTCTCAGTTCTATCCTCTGTCGTCAACAAAACCAGTCCCACCGATGCTGCTCTGCTGGCAAGGGTTCCTGTGATATGATGTTCCACCAAA
Organism: Phalaenopsis aphrodite; assembly: GCA_003013225.1. Classification (NCBI taxonomy): domain Eukaryota; kingdom Viridiplantae; phylum Streptophyta; class Magnoliopsida; order Asparagales; family Orchidaceae; genus Phalaenopsis; species Phalaenopsis aphrodite. Next base: position 2,327,204 of record NEWO01000014.1, read on the forward strand.
GGAATAAGGACCATGCACTTCCCATCCTTAGTAAAGGTATAGGTGTTTCTAAATCCTTTGTGCTGAGTCCTGCGGGTCAAATTGTCACAATCTCCCCAATAAAAGATGACAACCATCCATGAAGACTACATCGCACCACACTTGATCGTGCAGCTGCAGCTGGCTCTTAATCGAAAACACTACTAGGCACCTTCGGTCGATGTTGACTTTTTTCTCCTTTAACCACGTCAAAGAATATGGCTGGGAGTCTTTAAGTCATGAAACCCAACTTCTCCGCCATATGTGAAGACACTATGTTTTTTCTGCCCCCTCCATTGATGATAAGACTAAATAGCTACTTGTTCATGGTGAAATGGGAGTAGAATATATTTGGACGAAATCATTGCGAATCTCCCATATCCTCGATTTGTAAGACCCATCGAACCACAAGCGCCTCTCCTTCATCCAATGGAAGATGACACACATCGTGTTGTTCTTTAGCTATCTCCTCGTCGCCATACTTCTCCACGGAGCCCTGCTCCATAAAAGAGAACTCAACTTGTCAGACAAATGGAGGCGGCCTACCCAAATTTGTGGCATTTGAAGCATTTTTTTTACGAGACTGTAGTAGATGTGTTACTCTTTTCGACTTCTTCTCACTGAGGGTGGTTCTATTGTTATCTGAACCTCTGTTCCAAAAAACATTTTTAGGGTGCGCTCAGAGCGCATCCCAAGGTGGAGTGTAAGATCTTCCGCACCAAGCCCACGAGGGAGGTGTAAATCGCACGGGGCTTATGCCCGGAAAGAACCAAAGCACAATACACGCTTCATGGGGCGTACGCCCCGCCTCCTAATCGAATAAAAAGGGTTACAAGTCCCTAATTCTAAATAATTATCCGATTCGAGTCACATGAAGTTCCATAGGCACCCTGCTTCCTCCGTCGCACGCAGAGTTCGAACTCGACTTCGAAGATTTCCTTCTTTGATTTCTCCTTCCTCTCCTTCACATAGTAACTGTGCACTAAGCTACGATTTATTCCCACACTCGCATCATCTGTGTTGACTTCATCCTGCACGCAGGCAATCTTCATCTCACATGCAGGCTCACATACACATGCTTGGATCAGGCTTGTTTGTGACAACTTCTCCCGCACTCGCATCATGTCCTCTCCCGTACCCGCATAGTCACCCCCGAGGTTTGTGATTTTTTAGGTTTTTATAAGTCATTTTAGTTACACCAGTGTAGAAACATTGAAATTATAAGAGTATTTAATTTATCATTTCACTGTAGCCAGCGAGGTTTGTGATGTTTTGGTTATTGTAGCTTTACAAATTTGATTGTGTTGCATTTTTTTATGCTTTTGTAAGTTTTTAATTTATCATTTCACTATAGTCACAAATTTTTTTTCTTTCATGTTAAAGAATTGCTTATGATATCATTCTCGTGGATAAAGCGAGGGAAAAAGCCCAGGAAAAACTTGAATTATGGAGGTCTACATTGGAGTCTAAAGGCCTTCATTTAAGTAGAACTAAAACTGAATACATGGAATGTAATTTTAGTAATAGCTCTAGTGACAGAAGTGACTTTGGGTGATCAAATTATTAAAAGGTGTGAACGATTTAGATATCTTGAGTCCGTTGTTCAAAGCGGTGGTGATATAGATGGGGATGTTAATAGTAGAATTCAAGTTGGTTGGTTGAAGTGGAGGAATGCTTCGGGCCTTCTGTGTGATAGAAAAGTACCGCTTAAACTGAAAGGAAAATTTATAAGACGGTGGTGAGACCTGCAATGCTCTATGACGCTGAATGTTGGCCTTTAAAAGAGAAGCATAATAATAAGTTAAGTGTTGCATAGATGAAAATGATTAGGTGGATGAGTGGTTTTACACTTAGAGACAAAATGCGAAATGAATATATTTGTGATAGGGTTGGTGTAGCTCATGTGACGGACAAAATTAGAGAAAGTTGTCTTAGATGGTTTGGTCACATTAAACGTCGACCATCTGATGATCCGATTAGGAGAGTAGATGTTTTAGATTCGACTTGTGTTAAGAAAGGCAGAGGTAGACCTAGGAAAACTTGGGCTTATTGTATAAAAAATGGTCTTAATTTACTCGAACTAAATGAAAATATGACACTCAACCAGACGCAATGGAGAAAAAGGATTCATGTAGCCGACCCCATGTAGTGAGATTAAGACTTTGTTGTTGTTGTTGTTGTTTCATGTTAAAGATGTGCGAGAGATCACTCTAGCTACAATAAACCATAATTTTTTTTATGTTTGCAATATACTGGAGGTGGATTGGATTTGATTTTTTTTTAATGTTTTAGATTGGTCATTAACTTATATTGGAAGTGGAGGGTTGTGTGGCCAGTAGTAGGCGCACTAGCAAGAACGACTCTGCATGGCAATATACAACAAGCTTACCCAATGAAAAACATTTCAGATGTAAATTTTGCAATCAAGTGTGCAGTGAAACAATAAACAGAATGAACAACATCTTGCAGGCACACACAAGAGCATTAAGCCATGTAATAAAGACCCTACTAAAGTTCAAGAGAGATGAAAGAAAGCATTAGAAGAAGATAAAAAAAGTCAAAACAGAACGTGACTGTATTAAATGATATTAGAAGCAGTGCAATAAATATTGGTGAAGGTCAAAATGCTACAAAATCATCATTAGTTGACTCCTTCCAGATGCCACATAAAGTTAGAGGTCCAATGGATTCCTTCACCACAACACAAAAATGAAATTCTACTCTAAATTCTAAGTGAAAAAAAGATGAAAGAAAAGAAGCGTTTAGGGCAATTGGTAGATCTGCTACTCAGGTGAATTGGCGTTTAATGGTGTCATATTACATGTCTATGTGTGAAGCAATTGCTAATTTTGGATCTGGTTTTACTCCATCTACAATGCATGAATTGAGAACTTGGATACTCAAAGAAGGGGCTGCTACAATCAATAAAATGTTAGGGGGTGCTACAATCAATAAGATGTTAGAGGAGTATAAGAAAACATGAGTAAATATAGGTGCTCGATTATGTGAGATAGTTGGACAGATGGAAAAAGTAAAATTTTGATTAATTTTCTTGTGAAATATCCGGTGGAGACTTTTTTTCTTAAATCTGTGAATGCTTCTAATGTTATAAAAATGTGTGAGTTACAATTCACTTATAATGGGTCAAACTATGTGATGCAAATTATAACAAATAATAGGTCAAACTATGTGATGCAAATTATAACAAATAATATGTCAAATAACAAATATCTTAAAATGTAAGTCCACTTCTGAGACTTAGATGAGTAACACTTAAGATACTCTCGAGTTATCCATACAAGTAAATCAATTATACATATTTTCTAATGCCTTTATGTGCTCTAACCAAAGTATAGAATGTTCAAATACGAGGTTCAAGAATATTGCACGAGCTAATCAGGTTGTTTTGTTTATAAAATAAGATCGTAAGTCCCACTATGTCTAAATCCTGAAATAAGAATTTACATGTCCAAATCACCCAACTAGTCGGATCCTCCTCCTCGCAAAGACTGGAGTTGATGAATCTAGTAATGTCAAGATAAATGTTCAAATCCTAAAATAAGGATTCATATGTCCAAATCACCCAACTAATTTGATTCTCCTACATATAAGAATAAGAGTTAACATGACTTATATTTTGAAAAGCTTAAACTACCGAATCTAAAAGTTTTTCTTTTAAATATAAAAGCTTTGAAATATTTGATTCCCCAATAATGACGGTGTTGATCAAAGATTTTAACCGAAAGGGTCAATATTTACCAACTAAATATTCAAGCTAAAATTAAATCACTTAAAAGCTGAAATCAAATTTCATTCACCCCCAAAAACAGTTTGTCGAAAGTGAAAAATTTATAATTGACTTCAATTCACAAAGAGTTAATGTCATATTAAACGTATCCCTATAATCACAATCAAATTAATTGCACGCTAGTAAAGACGTAGGCCAAGTCCTCTGACCACATGGTTCTGCAGCCAAATGACACCACAAAATAACAGTTATGAACAGAGTCATCTGACTGGGTGGTTGTCGCCAAATAACACCATTATATTATGGACACAGCTGTAGCCCGTATGTTCTATAATAACTTTTAATCTTTTGTGTTGTGAATTATAATGGTAGAATTGATTGACATAAAGTCTTCTGTTAGCTAAGACCGACTTAAATTTGTCCCCTTAGATGAATCTCTTATATGCCGCAACCCATGGCTGCTGAAAAGAATCTTTCTTTCAGGTTAGGTCAGTTGCCTCCTCTATACATTTTAAAATTTTAATTTTGCTACTATTATATATTAAATATTTAATCATTAATGACTAGATTTAATCAAAAGTCCTCTCTCGTTATCAAGAGGGATAATTAACCATAGAGGCTTGCGCTACGAAAAACCTCGAATCCTAGATAAAAAAGTGCTCGCAAAATTAGGGCAAAATCTCTGGTTAGTGTCTTATCCATAATCCAATATGTCTTCTAAAAATTTCACCATCTTAAGCTCTCTCAAAACAAAAACTAAAAATAAATGCAGAGAGTTCTCGGGGAGCGATCGTGAATTTTCGGAGCCCACAACAGGTTAATATTTAAACCGTCAATTTGGCTTTGAGATAATTGATTGTATGGAAAAAATGTTGGATTATGAAGATCGTCTTAGAGCTGATATTCAACTAGACTTGTATAATACTTACAAGGAGACTTTGAGAGTAAGTTGTTATGGATTCAAGATAATTGAGATCTCCTGCTGATTGGAGGATGAGATTTGGTGGGAAAACACCTAAGTTAACGGATTTTACAATTCAAGTTCTTAGTCTCATATGCAGTTCATCAGGTTGTGAAAAAAATTGAAGCACTTTTGAATCGATAATAATTCTTTTACTTTTTAAAAGTTAAAGTTATTATTATTTTCCTTTATAATCACCTATTAAAAATAATATTATTTAATTTAGATTCAGACTAAAAAGAGGAGCAGGTTGGAGCACAAGAAGTTGAATTCTCTGGTATTAATAAGATACAATGCTAAATTAAGGGAGAGAAGTATAAAAAAAAACAAGACTTCAATTTAATACTAATAAATGATATAGACTCTGATGATGAACGATTGTTGAGAAAGAATATCCAATGCTTCCGCATAAACTTTCTTAGATGAATGAATACGGATACATCTTTGATGTTGATGTAATCATAAATATGTCAACAACAAATGCGAATGAAGAATCACAAAATATTAGGCAAGTTATAACATTTTTAAAACATATTCTCACAAGAAAATGAAGATGAATGAAAAAACAAGTTTCATATTACATTTAATTGTTCTTTACATAAATATGCATTCTTAATTTCTTATAAAAAAAAGATCCTAAATATTAATGAATATCATTTTGTTTATGTTTGTAATATAGGCAACAATGATAAGGAGAAACAAATTATGAATGTACCTGAGATTGAGCATGATGATGACTTCAATGAAGCGAATAATGAATACAGACAATATGAAGGACCTAGTTGCGATTTGAACACAACTATTGATGAAGAAGAAGATTTTGATGATGAATTTGAAGAATGAATAACCTTCAAGGATTGAGATCAAATGATTATGAATTTATCTTTTGGCTCAAACGTGATTACTTATTTTTGTATGTTTCTAGTTTTTTGGGTGAATTTGTGCTAGTATCTTAAAGATTATAATCCTAGAAGACTTGTTTTGTTTATTTTTTATTTTTTTATTATACACAGATAGTTTATTTTTTCCTTAATGTTTATATTCCTTATTTTTTTTATACTATGAGGTTTACGTCCGATGCCTTGGGGCTTACGCCTCGCCCCATAACAGCTAAAACACCCCGCCCAACACCCTTTTAAAACATTGTTTTGAATCAATTTTCTCAACTCCCTAAGGCATGCTCCTGTCGGTGTCCTAGAAGACTTGTTTTGTTTATTTTTTATTTTTTTATTATTCACAAATAGTTTATTTTTTCCTTAATGTTAATATTCCTTATTTTTTTTATACTATGAGGTTTACGCTCGATGCCTTGGGGCTTACGCTTCGCCCCATAACAGCTAAAACGCCCTGCCCAACACCCTTTTAAAACATTGTTTTGAACCAATTTTCTCAACTCCCTAAGGCATGCTCCTGTCGGTGTCTCCAACTATGAGTGACTGTCTGACTCGTGGTGACTGTTTGCTCTATTTCTACCGCATTTTCACTTTCAATGCTAAGGTTCAAACATTCCAAGTGATCAATAAGGCTGCACTGTACCAGATTGGTAATAGTGGAATTTAAGCCCCTAGATAACGGGATATGGTGTATTCCTCTGGCTCGACCAAATCACATTTCATCTAAAACTGGTCAAATTGCGTCATGAACTCCATAAATAGGCTTCTCTGATGCAGGTGATGGAGTCTCAAAAACATATCCTGACACTAGTGAGGAGGTAGATATTTTCTTTGCATCGTCTACCGCATCTTCTCTCACTTGGTAATCTTATCATTACCTTCTTTTCCTTTGCCTCTGCAAGCTATCTCATCACAAGGAGACACACTTTCTCAATTTGATAGCTGCAAGCTTCACCTTTTTATCTTATGACACCTCTTTGTACTCAAAGATCATCTCAATTGATTGTACTCATTTGATAAAATCATTTGGATCTATATCTCCATCAAACTCTGGCAGATCAACCTTTATTACAAAGTCCTTGAGTCCTCCATATGTGGGTTCCTCTCTTGCACTCCTCTGATACTGAAGCGTTGCAACATTTCTTCTTCGTCACTGAAATCCTTCTTATGGAAGGGGTTGAAATTCTCGTCTCTTTCGCCTCTTTGACTTACTCGGTCACCATCGAGGGTAAGCCCCCGAGGTTTCATCCTCAATGTCCGCAAGTCTCTACTGAAGCCGACAGATCTTTCATTGTATCTCTTCTCGGGCTGGCCAGGACATGTATCTCTTTGGTGACATGACCAGAGTTTAGAGTTGGGAAGTGAAAGAGGGCATAAATATTGATTTAGGGTTGCTGATTTTGAAAACTAGCTAAGTGAAATTAGGGTTAGGTCAAAATTTGACTATGGTTTGGGAATAGGAAAAAAAAATTGGTGGAGGGGTAAGACGAATGCTAGGAAACCTGAGGATGAGACTAGGGTTAGACTAGCTCAGGTATCGAATAATACCGAAGTTAACCAAAAAATCCATTAAGAAAACATATTTTATCAATCAAACAAACAATGTATTACATTTATGACCACACAACAAAAATAAAACACAACACAACATAAAGATCCCACTAGGACGAGTTAGGGCATTAGGTGGCGTGAAGAGGATATAGCTTGAGGTAGTGGACGACGATGGCGTGGTGTCGATAAGAGGTAGTAGGTGGGAGAAACTGGTGGCTGGTACGTTTGGGGGATAAGCAAGCAAATAGGCAAGTAGAGGGGTGGTCAATTTGAGAGGCAGGTTGAGTGCAGATTACGACAACACTGCAGCAGGGCAATTGGAGGGGAAAAGAGCGGTAGATCCTGCCCCATTAGAAGGCTGGCCAGTCCAGCCTCCCTGCCAGTCCCACGGCAATAATTTTTTGCAATTCCTCATATTGTACTTTTCCTATGATTGACAATAAAAAATGTCAGTTAAAAAAGAACATGGCATTAAATATGAATGAACTTCAGGATTATGGTGGCAAGCAACAAAAATTCATGTAAAAATGTACACAATAAATAAGATGTTTTTCTAGCACATGACACTATGATTAGTTGTGACACATTTATAAAAAATACAGATCAATCACATGAAAGTTCTAATAGATTTGGTCATAACTAAAATGGTCCCTTTTTTGGACTCACCTTCCTTCCAATAGATAAGGGTGTGGCAGTAGGGAAATTGGAAAGGATGGGAGGCCTAGGTAAGATGGCAACAAGAAGGAAAAGGAAAGAAACACACCTTTTCACCATCAGATACAGTCCTACAAAGGAAAAGAGGGACGCTAACGACTGTCTAAACAGAAATTTCAGTAAAAATTGCGGCCTTAGACAGTAACACATTTATTTTTAACAAGTAAAATAGGGTGAGGGGAAAAGGGCGGTAGATCCTGCCCCGTTGGAAGGCTGGCCAATCCAGCCTCCCTGCCAGTCCCACGGCAGTAATTTTTTGCAATTACTCATATTGTACTTTTCCTATGATTGATAATAAAAAATGTTAGCTAAAAAAGAACAAGGCATTAAATATGAATGAACTTCAGGATTATGGTGGAAAGCAACAAAAATTCATGTAAAAATGTACACAATAAATAAGATGTTTATCTAGCATAAGACACTATGATTACTTGTGACACATTTATAAAAAATACAGATCAATCACATGAAAGTTCTAATAGATTTAGTCATAGCAAAAATGGTCCCTTTTTCGGACTCACCTTCCTGTCGTATATGTATGGTCCATAATTTATGCGCCCCATGTTTTCCACCTATATTAGAAATACTAACAGCATAAGAAGAATGAGATTTCAAACGATATAACAAAATTGCAATGCAAGACAAATAAGATAGTATTTAAAGGTGAACATGATTATTTTCACATTATTTCTTTCGAGTAGTAGACTAAAGTATAGCAAGAACAAACGAACAGAAAGAGAATTCCCGTGTAACATAAAGATGTTCGCACATGATAGTTAAAAAGAGAAAATCAGAGACAACTAAATAATACATATGCTTGAAAACAATTATAAAGAATAAGATGAAATTGGAGAGCGTTATCTTTAAGTTAGAACAAGCCTGATTATGCAGAACTGAATTCTTTGACTTGCTGTTGAAAAACTCAAGTTATGTATGAACTTAGTTCTTAATACATGGGAGAAGGTGGAGTAGTTTCGTAATTAAGGAACTTAGTTGTTACAGGGTAGCTTGTCTAGATATAATTCCATGCCTTGTGTTAGAAAACCAGTTTTTCGAGAGTCTGTTTTTTAGCGAGAGCAGCGGTCCAAGCTTCTGTTTCAGCAGTAAACCGTTGTTTAATCCTTCGGGGTCACTCTTTAACCACCCGTACCACGCCTAATTGCCGTTGGATCGCTGGTTGCAGCTGGGACAGCCGCTGATGATGTCAAACCTGCTGTCCCACAGAAGATTTCAGCTGCCGAAACCTCGAACCTTTCCAAGCCTCGCCAACCGCCCATATTTTCATTCTCCACAGCTGTTTACCTGCTAAATCTCCTTTCTAAATACCTTTCTAGATGCCCTAGACAGCTATCATAGTTGCCCAGGATACTATATTCTTTTATTCTTACAGACTGCGTTAGTATTTAAATACTTATTATTTTAGGGTTATTCAATCATTATCTTGGTTTCACCTTTAGAAGGTCAATTTTCATATGAGGAACTCCAGTTGACACCAAAGAACTTTCCAAGGGTAAGAAGTTCATCTACTTCACATAATTGGAAACCATTATCACATACGAAGGTAATCTACAGAATTGGCTATCGCCTCGACAAATATAAGGAGCATTTACATGCATACCACCCAATTCTTATATATTTACATATCTAACACCAAAACTTTGCTTTACCTTTAAACCACCCAATTCATATATATTTACATATATAACACCTAAACTTTGCTTTACCTTTAAACCACCCAAATCTTATGCATCACATCGAAATTACCATCATCTGAACTTCTAAAAAGTGAAATATACATTTTAATGCACAGTTAGAGTGGTATGCATGCAAAAAATTGAA
>NEWO01000014.1:2342693-2361125 GCA_003013225.1 Phalaenopsis aphrodite
AACCATTTGAATAATGGCAGGTCCTACCTCAAAGGTCTTAGCTTTCACCACAGGGTATTTGATACTCGTGTGAATCTCTTCAGCAGTGGTGTTGGCAAAATCCCTAAGGGGTCTCATGCTAGGTCCCAATGGTGAGCCATTTCTACGTGTTTCAGGTTCAGTGAGTCCTCTCCTACAATGTCTAAAAGTCCACTCAATTTCAGGGTCAATAGGTGTCAAGTCAATGTGTGCACCCCTATGCATACACTAGAAGAAAAGTGAATGCGAAACTCACACACTAGTGACCCTATACAAAAAAAAACATACAAAAGACACAACAACTGACTCAAAGCAACACAACAAAAGTCAATTCAACACACAATCACAATCACCGTGCAAAGTTTCAAACAAACGCAAAAAAAATAAAATAACAATTAACAACAGTATTTTTTTTTTTGGCATTTTCAGCTTTTTGTTTTTTTTATTTTTTAGCACCCGCAAGGAAAAACATAGAACAATAGAAGTGCACACAGAAATAATAAAAAAAAAACAGGAAAGAAAAATTCCAGAAAAAGAAAATAAAAAAAATTACCAAGCCTAGATTTCTAGTTGTTTAACTACAGTTCTTCTATGTTTCAGAACTTTTCTCAGCGAAACTTCCTTGACAACGGTGTCAAAAACTTGATGAACACAAAATAGCTGTGAAGCGTGAGGCCACTTCACGCAAGTAAATGTGTTAAAGTAGTAAGCGATATACAGGAGTATCGTGTATCGTTCCCACGAGGAATTGTGTTAAGAAATTGATTTGAAAAGGCAAAGTTACAGTTTACTAACTATTTTAACCTAGTTCGGCATGATTCAGAAAGCAGTAAAAAGAAATCCTAAATATATCAGATTCAACGGAAAACAAAAATAGAGAAAAGCGTAGATCAAATTGCTTTGGTGTTTCTTCAAGATTATTAAGGATTGTGCCAACGTGACTCAAGTGGGGCACCTGGCTTTACTTTTCGTGCAAATTTCTCCTACGTGGTTGCTGTCAACCAGAAATGATATATTCTTCTTAAGCCTATGTCTACGTCTCAAGAAGAATTAGAATTCCACAAAGATAATTTTCGCTCATTTTTATGGCATTCCCAATAAATTGATGATCCTTGTTATTGGTTGCAAGATCAGCAATAAAATATTTATATTTTACTTGGATCCCGTGGTTAACCTAATCATTAAACTATGTTTTTGCTGAAATTATAGATCACAATTGATTTTAACACCCTAACTAGTCAGGTTAGGAATAAACAAAGGACAAAATGTTAACCAACAATGTTAATAATTAAAGGCGTATAAAAACGTATATGATAAACCAACAACGAAAATCAAACAAAAAAATCCATCCTCAAATCACTGAAGCACAAAAAGTTATCTAGCAGCTCATAGCTCGAGAGAAAAACAAAGAAAATTCCATAGAAATCAAACCTGCAATAAGCATTTTTATTAAAATAAAAACAAACTTAGAGCCCCTTGATAATCCCCTCTTACAACAACAACACAAACTTCTCTCAATTCCTCCCTCAAAAAAACAGAACAAAGAAAATCAAAAAGAAGAAGAAGATTTTTCTTTAACCCTTGCCTCCTGAATTCTCCCCTCCAAAAGCTCTCTAAAACTCTTCAAATATGTTCTTTTTATAGTTGGAGTTTAAATTTCTTCCAAAAATCATCAGAATCCCGCACTTAGTTATTTTCAAATTAGACAAAATAAGCCGGTGTGACCACACTTGATTTGAGGCGTAATTACGCCGCACGCTTTGGTTAGGAGGCGTGGTCACGTCGCAATTCGGTGTGGCTACGCCTACCCTCCAATTGCACAGGTTCTTCGGCAGGTTGGGAGTGAACATGCTCGAAACTAGCGTGGCTATGCCGGTCCGATTTTTCCCAAAAAATCCTTGTTTTGCTCTGATTTGCATGCTAGTCCTCAAAAATGCAAAATGAAATTTCAACTTTCCAAAAGCATAACATCATAAATTTAACGGAAGAAATTGCTAGAATTAAGGCATAAAAAATGTAAAAATTTGATGCATGTCACAGCCCTTCATTTTCGCTCTCACCCAAGAGTCACATGTGTGTGTCATTTTGTTCCTATATTGGGGAGTGTTCATTGTAATCCCTTTGAATTCCAACAATCATGTTTATACTTTTATTGTGGTTTGGGTTAACTCATACATGAGTGAATCCAAAGCATTCTTTCTGATTATAATGAGACAAGAGAACACCATACAAATTTGAAAGTAACTTTTAACGTAACACCATAAGACTAGTTATGCCAAATGGATTCCAGTCTTCCGTTTGGGGCAGCTTATTTGGTGCGGTGGCGTTTTGAAAACACATCTGGTTTGTTTGGGAAAACTGCGTTTTGACAGCTTATGTGTTTTCAAAATGCTGAAAACAACGTTTTCACAACGCACTTATCTAGGTGTGGTGGCAGTTTTCTAGCAGCGGTCTGACTTTTCCAAAAAAATAAAAATTTGTAATAGTTACCGCACCTAGCTTATCAGCAAATTATTGTTAATCAGCTTATCAATAGATTATTCAATAAGTTGCAGCTGCCCCAAACATACCTTAAATAACAAAGAAGCAATCAAAGCTAAGTTGAGTGTTGCAAAAAAGTAGAATGTTAAGATGAAAATATAGCAAAAATAAGGACAAAAATTTTTTAATTATAAAAACGACAGCAGTTACAGATGTTGAACTATAAAAAATAAGATAATAGAAAGTGGTTTGATGATGTAAAACAAAAGACAAAAGATGCATAAATATGATAGGCAAATAATATTAAAGTAAAAGATTTACGAATAAGATAGTTGGATACAAAGTAGTATGTCACAAATTTTAATTAAAATGTTGTTGACCTACGACATGAATCAATGGGAAGAAGGATTCATAATGTCAAATCAAAATAGTCGGCATATGCCTATTGACAATGGTCGTGATGAATAGAAGATATCATGCCTTGAAATTTTGGATTGTCCACATCACCGGATTCCTTAATTGGAGCATCCTAGAAGAGCAAAAGAAGATAAAATAAAGAAATAGATTGTTAAAATTAGAAAAATTGATTTGTACAAAAACTTACATAATCATAGGAAGTAATATCAGCCTTATAGTCAGAAATATTTTGACCGGTATTAGCGCCATTAAAAAACCCAAAGTTTGTTCCGCCATAAGCCATCTGGAAATCTCATGGATTACACAACTGCATAAAACATATTTGAATTCAGCTGATAGAGTTAGCAAATAGTTATTCGAGAACGTACATAGAGCACGACAGAACCGTTGCGAGATAAGATTTTTTCTAGATAAGCAGCAGTATAACTTGCATTTGTTTTTGCATTTGGTTCACCCCAATGTGTTAGCCAACCAGTATAAAATTCTCTAAGAAACAATCAAAGTTAAAATTTTTAGTTTGAAAAACTTCAAATATCTTAGATAGGCATAGACAATAGAGGTAAGAATTGGTCGCCAACTTACGCTGATAAAGGAGGTGATTTTCCTGGAGCATTATACTTCTTCTGCAACTCAAATATCGGCCATGGATTTTCTCCAGTAGAAAAATCAACAGCTACATAACATTAGAATTGTTTTACTTAACATATTACAGAAAATCCTCTTGCAGTGGTCATAGCATTAATCCAAAGATTTACATACCACTCAAATCGTATGTATTTACATATCTAACACCAAAACTTCAATTTCTACATACATACCTACCACCTTACCTATGTATCAAAAGTGGATTTCACATTTTAGAAACTCAAAACAATAATAAAATCTTGGAAAAAAAATGCATTTGCATTTGCGTGAATATAAATACTAAATAACGTAAACAAAACCGATTAGAAACTAAAATCAACTAGCTGAAAATCATATGCATAGACATCACATTAATTCTATTACTTTACTTAAGGTTCTCTCGCCCATTACACGAAAGGAGGATCCAACCTGCAAGGATCACCACCCTTAAAGGGTGTGATATTAGAATTAATATGAAAATATAGCGACCACAACACAATCATTAATAATTTTGTAGCCAAAAATTGAAAATACAACAAACTAAACTGAAATCAAATAAAAATGGCAAAATACTAGGGAGTAAGTTTAGGTGGTGCCGGTTAAGGTTTGGACCTCTGGGTGGTGGCAAGGAGGCGGCTAAGAAGCTGGAAACAGCAAGACAACAGTTTCCAGTATTCTGGACTGCAAGCAAGGAGAAGTAACAGCTGCAGGAGGGCTGTGAGGGGCAGCAGCAACAAAGTCATGGGACAGAACAGCCGTGGTGCTGACAGTTTGGGCCGGCGACGGCAAGGGGGTGAGCAGGTACAACAGGTACAGGTGTAGGAAGGTTGTTCTGGATGGCGGTAGCAAGGAGGGGAGGACAGCAAAACAACACATGTCCCTGGGCAACGGTGGCAGGTTAGACGAAGAAAACAAAAAGTTTCTTCTTTTCAAGGGGGAGGTAGAAGTCAAACAATGAAGGGGATATGGGAGCAATGCAAAAAAGGATGGGTGAAAGGTATAGGAAGAATAAACATAACCTAGAGATTAAGATACAGTCGGAGCACCCCTTAAAACCCTATGAAACAGCCCTAAAAAGGGAAAGGAAGAGTTGTCGGCTCTACAAACACAAATCAATAAAAAACTAAACCCTAAAAAAAAAACACTTAAATAAATCTACTACTATTATGAGTGGGTCCAACTCCAATTGGTTGGAAACCCTTGGCCTAGAGTAGGCCAACCGGTCCTCCCTCGACCTGGACTAAACTGGTTCAGGTTCCTGCTCGACCCCCACATCAGTCTACTAAGATTGGAGCTTCGGCATTATCTGTCATAGCTTCTGAATCCTCATAATATGACATCAAGTCAACTACGTTGAAAGTGGCACAGTTGTTGTAACCTTCCAAGATTGGAGGGTCTCGACTGTGTATCTAAAAGCATCTGAATCTCATTGTCTGATGCATTGTTCCACAACACATCTGACTAGGTTTCCCAAATTGTGAGTAACCATCTATACCTGTCCAACCATTTATGAGTACATTGTTGAACTGAACTAGAAATTCATGCCAAGAGTACTTCACAGAGTCCTCTAAGAGTACTAAAAGTTAGCTCATTCTTCTCTAAAGTGAAGTCAGGCAAAACCTCAACTAATAGTGACAGTCCAAACGATTGGTTGTTGATCATGATCATGAAACTTTGTATTGGCTTTCATGTGTTTGATAACGGTTCTTCTGTCTCACTGCCCTCTAACATAATCATAACTAATCCCACCGGTGTTACTCTAATGTCAAAAGCACCTATAACCTTGGACTCCAAGAAGGTAGGAGAATTATGTGATTTTCATTCTTCTTTAACCCATCATGTTGAATCATGTGATCAAATGGTCACGGTGTCCCCGACAAAATATGACAAGCATTCATGGATACAATATCACACCACACGTAATTATGCAACTGATCCTCAAAAGAAAACTCTAATGAGGCATCTCCTGTCAATCCAAACAGTGTTCCCCCTCTTCAACCTAAGGAAATATGACTAGGAATGTCTCTGCGTAGAGAGATTCAACTTGCCTGCCCTCTATCTAATCACCACATTCTCACAACTGTCTTCATCGATGAGAACGATGCACACCATTCCCTTCACAGTGCAACAAGTATAAAAGACGTTGCGGCAAAAGCACAGTTGCTTTCTCATAGCCTCGGTTTGAAGAACCCGTCGAACCACAATCATCGCGCCCTCATTAGTTGGAAGTCGGTACTCCTGCACATCCTCACTATCTTCATGTCTCCAATACTTATAATTCTTCTTGATTAATGACATAGACAACTCTCGTAGTACGACAGCTAGAGGCAATGTGTCCAAATTCATGACATCTAAAACACTTACTTTGGGGCATTGTGAAGGTCGAGCGGCCTTATCACGTATGGAATGAAGAAGCAGGGAGAAGTGCGGCCTTGCGGTTCAAAACAAGAAAGAATAGGAGCAAAATAATGAATTAGTTTTATACTTCAAGCATCAAATATTTTGTACTTCAAATTAGTCTGCAAGAAGAAAGGGATGCGTCGGGTGTGTCGCTTGGGTCAGAGCGAACAAGGAAGAGATGAAGGGGGGCTTCAGCGAGGGTTTCAACTTGAAGATAGAGTACAATGAGAGAAATATAAAAGTTTTGAATGTCATCGTATGCCGCAATCTTGTTGTTGTCTACACAGCTAGCCCTAGCCGTGATTCTACCATAGGAGATGAGCACGAGGGGAGCGCTTAGGTTGAGAACAACACAAAAGGAGAGAAGATGGGAGTTGCAGACGCCTTTCTGTGCAACCATCACTTTGTTGCCTTCCTAGCTAGCCCCAGTTGTGCCTATATCAAAGATGACTGAGTGTGAGGGGGTGGGTTCAATTTATGTACATGAGAAAAAGAGCGAAAGAAGTTTCGACTTGATGGGGTGGGAGCATTTATCAGGATATCTTAACTAATCTTATTATAATTATTTTTTTATGGTCAAAAAATGCCCCTCAATAAATATGATGTGCAACTGAAGTAAGTCATATTTGTTGCAAAATCGATTGACCATACGGATCTCCAAAAAGCTTGGTTGGATATTATGTTATAGTTTCACTTTGCAGATCTCCAAGGAAAGTCACAGATGTTGACACAAAGAATGTATTTCAAATTGAATATGCATGCTTATATCATTATATAAAACTATGGCTAACGTTGCCTCAAATTTATTATCACTCATTTGGCAAGAGATTGAGTTTTTTTTCTCTACACTCTGCTTTTTGTCTTAACGGGTTTGATGAATGACTATAGTTGATTTGTCTTTATAGGCTTGTTAAAAAAACAAACATACCTTTTGTCATATATTTCATGCTTTAATGGACTTAATTGAAGTAAGTACGTTGATGACTAGCCCTTAGGCTCAAATTAGGTTGATGGTAAGAAATTATCGGTCATGTGATTGGTGCTTTGATAAACTTTATTGATTATAAAATGTCTTTGAACTAGCCTTGATTTTTATATGAAGGCTAAGATAGCTTCTTCTACCCGATGCTTTTTGCATTAAGAAAATTATTGAAGTTTTTATTTCAGTATTATCCTTCAATCCAAGATTTGTGCCTTGGCAAACTTTACGAAGACCTCATTTAAGCAATTTTAAAGGCTCTTATGTCCTGGTCTTATGCTTTAATGGACATGATGATGGAATTGTCCTGAATTATACTTTTGGTCCTAATTTTATGCTTTAGTGGAAATGTTGAAGAAATTCACCTAAGTTGCTTCTAGAGACTTGTTAGATGAGTGAGCATACATTTGGCCATTGTTTTGTGCTTTGAAAGACTTGTTGAAGGATACATGTCATTGACCTAATCTTCAAGCTTATGTTGAGTCAATGATAAGAAATCGTCGGTAATGTGCTTCATACTTCATCAAAATCCAGGCTTTGTGTCTTTGTAAACTTTACGAAGATCTCATTTCAGCAATTTTGAGATATTAAAAGCCCTTTATGTCATGGTCTTATGCTTTGATGGACTTGTTGATGGTTAGATGTCATTAGCCTAATCTTCGAGCTCATATTGAGTTAGTGATAAGAAATCGTCGGTAATGTGCTTTGCACTTTATCAGACTTGTTGACGATTGAATTCCCTTAGTTTAGCCTCGAGTTTTGAACCAACTTTTGGATAGCTTCTTCGGTCCATTGCTTTCAGCTTTGTCAAACTTATTAAAGACGAGATTTCCTCTAATTTATGTTTTTTGCTTGATGAGAACTTTAGAAGAAGGTTTACTTTCTTAATTTAAAAAGTACACCGAACTCAGCTTAAAGCTTTTAGGAGTGATGATCATTCCTTTGACCAATCAAGAAAATTTTTTTGATCTAGTTCACTTGAGCTTTTCAAATCAAAAAATGTTGAAATTTGACGGCCTTTGTCATCATTTTAGAAAAAAGGGGGATAATCTTGTTGCAAAAAGAGAGTTGTCAGCGACTTGGCCATATTTTAGCTTGTTGAGTTTGACCATTTTAACTTGTTTGGGTCATAAACTTGGGCTACAGAGAACTTGTACTTTTCTAACTCAATAGATTGAAGCTTGTAGTTTTAGATGTCTTCTTTCTTGAATCAACGGATCTTAGAACTTAAATATTTGGAATTGTTTTAGCTTGCTTGCATAGCTTTTTTCTAGGTGTAGATTATCTCATTGATTTAACCTTAATTTGTCAATTTGGTAAAAAACCTCTTCTAGATTTGGATCACATAAACTCATAAAATTAGATAATTTTTTCGTTGTATAGTTGTATTTTCCTGTTTAATTTAAATATAAATATTTGTTTTTACATCATTGTGGTCCTGTGGGTTAGCTCCAGTATCATTTTCAAATTGAAGATAGCACAAAAAAAGAGAAAAATAGGGGTTTCAGATGTCTTTGAATGCCACAATCTCGTCATTGTTTCATAGCTAGCCCTAGCCGCAATTGTACCAGAGGGGAGCGTGAGGGGAGCATCCTGGGTGAGAGCGGAGTGAAAGGAGAGGACATGTGAGTTTCAAAGGGCTTTGTGTGCAGCCATCACTTCTTTGCCTTCCCAGCCAGCCCTAGTTGCGACTGTATTAGAGATGACAAGTGTGAGGATGTTGGGTTTAATTTTTGTACACGAAAACAAGAGCAGGAGCAGTTTTGACGTGTTGGGACGGGAACAGTTATCAGATGTCTTAAGTTATCTTAATTTTGTTTTTTCTTAACGATCAACAAAAACTAAGTAGAACTGTAACTATCCTTTGGAAAAACATGATTCAATGCACGCATATTTATGATCTGCTACGGTTTTGCTAAACTCACCTGCATAAACGTCTTCTTCTGGAATTGAACCCTTTTCTAATGTATCCTTAGTGCCTCCATCTGTAGTATACCTACAAAGCAGAACCAACCTTAAGCAGCATTTAAAAGGTAAAGACAGCTTTCATAAAATTTGAGGCAAATGGCAACAACAAAACATTGCACATGAAATAACACGGATATAATATTATAGAAAACAAATTAAAACAAAAAAAAAGCTTAATCTGAGTTTTCATGCTTCACTATAATGATTTTTGTTTCGGATGTAATGAGAAGGGGATAACGAGTTTTAACAATGTAAAGATATGAACGAAATTCCCGACACGCCATCCTTTAGAAAGGTTAAGAATAATAAAAATAGTCAAAAATTGAAGATAGGAGTCATGTTTGTTTTTGAATGATTTTTACAAATGACCATCAAAACAAGAAACTTTAACAATTGTAAATTCACCCAAGTAAAAATGAAGCAAATTTAATCTTCCTAGTTCTGGTTCATTTTCACATTATTACCATACCCTTTCTTAGTCAATCTTTACATGAAAGTATTTCAATTTCATCAGATTCATTATACTTTATGTTCGTAAAAGATAGTGCCAGGGAAGTCATACAACAGGATAAGATAATGTATGCCACTTCATGAAACAGAAAATTTCAGTATTAGGATTGTACCTAATTACAATGATGTCCAAGCACTTGGTAGCCATTAAAGGAAGGATATGTAAGTTGAATATATCACAGCCTAATCCAAGGCCTTGAATTTATTAATGCAGAAACAAATGTTCGGACAATGAAAATGAAATCTCTCACCATTTAATAAAAATAATCATCTAAATAATCTAAAAAAAACACTACTGAGATAAAATTTAAATCAACATAAAAGTAACAAGTCATGAATAAAATTACTTTTCAATTGACTTGATTCCGGCTTTTATAAATATTTTTTTCTTTTCAGCTTAAGATGTAAGTTTAAAATATATTAAGCTATCAACAGAGCAGTGAAGACTCGTACTTCTAAATTACAGTAATATAACGGGAAAAAAAAATATAAATGTTAGTCAAACATAATGAATTAATATAAAGCAACTAATAATTTATTATTCAATTATAATCAATTAAAAAAAATTCAAAATATTCAATCATACATTACAATATCTTTTTTTGTTTACATCAGTTACGGAAGAACTATCTAAAATTATACCAATTAAAATACATATATATTAATATCATTTTTTTCAGTTTACATGCATGAGTGCTTTAGCATCTACAATAAGAAAGCAAACTCCACCAGTTAACATGCACACATAAACATTCTATATAGCTCATACTACATGATTATTCATGCAATAACTAGTAAAAATTTTAAAAAAATGTTAATTTTAACTTTTTTTCTTTAGTTGCTCTTTCATGAAAGTTTGAATGTTAAGCTATTAGAGATAGAAATAGAATTTAAGAGAATTAATATTCACTCTTCGACCGTCTGTTCCCGTTTTAATTAATTCCAAGCCTCGGGTCAAGTCGTGACAAAACTGGTATCAGAGTAGATGTTTAGATTAAATAACATGTATTTTAATGAAAGAGCCAATAGGATAAGTCAATTAAGTTATAAACAAATAAAAAAATTGAATCTAATTAAATTATTTTTATTTCAGAGGTATCGATGATTTGGAGGTGGAAACCAGAGATGATGAAAATATTAAATTTGATACACCCCAGAATGTTACAGTCAATGTTGATGCTTTCGCTGAGATGATGTCTGGACTGATGTAGATGATTAAGAACTCACAACCTCTAGTCAGTAACAATGGAGGACCGCCGATGGATAAACACTTAAAGCTTTTTCAAGAAACGAAGCCACCTTTGTTTCCTAGAGTGGATGATAGTGGAAGCTAAAAGCTAGCTGTTAAGAGTAGAGAAAATTATTGATGGGATGACATGTCCACCGGAGAAGAGAGTTACCCTTGCCACATTTACTTTCGAGGGAGAAGCTGAGAGGTGGTGGGAATGACAGATGTGGGAAAAGTTTGGAGGTAAAACCAACCACTTGATGTAGTGGGAGGAGTTCATTGCAACCGTCAGAGATTTGTTTGTATTATTATCAGTCAGATGACAGATGCAAGATAAATTGATTAGGTTAGTGCAGGGAGATCGATCAGTTATGCAGTACAAAGCGGAGCTTACTATTTTGTTGAGGTATGCACCACAGCTTATTCCTACTGCAGAGAAGAAACACCACATATATTTTTTTCTAGATTGAAGGATTCAATCGGTAGCCACTAGTACCACTTGGGATCGAAGACTGTTCAGTGCTATCATAGAGGGCTAGGCAGCTGGAGATTGATTTTCAGCAGACTCAGAAGTGTAAGGATATACATAAGAGGAAGAACTTAGAAGTGCCACAAACAGTTTATTCTCGAGAATCCAACGGGAAGAAGATAAAGTGTTATGCTAATGGAGTTATCAGTCAAACTAGCAACAACACTATAGAGCAATGTGCTAAGTGTGGAAAGCAACATCGTGGTGAATGTCTATTTGATTTGAAGATGTTTTACTAATGGAGACAGCCTGAACATTAGATGAGAAACTGTCATAATTCTACTAAAAACCCCACGTCAGATATTAAATTGGGAAAGGAAGCAACTCAGAGGAATTCTTGGAAGGGATCCACTTTTAGAAGTTGTCGGCATAAGATGATAAAAGCTGGTACTATGACTCGCAAAGGGCAACCAAGGGAGAACAATTGACCAAGATTCTATTCCTCAACTCATCAGGAACCTGAAGAACCCACTACCACTGATGCATAGAGATGATGGAGTAAATTATCACTAGGGTGTTATGCTAGCTTTCATGTTAGTTGTTCACTGTTGAGTATTTTTATGTACTGCTTTGATTTTAGAAGTTGAGTATTGTGTTAGTTATGTTGTTATGATTCACATGTTTGGAGATTGTTCAGCTAAATTATCTTATCTTAAATACTAGATTTATCTAATTTCTTTTGTTATCACTCTACAAGAATTAAACTTTCTTGAAGATTAGTATATAGTTCATGTTCAATCTGCATAATGTGTAGTTGGTGTTAAGTTCATAAATATCGAGAATGAAATTTTTATAATGAGAGGAGATTGTAATAACTAGTAAAAGGTAATAATAATAATAATAATAATAACAAATAAATAAATAAATGAAACCCATCACCATGACAACAACAACAACAACAACAAAGCTTTAATCCCACTAAAAGAAAATTTTCAATGGGCAGGCTCGGTTCGACTGAAACGTCTTGATGTCTTGTTTTTAAGAGACAGACGTCTCACTTGAAGCAAGAGATAAATGAATTGAATGACAAGGTAGCGGTAGACGAAGGAGAAGGCGGCGGTAGAAGGAGAAGAGAAAAATTTACATATGAGAAACGAAGTCGAGAGAGAATACAAACCCATAAGAAAGGTGCGGCTCGTACTTAGGTTTGGCATCGTCTTGTGAGAAGGAAGATCATGCCTTAGCTAATCGAAAAATAAAGAACAAGAAAGGAGAAGACGGCGCCACCGTTGGTTGTTGGTTCGCTTGAGATTGACGAAATCGGTGTTGTCCGTGGAGAAGAGAGGTCGACAATAAAGCATGCAAGACGAGTAGGCAACATTGCATGCAGGAGGAAAGCGGTCGTGCGACTTGGTGCATGTTGATCCTGTGCAAAGGAGGTTGAAGATAGCACATGTTGTGCAGCGTTGAGCTACGACCGAGGAAGGTAGAGAAGAAGAGATAGCTGAGCCCTAGTCTAGCGTGCTCCTGTACAAGGAAAGGAAAGATTGTGTGCTCGCGAGAGAACAACAAGCACGTGAGATTAAACCACTGGCTGAAGGTATAATAAAGAATTTAATTTTCTTTTATTCATTAAGTTATTCAACCTAGGTCGGTGAGTTATTTTGATAAATTTTTTAATGAAATTTCTAAAAATACGATCGACCTTAGTGATCTTAATATCGTTAATAATAAAAAAAAGGTTTAATTTTTACCGTCACATTAGTAAAAAATGAGTTGAGGAGGCTTTAAAGAATACCAAGGGTGGAAAGTCTGTAGGACCTGATGATATGTCAATTAAAGTATGGAAATATTTAGGAGATTTAGAAGTTTATTGGCTTCCTAAACTCTTTAATATTATTTTAAAAACTAAAAAGATGACTGAGGAGTGGAGGAAGAATATTTTGGACCCTATTTTTAAAAATAAAGGGAATGCACAAGAGTGTGCAAATTATAGGGGAATTAAGTTGATGTGTCATACTTTAAAATTATGGGAGAGGGTAAATGAACATGGGTTAAGACGTATTACAAAGATTTCTCATAATCAATTTGGATTTATGTCGAGCAGGTTTACTATGGAAGCTACATTTATTGAGAGATTTGATGGAGAAGTTCAGAGATAATAAGGAGAATCTACATTTGATTCTTATTGATTTAGAAAAAAACATACGATAAGGATCCAAGAGATATCCTTTGGAGAGTTCTTGAGAAGAAAAGTGTTGATATGAATTATATTCAAGTCATTAAATATATGTATACTAGAGCTCTTATGTGTGTTCAAGCTGAAGGAGGATTGACCAAATATTTTCCTATTTCTNTCGCGAGAGAAAAACAAGCACGTGAGATTAAACCACTGGCTGAAGGTATAATAAAGAATTTAATTTTCTTTTATTCATTAAGTTATTCAACCTAGTTCCGTGAGTTATTTTGATAAATTTTTTAATGAATTTTCTAAAAATACGATCGACCTTAGTGATCTTAATATCGTTAATAATAAAAAAACGTTTCATTTTTACCATCACATTAGTAAAAAATGAGTTGAGGAGGCTTTAAAGAATACCAAGGGTGGAAAGTCCGTAGGACCTGATGATATGTCAATTGAAGTATGGAAATATTTAGGAGATTTGGGAGTTTATTGGCTTCCTAAACTCTTTAATATTATTTTAAAAACTAAAAAGATGACTGAGGAGTGGAGGAAGAGTATTTTGGTCCCTATTTTTAAAAATAAAGGGAATGCACAAGAGTGTACAAATTATAGAGGAATTAAGTTGATGTGTCATACTTTAAAATTATGGGAGAGGATAAATGAACATGGGTTAAGACATATTACAAAGATTTCTCATAATCAATTTAGATTTATGTCGAGCATGTTTACTATGGAAGCTATACATTTATTGAGAGGTTTGATGGAGAAGTTCAGGGATAATAAGGAGAATCTGCATTTGATTCTTATTGATTTAGAAAAAAACATACGATAAGGTTCCAAGAGATATCCTTTGGAGAGTTCTTGAGAAGAAAAGTGTTGATATGAATTATATTCAAGTCATTAAAGATATGTATACTAGAGTTCTTACTTGTGTTCGAGCTGAAGGAGGATTGACCAAATATTTTCCTATTTCTGTTGAATTACATCAGAGATCGGCTTTAAGCCCATATCTTTTTGTTTTAGTTATGGATGATCTTACTGGACATTTACAAAAAAATGTACCTTGGTGTATGCTTTTTGCTGATGATATCCTTGTCGTGGATAAGACGAGAGAAAATGCCCAGGAAAAACTTGAATTATGGAGGTCTACATTGGAGTCTAAAGGCCTTCATTTGAGTAGAACTAAAACTGAATATATAAAATATAATTTTAGTAGTAGTAACTCTAGTGACAAAAGTATAACTTTGGTTGATTAAATTATTAAAAGGTGTAAACGATTTAGATATCTCGGTCTGTTGTTCAAAGCAATGGTGATATAGATGGGGATGTTAATAGTAGAATTCAAGTTGGTTGGTTGAAGTGGAGGAATGCTTCAGGCCTTCTGTGTGATAGAAAAATACAGCTTAGATTGAAAGTAAAATTTTATAAGACGGTGGTGAGATCTGCAATGCTCTATGGCGCTAAATGTTGGCTTTTAAAAGAGAAGCATAATACTAAGTTAAGTGTTGTCGAGATGAGAATGATTAGGTGGATGAGTGGCTTTATACTTAGAGACAAAATGCGAAATGATTATATCTGTGATAGGGTTGGTGTACCTTCTGTGACAGACAAAATTAGAGAAAGTCGTCATAGATGATTTGGTCACATTAAGCATCGAATATCTGATGATCTGATTAGGAGAGTAGAGGTTTTAAATTTGACTTTCGTTAAGAAAGCAAAAGGTAGACCTAAAAAAGACTTGGGCTTATTGTATAAAAAATTATCTTAATTTATTAGAACTAAATGAAAATATGACACTAAATAGAACGCAATGGAGAAAAATGATTCATGTAGCCGACCCCACATAATGGGATTAAGGCTTTGTTGTTGTATGAAGTTACATTAATCTAATGTTATATACATATGAGTTTGTGTTTAAATTAAATGATACTAATGGAAAATGTTGTTGAAATAGGACTCAACTAAGAGTGATTTGAACTTGGAAGGAAAAGAAATTGGTGAAGCATGCGAGTGAAGAAAGAGATCTATACGAGGAACTTATAAGGTAAATGTCAAATAGTTTTTTATTTCATGTTTTAAGGTTTAGTCACATTAATATAATAGTTAAATACTAAATAATATTCATGTTAATTAGTGTTAGAAAATCAAGGAAGAGCAATTTCAAATTTTTGATCGAGGAGTTTAAAACAATGAAAATTTATTTTGAAGGAGATGACAAAAATCGATAATAAGAGAATCATTTAAAATCAAAGTGATTAATTAAATTTCTAAATTCTAGTAATTATTTCCATTTCAAATTGTTTGTTTGATTTCATGTATTCCCTAGTTTAGCGGTAAATTCTTCATAGTTGTGCATGTTAAATATTGTTACACAACAATTTAATTTATGATGATATCAGATCATTACATGACTTTAGTTGAAGTCTACATATAAGCTGCATAACAGTTTAATTCAGGATGATATCAGATCATTGCACGACTTTAGTAGAGGTCTACAAATAAGCTTGTCGAATGATCACACACATATATAACATTATTATTTAACCTCCAGAATTTTAATAAATGTGCATGTGTTAATTGATTACATGAATTATAGATATAACATGTTTGCGTTATTCATCAACAGATAGAGGTAAATGTTTCATAAAAGAGAACGCATGATATAAAAGAATGAAATATGATATATATGAATGCTTGTATGTGCATATTCAGAATTCAACCCGTAATGGCATAGGCATGGGGACGCCAGTGTACCCGCGCGAGTAGAAGTTTTTCTACCGACCCAAATAATTATGATAGTTACTTCACTAGCCGCTGTGACAATGGAATAACATCGGCTAGAAGCTGGTAGACAGAGCTTGCCACCCCAGATAATTATGATGTATATATCACTAACCGCTGTGTCGACGGGATAATATCAGGTAGGGGCAAGTAAGTCTTTCACTCTAGACAATTACGAAGTGTAGATCGATAACTGTTGTGCCAATGGGAGTCGGCGAGACGATATTGACTAAAGGTGGTAAGTTATTTTGACGGTGATCCTCAAATCAGACAGATCTATATATAAAGAGTATAAATTAAAAGTAAAGTTAAAGTTAATGTATATAAAAATTTATAATATTTTCATTTAAAAAATGTCATTGATGCATAGATTAATATATTAAAAGATTACATATGAAAGGTTAGTATAGCAAAAGATTTCTTAGAAATATTAAAGATCAGCATGAATATTGATTTCTTTTCCTTAGATTATTGTAGTTTAGAATTGTAATTACCCATAGATTATTTTTAGATAGCTCATTATGTTGTTTCAATATTATTCAAGTTTTAAACTTTTAATTAAGATGATAAGAATAGGAGAATCAAATGTGTACAAAAGACGAGTACAACAAATAGAAAGGTACAAAAAAAATTGCTTTTCGTTAATTTTAATTATGTTTTTAATTGCTCTTTTATGAATGTTTGAATGTTAAACTATTAGGAATATAAATAAAATTTAAAAGAATTGATTTATATCATCCGACTGTTTGTTTAAGTTTTGGTTAATTCAAAGCCCCCATGTCAGGTTGTAACAATTCATAGCATTTAGTATAAAATAAAAATTATAATAATATATAAAAAATTAACCATATTGAAAATTTACAACATCCATATTGATATGATAAGTAATATAAAAGAATAGATGAATCGAAATAAAAAATTAAAATTTACACTTATCTAGATAATTGGTTTAGAAAAAGCAAAACTACTACTATGAGCTAAAAATAAGAATACTCGCCTCAATTTCACATGCATTGATTTCCTACCTTTTACTCAATATAGTTGTCACAGAAAATTTAAGTTTATACGACATAGTTAAAATTATGCTAATTATTATCCCAATTATTAATAAGTTATAAAATTATTAGGCCTTTATTAATCATAATCAATCTTTTATGTCGATTATACCTTATTTATGAGTGTTTTATCATATTGATCTAATTTCAACATTTAGTAAGTTTCTAATTGAACATAATAATCATACTAACTTTACTAATGCTTTGCACTGAATAAACCCTATGCGTTGCACTTTCATTCTTCATTCTCTGATATTTACATTCCCAACATCTACAGTCGTTGCGATTTTGCTCTAGCTTTGCTTTGTTCCGTTGTTATTCTTTTTTAATCTGAATATTGGTTGTGATTTTCGTAAAAATCAATGTTTCAGGTGTTGTGTATATTTTGAATATATGATGGTGGTTCCTCGTGAATCCATTCTTCATAGTGAGTATGATTTTTTGTTTGCTCTATTTTGTTCATGTGGCGGTGTTGATTGCACGTGCAATCATTTCAAAATATAAATAGGCTATTTGGAACGTGTATGAGCCATATATTGATAGGTGAAGGTGATGGCAATGTTGTTGTGGGTGTGTTGGTGTGTTGACTTGTTTGTGTGTGGAGGTGGCGTTAGCGGTGTTGCATGAGGAGGTGTTGGTGTGTGGATGTGTTTGTGTGTGACTTTTGAAGTTGTGTGACTTTTGAAGTTGTGTGGGTTGGTTTATAGGTGGAGGTGGTGGTTGGTGTGTGGTTGTGTTTGTGTTGATGGATGTGTTGTTGGATGTGTTGATGTGGTGGTAACGGTGGTTTGTGTCGAGGTGTTGGTGTGTTGAGGTGGTGGTAGTGGAGGTGTGGATGTATTGGTGTCGTGGATGTGATGGTGTGTGGAGGTAATGATAGTGGTATTGTGGATGTGTAAGTGTCTTGATGTGTTGGTATGTGGATGTGGTGGCAGCGAGTTATGTGTAGGTGGTGTAGTGGTATGGTGTGGAGGGGCATTGGTGATGATATTGTAGCATTCATATTTTTCTTTGAGTTATGATATTGCCACATTCCTGTTTATGTTGATTAATTTTTTTCATGTTAGTAATGCAATGATTAAGACAAAAGATGTCGAAAATGATTTGCTTGAGACCTACACTCAAAATGGGGAAAGCGCAAATGAGATGACAAAATTGAGAGATTGAATTAAGGATGTTATGGTTGGAGGGTGATTTGAGGAAACGTGAGCTTTTATTTCTATATATTGTAATCATATCTGTATTTTATACAAGTCATGTATATTTTCATTTAGTATACATTCAATTATTATTGTATCAGTTTTTTATGCAAGTAAT
>NEWO01000014.1:2361441-2384385 GCA_003013225.1 Phalaenopsis aphrodite
ACAGTAACAGATTCATTAGTTTATATACTGAATTTTTGAAAATTAAAACATACTACTTTCAAAACCCAAACTATATATCTATTACATTAAATTAAATTTCAAAAATTATTTTCATATACCATATTTTCAGATAATCTATCTATCGAAAAAGTTGACCGACAGTGTCACATGTAAAATCTTAATAAATGCAACCAAATTCTTCTTTTCAGTGCTATGACTTTTGAGATTCTTTTGGGTGGCCTTTTTTTGGTATTATGCATATGTGATACACACATGCTCGGTATTATATAAGAAAGCCAACCAAGAACCCTTTTTCTATAAAGTCTACTGTCTTGTTACAGTAACAGATTCATTAGTTTATATACTGAATTCTCTGAAACATCACAACTACAATAAATTTTAATTAATTACTTTTGTTATTAATTTTTACTTGTATTATATCTAAGTGTATGTGTCGGAAAAGATGGGCTCAAAAATTTCAGGTATCCCTAAAGGATTACACTGCTACTGCGGAC
Source organism: Phalaenopsis aphrodite (assembly GCA_003013225.1). NCBI lineage: Eukaryota > Viridiplantae > Streptophyta > Magnoliopsida > Asparagales > Orchidaceae > Phalaenopsis > Phalaenopsis aphrodite. The sequence continues at coordinate 2,361,957 of NEWO01000014.1, forward strand.
TACAATATTCCCTGCTTACTTCGCGGCAACCACATAGCTGTAGGCGACACTTTTAGAGGTGTCCAAGAAGAATCACAGAAAACTGTGACTATTTTAGATGAATAGATGGGTTGAAGGACTCTATCACTAAGAGTGATCGTGCATGAAGAATTTCCCCGGTAGACGGCTTATCTCATAACATACATCATCTACATTTTAAAAATAACGTAATCATATTATTAATTGTTATTTTAATAATTATTTTCTTAGTTTTGGTATTAATCTACTCACATTTTAGTGAAGTGTCTACCTTTATTTTGTAATGTTCTGCATTGGATAATTGTTTTAAAGTATGGAATGTAATCGTATGAACAGTTCTGTTGCAAACAACATTACAATACAGAGACAAAATGATTATTTGTCTAGAAACAGCTGCAGCAAAGCTTTTTCAAACTTAAAAAACAAAAAGACAGTTAGGTTATCCACAGAAAATTCCTTCCAAAGCAGTTTTGCAACTTATTAATAAGTTGTAGTTGCCTCCAACTAGACCCTTAGTGTGACTAGGGGTCTTTCCCCTCCGCCTCTGCCTCTTAATAGCATAGGAATACTAGTGTAGTTCAATTGAATCGATGTTAGCGTGTTGCATTTTTTTTAACATGAGGCATCATAATTTTCCCACAAAAAGTTTATGCTAAAAATTTAAATACAATAGTTCATTAGATTTGTCTCACAAGAATCATTTACCACAATATTACAAAAAGAGAAGGCAAAGCATTTCTACGAACTATTAAAGAACCATAACAAACAAAGGCCATACAAAATGAGTGTCAATGTCCAACACACTTCTAATTTATTAGAACAAGTCCTATAAATTAAATTTTTAATATACTAAATGGCTATAACATTAGTAGTATGTTCCTTAGGTTCTTTATAATTAAGGGCATAAACATAAGGTCTTAGAGCAATTAAATCAAATAAACTTGAGCAATAAATAATCGAGTCTCGCTCAATTACGAGTGATCGGATCAGCAGAACTAAGGTTATTATTTTTATTTATTTATTTATTTTTGGTTAAAACAATGAATAGAAAATAAAACCAAACTAATAAAAACATATGTAGCACATTAATAGTAGGATGTTCTCCATCGACCTAGATCAAGATTATACCATGGCAAAATTACTCACACAATTTAGTATCCTCTAATGGCCATTGTTTCCCGTTAGTATATGAAAAAGATCATCATTGAGGCACCAAGAATAATCACACAAAAAAAGGTTTTTAAGATAGTTGGAAAATACATTAACATTTTTCTCTCAATTATCTGTCTTTATCTGTACTTTTTAACATTGCAATTTATTTTATTACAGCAAATTCCTTATCTTAGAAGTCATTTATGTAATTATATTTGAACCAAAAATTTAGTTAAAGTTTGATAATTACACCCTTTTATCATCCTAATTTAAGAAGGATGCATGGCTTTAGTTAAACAGAATTATTAAGCACTTACAGAATTATATGATTCCCAAGATGTTCACGTGCTAATGTAGCTAGGTAGCGAAGGTATGCTTTGTCATCTCCAAATGATCCAAACTCATTCTCAATCTAGAAAAAAAAAACTTTCCTAAGCAACTGCCAATAACCGATAAACTAATAGGACAGGAAAAATAATCATCCAACTGAAAAGGCGGTGACCACAACCTGAACCATGATAATAGAGCCTCCATTCTCATACAGAAAGGGAGAGATTTTAGGAAGTAAAACTCCCCACCATCGCTCAACCTGCAAATAATAAAAATAAAATCAACAGTTAAAACGATGAAATTTTTTAATGAAAAAGCTTGGTCACTATTATAAGGAATTTGTCTACAAAAGAAACACAAATTATTACTAGAAAATAGCAGAGTTAAATCCAAAATAAGGGAGCAAAAAAACATTCAAAAATTTGTGTACCACAAATTCCATGTACAACTCTGGAAAACCTTTATTAAATAATTTTTTAGCAAAAGTTATTCCAAACAAAAGGAAAATTTTAAAGAAAATGGGAAAAAGTCAACCAATAGTTGGATGTTCAAAGACAACATAAGTAGCATACCAGATTAAGGTATGTAGGATCTGAAGACCTTAGCTTCAGAACAGGCTTTACGGCAAGTAGCCAAGCAGGAAAGCCACCAAAATCCCATTCTGACAAGAAAAGCTTGCAAAGGTAAGGCCTTAAAATAGAAAAATAATACGAAGCAGGAAGTGAAATCAGTTGATTATTATGATAGTTAATCATCTAAACAACCAAGACGAACAATATTAGTACTACCTGCATGGATACCAATGAAAAATTAATGGGGACATTTACATACCATCAAATTCTTATATATTTACTTATCTAACACTTAACCTTTAATTTTTACATTTATACCACCAAATCTTTAATATAAAATAAAAAATGCCACTGTTTTAATTTTTAAAAGGTGAAATACACCATTTCATGCATAAATAGGTAAAATAAATGAAAAAATTGAAGTATAAGTGTTAGATATATAAATACATAGGATTGAGTGCATGTATGTAAATCCTGCAAAATTAATTTTTATGGACTCCGTGTCTGCCTAAAATATTGCGGTACGGATATTGTGCATCATACACAGTTTACACTCACATTTTACTAGCAGTTCGACAACCTAAGCTGAGATTTAACGCACTTGATTTCTTTTTGGAACACTTTCTTGCCCTAATTTAACGGGATCAATATTGGTCCGATTTCTTGCAAAATCGAAGTAAGTAGTGGGCAATCCGGTTGAGTGTGACACATTTAAACCAGCTGTGTTTGAGTACACAACACATTTATTCCATAGATTAGAAAGCATAAATAGCAAAGTAACCATTTTAAGAGAAAATCCCTAGAGAGTTATAAATGAAATGCCAACTTTACAGAGTAATAGGAAAATTATATATATATATATATATATATATATATAAATATATATTAAGGGAAGGAGCATCTCGTGGCTCCCTACGTGTTAATATAAATTAAAACTACAAAAAGAGGGAGGGAATAAGGATCCCGGTCTAAAAACAAAATAAAAATCCTAGGGGTTTCTTTATCCACGATACAACTCCACACCAAAAAGGTAATAAGGAAAAAGTGTACCCAAAAAAACATTAAATCCAATAAACCAAAGTAATCGTATACCCCACAAAAGATGTACACCAAAAAATTAAGAAAGAACACAAAGACCGAGTGAAGAGGTCCAGGCGGCAACAACATCACAAGCGTCTGAGTTCTACGAAAGAAAATCTGTAGTAATAATGACAAAGGAAAGAAAGAGGGCCCATGAAAGTAGAGATTGAGTTAATGAAGCCAAGAAAGTACCACAAAACCAAAAGTAGGTATTGCCATAAATATAAGGTGAGGGGCAACCACCACCCCAACCGAGAGTCAATCGAGCCCGAAGTAGGAAAGGAAATATAAGGTCAGCCCCAATGAAATCCATGGCCAAATCATACCGCCAAACAGATAATAACAAGCTAAGAGGAGACAACCCGACGAACATATGGGGCATCAATCTTGTCACCAACCAGCAAAATGTTTAAAGGAGGGGGGATCAGATCCCACCCAACAGTTACTAGTGGCGCTACCTAAAATAGCAAGTCAATTTGCAGGTTGATTTCCCTCCCGATAATTAAAACTCCATATCACATTCAAATTAGAGATTAAGCCTTTCATCCTCTTAATATAATAGAGGATATCCCAACGGGCATTAGCACCATTGGCAAAAATGTCAACCAAGATGTAATTATTACATTCAAAGATAATAAAATGTCAGCTAAGAGAGTGAGCTATCATGACAGCCATCAAGATGGCCCGAGCCTTCGCCTCCATAGGAGTGTCAGCGTAAGAGGGGGAGGAAAAGAAAAGAATACAGTTCCCAGCAAAATTCCTAGCAATGCCCCCACAGCCCGCATTGTTAAATTTTCAACTCCCATCGGTGTTAAACATTACCCAACCCCTGGGAGGAGGACTCCATCTCACCAAAACTGGGAGAATAGAAGATCTCCTCTCAGCCATGACCGCAGGCCCCAAAGAAAGAAAATAATTAATGCCCGAAAAGAAGCTTTGTTTAGCATTACCCGTCCTCCAAAGCTTATTAATATAGACAATAATATTAGTAAGACCATCATATTCTGAATGGTTTTACCCTCATGTATAATATCATTACGAGCCATCAAAATAAACCAGCATATAATGTAAGAGTAGACTTGCAAAAAATGTTTATGTTTTCGATCCAGATTGCAAATCATAGTGGTAAGCAAAAGATTTCGCTCCGGATTCACAATAGTGTCAACCTTCCTTCATATGAAAAGTGAAAAGGGGCAAGAAAAGAAAATATGCTCAACAGTCTCTTCCGCCGAGTTACACAAACAAAAACGTGAAGCAAGTCTCAAACCCTTCATTTTTAATATATCATCACATGGAATAACAGAGTGGAAAATCCGCCAAGCCATAAAAGACATAGAGGGAGTTAATGCCCAACTCCAAACACCCTCTCCCCAAGAAGCTTTTAAAAATTATGTAAGGCGGAATACAGAGATTTGGTAGTGGAGCAAAACATAAGAAATTTCAACGTAGGAGTATCTTGCAAATGAGGCTCAATAGGAATGGTGGAAATGAAAGTAGCTTCCTCGAAACCTAGAAGATTAAGGAGAAGAGGAAAAATTCAATGGCCATCCACCTAAGTATCAGAAACCGTAAGACTTGAAAACCTTGTATCCCTCATTTCAAGCCTTACATGGGACCAACAGTCATGACAAAAGGAAATGTTTCCACTCCCCACCTCCCAGTATATGAAATCATTTACCTAATCTCTAATATGAAGCATTCTCTTCCACATAATGGAACCCCCCAACCACCAATTGATCAATGTCGGATGAGAGGAGTGACAATATTTCCCATGCATGAAAATGGCCCACAAGGAATCACCTTTCCGAAAATTAAATCATTGTTTAAAAACATTAATATCAGCAATATAGTGCAGAGATTTGAAACCCAAACCACTAGCATAGAGGGGTTTGCAAATATTCTTCCAAAGCATTCATCTTCTACCTGAATCACTCCTCACCCATAAAAACTTATTGAAACATCTTTCGAGACTCAAAAGAATGCTTTTATTGAGTTGGAAAACTTGAAGAGTATATAAAGGAAGAGAATGTAAGATACTCCTGAGCAACGTTTTCTACCCCCAAAAGAAAGGAAATTATTTTTCCAATCCAAGATTTTCTTCCGCACCTTTTCCACCACCTCATCAAACTGAATTTGTCTCTTCCTTCCCTTAAGTAAGAAGACCCCCAAATATTTAAGTGGAATGGTAGAAATAGAGAATCCAGTAAAATTGGCAATCCAGCACGCATTAGTATGATTGACCATATTTCCCATGTATAAGTTGCATTTATTGGCATTAAAAAGGTGACCAGAGACAGATTGGAAGTTCACCATTAAACAGTGAATATCCCTCACCGCTTTTTTGCTAGCATTAAAGAACAATATCATATCATCGGCATACGCTAAATGTGTTACCAATATATTGGATTTATGAGTGTATTGCAAAGTCGGGGTTCTCCTAAAAATGTTATTTAAAAGGAGAGAAAGATAACCAAATATTAAAATGAAAATAGTAGGGGATAAGGGGACCCTGCTTTATCCCACGCCCTGCACTAAAAAAGCCCCGAGATTGACCATTGATGAGTATGTCATATTTATTGCAATAGAGCCATGAGAGAATAATTTTGCACAAATCCTGGGAAAAGCCCCTAGCTTTAAGCACCTTCAAGATAAACTCTCAACTAACAGAATCATAAGTCTTGCAAATATTCAATTTAGTGACCATATTCTCCCTCTACTTTTTTATCAATATCCAAGATGAATTCATGCGCAAGCATAATATTATCCGTGATCTCTCGTCCTTGAATAAAGGCAGATTGATTCAAGGAAATTAATTTATGGAGATGAGATTGAATACGTCTGACCAAAATTTTACTAATCATCTTAGATATAACAGAAGTCAGAAAAATAGGTCTAAAATAGTCACAAGAGTTTTTTTAGTGTTCTTGAGAATAAGAACGATAGTAGCGGCAGAGAAATAATTTTCATGGGTCTCTCCCTTAAAGAAACTCTGTATAGCTTCCACCACCTTATCCTTAACAATACTCCAGAACTAAATATAGAAAGCAGAGGTGAAATCATCAGACTCAGGGGCCTTGTTGCAATTAATGTCCAGAAGGGTAGAATAAATTTCCTCATCCGAGGGAATACCACAGAGATCGAGATCCACCATGTGATGACGTACATCATCAAATAAGAAAGCATAAATAGAGTCTGAAGTCTCTTGAAACTCAAAAAGTTTAGAGAAATAAAAAACAGCGCTTTCCCCAATCTCCTCATCCCCAGTAATCCAGCTCCCCTCATCATTTTTAATCCTCACAATAGTGTTATTGGCTTGTCTTTGTTTAATGCATGCATAGAAGTATTTGGTGTTTCTATCACCTTGAGAGAAGTGGGTTTCCCCAGCTTTTTGTTGCAACAATTCCTCCTCCCAAAAGGAGGCCTCCAATAATTCTTTATTAGCCTCCTGTAAGTCATGGATAATATCGTCAGAAGATTCATCAAGAGCCTGTAGGAGATTGGCCCTCTGCTCAGCCCTCTTAACTCTAGCATGAACATCACCAAAGACATCTCAATTCCAAGATCTTAGAGCAAAAGCCACCTTTTTATGTAGCTTTCAAAGAGTGAACCATGCATTGCCCACCTCCTCACATCTCCAATTAGTAGCAATGACTTGCAAAAAGTCAATTAATGTCCAAACGGGTAGAATAAATTTCCTCATCCGAGGGAATACCACAGAGATCGAGATCCACCATGTGATGACGTACATCATCAAATAAGAAAGCATCAATAGAGTCTGAAGTCTCTTGAAACTCAAAAAGTTCAGAGAAATAAAGAACAACGCTTTCCCCAATCTCCTCATCCCCAGTAATCCAGCTCCCCTCATCATTTTTAATCCTCACAATAGTGTTATTGGTTCGTCTTTGTTTAATGCATGCATAGAAGTATTTGGTGTTTCTATCACCTTGAAAGAAGTGGGTTTCCCCAATTTTTTGTTTCAACAATTCCTCCTCCCAAAAGGTGGCCTCCAGTAATTCTTTATTAGCCTCCTGTAAGTCATGGATAATATCATCAGAAGATTCATCAAGAGTCTGTAGAAGACTGGCCCTCTGCTCAGCCCTTTTAACTCTAGCATGAATATCACCAAAGACATCCTAGTTCCAAGATCTTAGAGCAAAAGCCACATTTTTATNTTTAATGCATGCATAGAAGTATTTGGTGTTTCTATCACCTTGAGAGAAGTGGGTTTCCCCAGCTTTTTGTTGCAACAATTCCTCCTCCCAAAAGGAGGCCTCCAATAATTCTTTATTAGCCTCCTGTAAGTCATGGATAATATCGTCAGAAGATTCATCAAGAGCCTGTAGGAGACTGGCCCTCTGCTCAGCCCTCTTAACTCTAGCATGAACATCACCAAAGACATCCCAATTCCAAGATCTTAGAGCAAAAGCCACCTTTTTATGCAGCTTCCAAAGAGTGAACCATGCATTGCCCACCTCCTCACATCTCCAATTAGTAGCAATGACTTGCAAAAAGTCAATTAATGTCCAAAAGGGTAGAATAAATTTCCTCATCCGAGGAAATACCACAGAGATCGAGATCCACCATGTGTGACGGACATCATCAAATAAGAAAGCATCAATAGAGTCTGAAGTCTCTTGAAACTCAAAAAGTTCAGAGAAATAAAGAACAACGCTTTCCCCAATCTCCTAATCCCCAGTAATCCAGCTCCCCTCATCATTTTTAATCCTCACAATAGTGTTATTGGCTCGTCTTTGTTTAATGCATGCATAGAAGTATTTGGTGTTTCTATCACCTTGAAAGAAGTGGGTTTCCCCAGTTTTTTGTTTCAACAATTCCTCCTCCCAAAAGGAGGCCTCCAGTAATTCTTTATTAGCCTCCTGTAAGTCATGGATAACATCATCAGAAGATTCATCAAGAGTCTGTAGGAGACTGGCCCTCTGCTCAGCCCTTTTAACTCTAGCCTGAACATCACCAAAGACATCCTAGTTCCAAGATCTTAGAGCAAAAGCCACATTTTTATACAACTTCCAAAGAGTGAAACATGCATTGCACACCTCCTCACATCTCCAATTAGTAGCAATGACTCGCAAAAAGTCATCATGTCTAGCCCAGATGTTTAGATAACAAAAGTAATAGGTGGTAACCTTCTTGAAATAATCAATCAGACCCAGATCTGCAAAGATATTGAACTTGCGAAAAATCATGAGGAAATCCACAACTGATTAGCAAAACACCTATCCAGGCGTTCAAAAAGCTTTCCCCTTTTCCAAATGAACTTAAAACCAACAAAACCCAGATCAGAAATGCCAGTCAAATCCAAAGCTTCATTGAATTTATCAGTTAAAGTGGTGTCAATTCTCCGACCACCAAATTTTTCAGAATCATGCATCACCATATTGAAATCCACTCCAACCATCCAATTCTAGTGGATTAAGGCACCCATATCAAATAGTTTGTGCCAAAGATCATATATAACAGCATTAGTAGTCCCGGCACAAACAAAAGTGAGACATCCAGAGAAAACATCCATAGAGAAGAAAGTGTGCACAAACTGTCTATCATCAATAAGGACATCTACTGTGATATGTTTCCGCCAAAACAACCAAATCTTGTTAGAGCAATTAGCAAAGAAAGAAAAGTTTTTGAATTTACCCAAAATGTGATCATTCCGAGAGGAGACCAATGGTTCCAAAATAGCAAAGATATCGACCTTATGAATCCTTATTATTGACTTGAGTCTACCAAGGGAGTGGGGATCTGCAACTCCACTGATATTCCAAATTATGACATTAAATATGAGTAGCCCTTCCTAGAAGATCCAGTTCGGTCCATTCATTTTCTCCATCTGAAAAGTGGTGATTCATATCCAACAAAGTAATTCCACTATTATGTTTTTGCACATCCACTTGGCCTCTATACTTCCTCCGACGATACTTTTGAACATGTCATTCATTCCTTAATATTTTAGAAATATCCTCCAAAGGAGTATCAAATAGGGCATCAGAATGATGAGAATCTAAAGAATTATTATCAGCATTCAAAGTGTCAGGAAGAGAGGGCGAAGAAGGACGGGTCCCCTAAGAAATATAAATGATAGGAGGATCCGGAACACATAACACCTGCTCAGTTCTCCCAACCGGGGAAATAACATTAGAGGTGAGAGGATATTGATTATTATCAGTATTCAAAGCATCAGGGAGATGGGAGAGAGGCTGATGATAGTCGAGCCCTCTTAGTATTCGAAATAGCAGGCGGGGGAGCGGGTATGATCTGCACAGCACGCCCAACCTGTTGTCCCTCAGTCTGGACCGAAGGGATAACAATTGGGTGGGGGACGGCATAGCAACTGTCGGAGTAACCTCGGCATTTTCCACAGGGAGCAAAGGCGCCTGCTCAACGTGTAACTGTTTCATATTTCCCCCTTTCCTCAACTCAGATGTAGCTCAAAACATTGGTCCTAACCGTGGCCAAACATTCAACAGTGAGTACAATAAGAGGGGCGTTGTTCTAATAAAACCTGTTGTCAATATCCATTGTGAATTGATTCAATCCAAACCTCATCAGGTGGGGGTGAGGTAACAACCTGTTCGATTAAAACTCTAGTCATAGCCGGTCTCGTGAGATTATAGGTTGGAGCATCTAATTTAAGGGGTCTCCCGAACATAGCGGCCAAGGAGAACAGAATTTCATGGTTGAAAAGATGAACTTTCAAACCTGGGAACCAAAGCCAAACAGGGATAATCGGAGCTTTAGCTTTGGGATCGAAATTAGCAGACCATTTCAAGACTTTCATTCCGCAATCCTCAAACCACACCATACGCCTAGCAAACAGACGCGTATGATCCTCCTCATTGGACAACTGAATTAAAATGTGTCTTCCATCCAAAGGTCATACCTTCCAATCTCTGGTAAGTTTCATCAGTTCGAAATTTTTATGAAGGAACTCCATTTTAGGATACCCATACAGAAATTTTCCTACTAGAAGTAGGCGGCAGGAAGAAGCGAGTTCGCCGTTCTCATCATCAGAGAGGAAGAGAGCAAGCTTACCCCCTTTCCGGCCAAGACATCGAACGAAAGAACAATCAGAGCTGAGTGTGAGTCATAGAAGACAGAAGGGAAGTTTGGAACGACATCTGCGGTCACGCTGGCAAAGAAACGATATTGTTTACCTGTGTCACCAACACCGTCGCCGGTCACGCCAGGGTAAGATCAGTCATGCCGCCCGATTATTTGTGTTGCCATCGAGTCGCAAACCCTAGCAGAGTCGCAATCGTGACCATCATAAAAGATTTTTTTTCCTTTTATTTATATATATATGACGAGCCTCGGTCATCCCTCATGCACCTATAATTCGAGTACCACAACCTACACTCGGAGGGAATTGAACCCCATACCAAAGGAGACTTACAACTGACAAGCAGATGTCCGACCAACTGATCTGAGTAAGTGCGCGTGTATATATATATATATATATACATATATATTAGAGAAGCCCAAAGGCGAATATATTAATAAAAGGAAAGGCATATGTAGGTTGGATGAAATGACCCAAATTGACACCCTAACCACCCGGCATACAACACACATGTACGAAATACATGGATACCCAAAAAAACCAAGACTAAAATGTTGACACAGAAATTATACGCCAAAAGTCTCTCAAAACTCGCAGATTCAGTTGGCTTGCGAATGATCAAATTTAGCATTGTCTCTACCTCTAGCTCTAGGACGAGAGTCAACTAACATGTCCTAGGGATCATATTTAGATAATAGAAAAATCCATATAAATAGGTTCCTCAAAATCTCAAACTAAGGCCTAAAACTACAATTCCCAATTTCAATTAACCTCAAATTCCATCAAAATCAACAAAGGATGGCAACTAGGGACAAAGTAATTTGTCGTGAGCAGCAAACAAATGATGGAACAGTGGAAAGTGGCACCTTCAAGCACAAGCAAAGAACAAATGATCAAGTATCACATCTAAGTGATTTCATAAGAAAATATTGGCATCGATGAAAGACAAGAACTATCCACAATTCTCAAGATTTATAGACAACTTCCCTAAATGCAGAAAAGAAGGTCAATTTACAAACTAAGCCAGCTTTGGATCATGTACATTTGGTAATTAGTCTAATAGTTAACTGGAATGAGTAAAAAAGATAATCGACACTACATTAAAAGTCATGTGAAACTAAATTAAAAGGAGGCATCCCTTAGACGGCTATAGCTAGCACACCTAACCCCAAATTTTAACCTATCGAATTGGAACTGAAGCTCTTGTCATGACCCCAACCATGGGCTTAAAATTTCCAAGGAGGGAATAGACAGTTGGATGATGAAACTAAACTTTTGTTTTCTATAAATAATAAATAAATTCATAATAAATTAAAAGAGTCACTAACAATTGTAGTTTAAATTAGCTAAACAACAAAGCCGGTTATGAATAACTTTTTCTTTAAGTTGGTTGTGTTATCTCTTATTGTATTTATTTTCAGGCTCAAGTACTTTATATGAAAATTTTGATTTAAATTTTTATGAGTTATCAACACTTCAAATAATACTCAAACCTTTAAACTATAGTAACATAATAAAAAGAAGGTAATATACATATAAATCAAATATACAATAAATCAATATAAAAATATTTGACCATCTACCTTTTTTCAAATATAATTGTTCAACATAATACAAAACATTTATTATCTCGTATTATATATATATATATGTATATATATATATATATATTGAAAAAGCCCAAATACTAATATATTAAATAAAAAAAATGATACAGATAGATTGTGTGGGAGAGCCCAAGCATGGCACCATGCCCACACGATAACCATAAATGGTTCCAAAAAGAGAAAATACAGAAAAATACATAAGATGCCTAAAGAAAAAACACAAAAATGTCAAAATACGTAGTATCACGTAGCTAACGAGCGACCCAATTTTGTCTTGCCTCTGTCTCGAGTTCTAGGGAAGGAGCCAATTAATAAATTGGTAAGATGAGTGTTGTTGCCAATAGTAATCAATGTATCATCCAATAAGTTTCAGAGCTCAAGTCGGCCTCCATTCTTCTTCTTCCTTCTAGAATAAACCTGTCTTTCCTCAGCTGAAGATTGGCTCACCTGATCAGTGGAATGGTCTAAAGTGTGTCAGACATGTGTAGTTTATTAAACATTAGAAGCAGCTACTTGTTGTACCGGCTGATTATTTTTTGGATCAAAGAAACACTCTCGTGTGTCATGGCATGTAAGTAAGTCTTCTTCAATAATAGTAGGTGGTATAAGCACGTTTGGATTTGTACCTGTAGTATGGCGTTCTTCATCAGAAACTGCGGTGTTGAAAAGAGGATCGGGTTGCACCTTCTCAGCAGGGATGGTAGGTGGCTGATCTTTAGCGATATCCGGTCTTAAATGAGAATGCAAACGATAGCAAATAATAGAAATGTAGTCAAACATACTACAATGAGAGCAATAATGAGGGTGTGATTCTATTTCAACCTTTTGTCAATATCCGTTGTGAGTGGTATCAATCCATACCTCATCCGGAACTGGTTGAGTGGTATCTCCTCAACAATACACAAGTCACAGAGGGTCTGGTGACAACAAACATAAGACTATCAACCTTGAGAGGCTTACCGTAAGCAGTTGCTAAAGAGTAGAGAATTTTCAAGTTGAACAGATGTAATTTTAACCCCGAAAACTTTATCCGAACAAAAATGATAGGGGACCCTGCTTTTGGATCAAAATTGATAGCACACTTCAAAATTTTCATAAAACGGTTGTCGATCTTAATAACTTTTCGAAAAAAAATACAAGTGTAATCGACATCGTGAGATAATTGAATAATTATATGCCGACTGTCAAGCAAATCAATATTTCAACTGCCCAACAGCTTCATAGTATCAAAATATTTCCGAATGATCTCAAGTTTTGGGTGTCCATAAATGAATTTCCCCACTAGAGAAAAACGTCAAGAAGACGCGAGAGTGCTGGTTTCAACCTCTGTGCGAATAAGAGTAGACTTCCCATTTTTTTTCACCAAATATTTTAATGAAAGTGTGATCACCACCACTTTCAAGAGACTCCTGAAAAGATTGTGAAACATTGCAGGACTTTCCAATACGAAAACATGACTCTGAACCAGAAGGACGAGCACGAGTAGGAATAGGAAAGTCGTCGGCAAGTGCAATGACATGGGAACGGATCGTCGATGTCTTCTCCAGAGTAGCTAGGCGAGCCGCTAGAAAAAGGCAAGCAGACTTCGGAGGAATTATATGTCGGGCAGCGCGACAGAGGCGTCGTAGAGTTCAAGAGAGACGAGCCGCGACGGCACGAGGACGAGCTTTGTCGACACCAGAAGAGACGACGAGAGTGAGCGTCGTCGAAGGACGTATGCGAGCGAGACACATGCGGGATACTCCACTTCTCGTAACCCGCAGAAAATCCGCAAACAGGCCCCTCCATTCTCTTCTCCTAGGTTTGGCTCGAAGTTGCTTATATATATATATATATATATATATATATATATATATATATATATATATATATATATATATATATATATATATTAGGAAAAGATCTACTCATGACTCCTTACGCAATAATATCTAAATGCGGTTACAAAATATTGAAGGGAAAGAGGATCCCCACTAAAAATAAAGAAAATACATATAATGCTAGGGGTCCTCCTTCCGCATTACAACTCCACCCAAAAAAGAAATAAAGATGAAACAAAGGTAAATGTAAACCAAAGGTACATGTATCTAACCAAAACGTATACCCAAAGAGTGAAGTATACCCCATATGAACATGTATAAAAAATGAAACAAATGTAGCGCAAGTTACAAGCCAAAAACAGATGTCTTGAAAGCTGGAAAGAGCACCAACGAGCAAGTCCCAAAATTCAAAAACCTGCAGCTCAAAAACTGCGAAAACACCAAACAAGCAAGAAAACAAGTGAGCAATAAAGAAAGATAATGCTCCACGATCTTCCAACCCCCCTTCCAGAAATGCATATAACAAATAAGGAGCCACGGTCCAGTCCAAAGAAAAGAGTGAAAGCCTGGTATAAATTTGGAGCCATGAGCTTCCATATCGAAAATAACAAGCCCATTCAAGAAAAAAGGTAAAGCTGCATTAAAGAGCTTAACCTCCAATATCCAATCTCACCAATATTCCCAGAAAGATTACTGTAATAAATCCCATAAACCATATCTCCACAAAAACCCCCCCAAGCCAAAACCCGACACAAGGCCCATCTGCAAGGCCACCAAAGTGTATTAGAGTCAATCTGCCCAACCGTAGCCAAAGCAAGAAACCCTGGGCCTCCCAAGTTATTCATCTCATACAAGGCAATGAAGCTCTGGGCCTCCAAGCTAGTATTATAAAACCATCCACCATATGAAGCATAAATAGATGTCGTCTGCTCCACAGAAAAGCAGGCAACCAAAGCACCCAGAGATAAATAAAAAGGAATAAAAATAGCCCAAAGAAGAGCCTGTGCCGAAACAAACCACCTAGCAAAAGAAAATAAGTTAAGAGGAACGATCCCTATGAATATAAGGAGCATCGATGTTGTCACCAACCAGCAGAGTGTGTAAAGAGGGGGGGAGTAGATCCCACCCTACAAATATCAGTGGAGCTACCTAAATTGGCAAGCCAATTAGAGGGTTGGTTCCCCTCCCAGTAATTGAAACTCCACATGACATTCATATTGGAGATTAAACTTTTAATTCTCTTTATATAATAAAGGATATCCCAAAGGGCATCGACACCATTTGCCAAAATATCAATCAAGATGTGATTATCACATTCAAAAATAATAAAATTTCAGCTGAGAGCGTGAGCCATAATAGCAGCAGTTAAAATGATCCTAATCTCAGCCTCTATGGGAGTATCAGCATATGAAGGAGATGAGAAGAAAAGAATACAGTTCTCTGCATAGTTTCTAGCAATGCCCCCACAACCAGCACTGTTGGCTTTCCAACTCTCATATGTGTTAAACTTAATCCACCCCCTAAGAGGTGGCCGCCATCTAACCAAAATCGGTGGATGAGGGAGCCTCATCTCATCCAAATCTGTATGCCCCATAGAAAGAAAATAATGGATGCCCCAAAAAAAAACTTTTTTTAAAGCTTCTCATTCTCCACAGCTTATTAATGTAGGCAATAATATTAGTAAAGACCATCATACTTTGAATGGTCTTACCTTCATGAATAATGTCATTACGAGCCATCCAAATAAACCAACATATGATGTAAGGGTAAATTTACAAAAAAATATTTCTGCTCACGGTCCAGATTGCAAATCATGGTAGTGAGCAAAAGATTTCACTCAGGAGTGACGATAGTACCAAACCACAAACCAACCTTACTTCATATAAATAGTGAAAAGGGACAAGAGAAGAAAATATGTTCCATAGTCTCCTCCGCCGAATTACACAAACAACAACGAGAAGCTATTCTCAAACCTTTCAACTTTAATATATCATCACATGGTATTATAAAATGGAAAATGTGTCACGCCAGGAAAAACATAAAGGGAGTTAATGTCCAACTCCACACTCTTTCACCCAAAGGGAGTTTTTGAAAATTATGTAAAGAGACGTATAAAGATTTAGTAATGGAGCTAGACATGGGAAATTTCAAAGTAGAAGTATCTTGCAAATGAGGGTCAAAAGGAATAGTGGAAATGAACGTAGCTCCCTACATCCCCAAAATGCTAGTGAGAAGAGGAAAATTCCAATGGTCGTCTACCCAAGTATCTGACACATTGAGACTAAAATACCTCGTATCCCTCATATCAAGCAAAACATGGGACCAACAATCATGCCAGAAAGAAATATTTCCACTACCCACCTCCCAGTAAATGAAATTTTTCGTTCAATCTCTAATATGAAGCAATCTCTTCCACATCGTGGAATTACCCAATCGCCAATTAATCAAAGCAGAATGAGAGGAACGACAATATTTCCCGTGCATGAAATTAGCCCATAAAGACCCGCCTTTCTTGAAATTAAACAATTGCTTAAAACATTAAAATCAGTAATATGGTGCAGAGATTTGAAGCCCAAACCACCAACATACAGGGGTTTGCAAACATCCTTCCAAGACATCCATCTTCTATCAGTTCCACCCATAAAAACTTATTGAAACATCTTTCAAGTTTCAAAATAGAACTTTTTTTGGGTTGGAGTACTTGAAGAGTGTATAAAGGAAGAGAGTGAAGGATACTCCTGAGCAATGTAATACAACCCCCAAAGGAAAGAAAATTATTTTTCCAACCCAAAATTCTTTTCTGCACCTTTTCCACTACCTCATCAAACTGAGTACGTCTCTTTCTGCCTTTAACGAGAAAAACCCCCAGATATTTAAGAGGAAGGGTAGAGAGGAAGAAGCCCGTAAAATTGGCAATCCAACATGCATTAGAACGATTGACCATGTTTCCCAAGTAGATGTTACATTTATTAGCATTAAATAGTAGGCCAAAGACAGATTGAAAGTCAACCATTAAGCTGTGAATCTCCTTCGCCATTTTTTTGCTAGCATTAGAAAACAATATCATGTCATCGGCATAAGCTAAATGAGTGACCACCATGTTAGATTTATGAGCGTATTGTAAATTGGGTTTTCTCCTGAAAAGATTGTTTAAGAGACGAGAGAGATAATCAAATATTAAAATGAAAATAGTAGGGGATAAAGGATCTCCCTGCTTAATCCCACGACCCGCGCTAAAAAAGCCCCGAGACTGACCATTAATGAGAATACTATATTTATTGCAATAAAGCCAAGAGAGGATACTTTTGCAAAACTCCTTAGAGAAATCTTGTGCCTTAAGAACCTTCAATATAAACTCCCAACTAAGAGAATCATAAGCCTTACAGATATCTAATTTAGTGATCATTTGATGGTTAACCCAAATCATAACGGGACAGATATTATTGTCGAAATTCAAATAGAAAATCCCAAACAATCAATTGAAATAGAAAAAACAATGGCAAACACAAATACCCCACTAGGTCGAGGTTTGAAGGTGGTGGTTGCGGTTTGAGAGTGAAACTGAGAGGTATGGGCGGTTGAGTGGTCGAGCAGCAGCTAGGGGAAGGTTGACCTACGGCTGGACAATAGCGGAGAAGTCGAAAGAAATGTGCGAAGGTGGAAACAACAAGGGAAGTGAGGATTGTAGGGTTGTCAAGCAGATAGACAGTAGGTTAGTGGCTGCGAGGGAGTCTGGGAAGGGCGGCAGTAGGTTGGGGTGATTGTAAGGAAGGCTGGAAAAGCAAAGGGAGGAGAAAGAAGGTGGTAGGGAATTGCGGTTGCAGGAAAACAACAAAGAGGTTGATTTCCGGTGACAGTAGCAAATAGGGTGAGGGTGGGGGCGAAATAAAGGTTTTGGGAGAAGAGAAATCGAATATAAACAACCCTGTGGGATCAAACTATAGTTGAAGCACCATTCGAGCCTTGGGAAACGATCATCACCTCAGACAAGTTACAGTCGTAACACTTTCTCACATTCAGATACAACCCTAGCAAGGAAACAATGGAAGCTAACGATTGTCCCGAACAAAAACACACGCAAAACTGACCTAAACACGAAAAAAAAACAAATATATAGTCATTGGGTAAAGAGGAGTGATCTCCGCTCCAAATAAAAAGGAAATCCATGAAAAGAATGTGTCAAATAGCCCTCATGGACCAGTCGAAGCCGAAAAATCTTGCGACACTGTAGCAGGGATCGTAGACGGCTCCCTAGGGAACCAGCTCCATGTAGTACTGTAGCAATTCGTTATAGAATTGGTGTGAAAAGAGGGGTCCCGTGTCAACATGTGTCACTCTAGGTATCAATTTCATAAGCAACTTCACTTTCATGCCTGGATGGCTTGTATTTATTGTTAATCATGATGCTTTCACACTTTTCAAATACAAGTTGGTGCAAATTATGGCATGGCTTGAACTCAGTCAACAAAGCTCAAAGAAACACTGCTGGCAACAAAAAATAAGTTATTTAAAGCAATTTGATGTGCATAGACAATTGCATAGGAAATGGCATAGGCAAAAGTAAGGGGGAAAAAATGGAAATTAAAGAAAAACAAGATAAAGCTTATCAACATTTTTGGTCATCCTTTGAAAATTAAATTTTGATTTTTTTAACATAAACCTATCCCTAATATTTTATTTAAAATAAGATAGGTCAAAAAATAGTTACAAATTTAAACTCATTTTGAAAACTAGAGAAATACTTCATGCCGCATGCCAGCATCCGTCAAACCTTCAACCTAAGACTAAATACCCTACAAACTCAGTATGTTGCTAAGCCGAGGCCCTATGTTGAAAAGTCAATTTTGATGTTTGTTATGGCTGAATTTTTTTTTTTAGCCTTGCATGCTGCACTTTCCAAAAGAATTTGATTAGTTGAATTACGGTGGAAAGAGGATTTTAGGGCATAAGCTCAACTGTCCAGATTCTCCCCTCTTCAGATGAAAACTTAAGTAACTTCTTTGGATCATTTAGAAAATTTCTGTTTCATTATTGTTTTATAATAGATGTTATAATTCTTTTACTGTTATAATTTGATCATATGGATTGATTAAACAAGAACTTAAAGAGCTCTGCACATATGAAAAAGTCAAAAGAAAAGCACATAGAAGCATAAGAAGCTGTCATATAAATTGGTATTAATAAGCGTGTCACCTGCCTGCACATATATATGGCCCAGCACGAAGCATCACAAAAAATCCTAATTTTTTAGTAAGGTTTAGAAACGATTCAATATTTGCAATGCCATCAAAAACCCACTTCTCAGGGAAAGGTTCATGCAAATTCCACGGAACATACGTCTGGATGGTATTCAAGCCCAATGCTTTTGCCCTTAGTAGTCTATCCTCCCAATACTGCATGAATTTAAAAGCACATAGTGATAAATATAAAGCAAGATTAAATCTTCACAATAAAGATGGGCGTAGGGGCAGGCGAGGAAGTAAGGAACGGGTGAGGTGTATACAGAAGAAAATCAATAATTTCTTTGAAGTGATGGAACGGTAAAAAATAAAGATTTACAGTTATAACTTCAATCACTGAAAATGCCAAAATCATTTAAGAAAGGAAAGAGAATGATTTCAATAATAGCTAACAAAAAAAAAATGACAAGTTGGCAATGCCTCCTTGATTAATCCCATTAATCCCTACGTAATTAACATTTTGTGCATTCGCAAATACCCTTTAAGTTCAAATTCTTTATGTATCAATTTCTAAAAATATCTAAATTCATATTCATAAAATAAAGAAAGGGTAGAGAGTGTGTCAGGTCTAACCTGAATAAATAACTAACTGAGGTGGACTAGAGTGTTGTGGGGGTGGGGGGTGCTCTCTCTCTCTCTCTCTCTCTCTCTCTCTCTCTCACACACACACACACACATATCAAATATCAAGGTAAGTTGGTTACAACTGAAGCTAATTTGTGGCATAAATTAGGAACATCACTTTGAAATAAACACAAAGAATGAGTTTATGCGTGAAAATTTTTTTCTACATGAGTTATGACTAACTTGCTAGTGGATTTAACACAAGCAGAAGTGATTAAGGCGGCTACCCAGGAATAACCACCTCCCCATAACAAATTTAGCTGAAAATTATGAGAGTCGACTTGGACTCAAAACGGCATATAATATATTCAAGAAAAACTATCTGACATAAAGATTCCTAAAGCAACATATAACATTTTAAATTATTAGCATTAATGACGAGTGTAAAGCTGAAGACAGGCTTCAATCAAAACTGACTTCTAATTTAAGAAAGGAAAGTGCATTTAATTATATTCAAGTTAATAGCAGAGTTCTAACAACAATTGACACTTCAGAAAGCCTTCAATTTTCCGACATTTTGAAGACAATTAAGCCAAAAGAACAATTAGGAAGGATAGGATACAATGTTTGAGGCAGCATTCACCATGTCTCTCCTTTACCATTAATTAACAAAATCAGTTAACTAATATTCACCCCTAAGGGAGAACCTGCACGCACAGCAATTTACGATTCAGTATCAGAGGAGACTAAGAGATGGAGTGACTTTTGGAGGACATTTTGACATGGGGATGAATGTAGATTTACAAGTTACTAGAATTTGAGGTGAGGATGAATCTGCATGACTTCATATAGTGGTTGCAGACAGTTAAGAAATTTTTTTAGTATAAGGAAGTGCCAGCTGATAGTTGGGTAAAGCTTGTTGCCATAAAGCTGAAGAAGAATGCTTCTTTGCAATGAGAGAATCTGAAGAGAGTGAGAGAGTGAGACAGCGAGAAGGTAGAAACAAGATCACTGCTTGAAAGAAGATGAAAGAGATGCAAAGGAAATATCTACTCTCACACTAAAACCAGGACATGTTCTTGAGGTTGCATCATTTACATCGAGGGGAGTTATCAGCATAGGAGTTCAAAGCATAATTTGAGCTGAGGGAGCCAAAGATAAAAACTATAGTTAAGTATTTAAAAAGCTTGAAGACAACCATTAGCCATATCATTAAGCTATAGCCTTACTGATCATTGAGTGGTGTTCAGACATTAACCCTGAAGGTGAAGAAACAACAGAAGTAGACGATCCTGGCGTCATTCAGACAGTCACCCACAGTAAGCAGAGCCAATAAGAGTACACCTAGGAAAGGGGTGAAAACTATCCAGAAACATAATAGAGCATATTAGAGCAAGAAACCCAAGAGGAGCAGTACACCGAGCACAATGCCCGCAAGAAAGTGTTTCAGATGTCATAGTTTTGGACATATGGCCTCCAGTTGCCTAACTATCAGAGTTGTCTCTTTCACTGAGCAGGGACCAATAGAAGAAGTGAGCAAGGTTGTTGGGTACAAAAAAGATAGAAAGAATATACAAAATTACCAACTTCCAGCTGATGAGGGTGCAAATCATGTGGTTAAACAATTCTTCGGATTAAGGCTAGGAGAGAATAGCAATGGCTTCGCCACATCTTTTATACACATTGCACAATGAAGGAAAAGGTGAGAAGCCTTATCATCGATGGAAATAGTAATGAGAAATGTGAAATCTACACAAATTGTGTAATAACCATATAAAATAATAATAAATACGCAAGAGACAAAAAGCCAAGGGAGGTCGGCTCTTGCATGAGAAGAAGACGTCCTGCAGGAAGGTCAACTGACGGAAGAGAAGGGCAAGCTTTGGGGGGTGGGCGTGTGTGCGGGTGTGTGTGTGGGTGATTTATATGATTAGATGTTATTAGATTATATTTAAATTTATGAATTAACGGCAGGGATTAAGGTGACAAACAATTGAATAAGGATATTTCGATTCGTGACTGAGATTGGCATAAGAACAGATTAAGGTAATAATTAGGTTTAATGTTGTTATTTATGTAAATTATAACAAACTATTAAATTAATATTAAATGAGATTGAAAATTATAAATAGTAAGTTTTACATAATGAAATCAAATTTAGGCAAGTTATTAAATTGGAGGATCGATAGGAGTAGAATGGTAAAAGACTCTAGGTGAGTAATTATGCTTAAGTTAAAGTAATATTTCATGTTTTAAATATATTCATGCTTATAGTTTTTCAATGTTATGTTGTATATCAATGAATTTAAATCAAATACGACTCTTCATATTGTTAATCATAAAGTTTGCATGTTAAATATTAGTCTTAGTAGTTGCATAATAGTTTATTTTAAAAAACTATTAGCTTATTTCATCACATATAAATTTAATAAATGTGTATTTTATTGGTGGGACAACATAAAATGTCTCATAAGAACGTATAATATGAAAAATGTAGTGTATATATAAATGCAAATATGTGCATGCTAAAATGAGTTCACCCGCTTATAGTATAGGCAAGGGATGTTAGTGCTCTCGCGCACATAGATGTTTTCCTACCATCTCATGTAATTGTAATGTTTAGTAGCTAACTACTATGCAAACAGAAAAATATCGACTAGAGGCAAGTAGATATCTTTCCACCTCAAGCAATCGTGTAAATTATATCACGAACCACTGTGTCGACAAGATAATATCAGTCAGAAGTTTAGTTATGTTTTGACGGTATTTTTCAGACATGTGTGTGTTAATAATATAAATTAAAAGAAAAATTAAAGACTAAATTTTGGGAAGTAAAGTTAAAATTAATGCATAAAAAGTTTAAGTTAATTATATTAAGTAAATATCATTCACACATACATTAGATTATTATAAAATATTTTATAGAAAAATGAAAGGTTGACATGTATATTATTTTTTCTTCATTGAGTTA